>BSBN01001616.1:1200000-1800000 GCA_027924645.1 Cunninghamia lanceolata | reverse complement strand
AGATAAATCCTAACTACAATTAAGATTTCCTAAAAGAACACTTATGTAACAGTGGAGAAAAACACGAATTTAATATAAAAATTACAATGTATAACATACATTTTTGTTAATTTCCTCACTGAAGAACAAAAACTAAAAATTGATCTTTCAATAATTGCCTCTAGATATCTATAGATGCTGAGACGAGCTACCCAAATTGACCAACCTGTAATGCATAAAAAATATATGCATATATAGCAATTTAGCTCACTGTGCAATTCAAAGTGTTGCACTCTATCATTGAGTACACCCATGTTGCATTAAACTCTGGTCCAATGCCCTGTCAGAAGATATATTTGCCAAAGGAATGTTTGTATACATCTATTTTTCTAATCATAAATGCGGAAATATCTTGATTTAATTCGTAGCATTTAATACAGAAATATTTGAAGATGAAGTAGTTGAGAAATATCTACTACATTGAAGACTAGCCGCTGACTCATTCACCTGCACAATTAAATATACAATAGGTACCTAAAACATTGATGAGGGAAGGTTGAATCCCCTCCCTAACAAGTCAGAGGACTGACAAAAGAAGATTGCCCACACACCTATAGTATATGGAGCAATAATGAGGGAAGGTTTGAGTCCACTTCCTGACACCTGCAACATTAATTTCATCTACTTTGTTCTCCATGAGTACCTGTACATTGAAGAATTTTACTATGCTACCCACCTGAATGGCCTTGTCCTACAAAATCATTAATTTTGAGTACAAATCTACCTGCACAATCCTGTAATCATGGCACAATTTTAGGAAATCACCTCTTCAAAGCTTTTACAACACTTTAAAAGTGTTGTCCAATTTTCACTTATAGGCCCCCTTTGAAATTGATGTACTTGAAGAATTTAAATCTACTATTTTGATCTTCATCCTTCATTTGCCCTTTGAATTTTTATTCAGTGCCCTTTCTATGTATTGAACATTTTTTTTCTCCTTTGTCAACAAATCTAATCGACAAGCCTCTTAGTCAGTGAAATTTCAAGTTCGTGAACTCATCCTCCCTCTGATAAATGCCTTTGGCCTTATGTTTCCTCTTTATCTCCTTTATCAACAATTTTATCTTTTCACGAACCATGGAAAAGTCCTTTTTCCTTTTACTTCACCTTGTCTTCATCTTTGACCTCTCCTTTTTTCCTTATCAAAAAAAAAAGAAAAATGGCAAACAATCACTTCATCTGTCTTTTCCTTCCTTCGCACTTTTCTTTACTATCGGCAAATATTCCCTTTGTCAAACCTCCTCTATTGCCATTTCTTATTTGTCTTTTCTCCCATTCACTTAGCCAATCTTTCATTTTTGCCTTTATTGGCAAATTTCTCCCATGACAAGCCAGTTTGTCGGTGAACCTAATGGTTCATGAACCGCCTACCTTTCTAATGAAGACCCCCACCTTAACCTTTTTCTTTGTCTCTCTTTGTTATCGGCAAAATCCTCTGGAGGTGAACTTTCCTTTTCCTCTATCTTATCATTGTTTTTCTTTGTCAAGGAAAAGAGCTATCGATAAACCTTTTATCAGTGAAACCAAGAGTTCATGAACTCATGGTTTCCCTGACTAAGACATTACTTCCCCTTTATCTTTCCCTTAGAAAATTTTCCTTTGCGCCACAACTCTATCACCTTTCCTTTAGTCAGTGAACCTTTTTGGCGAGGAACTTGGTTGTTAGCGAACCAAGCGGTCGATGAACCAAATGGTTTGCAAACCTCCAATTTTGTTGATAAGCACTTGGCCTTCCTTTATTTTTCCTTAGAGAAACATGTGCCATTCCTTAGAAAAGTTTTCACTACCCTTTGGCCTTGGTCGGCAAATCAGGGAAAACATAAATTCATAAACATGGTCAACGAAATTGACAATTCGTGAACTAGCCAATTCACTAACAAAGGGCCACAAACTTCAACTTTTTCTCTATCACTCAAACTCTCTCTTTTCACCTCTTTTTCTGCAAATCGGCAAAAATATGAACCCGCGAACTTGGTCGGCTAGTTCGGTAGTTTGTGATTTTATCAATTTGCCGACTAAGGCCTCAAATGAATAGATTTTCCTAAGGGAAGAAAACATATGGACTTGGATAATTTTATACCTAGGTTTTTTTGAAAGAAAAACTCTTGTAAATTATCTCAGATCAGATCTAAATAATGGGTTTTGACTGCAAAGGCAAAAAGTGGGATTTTTATTGAATTTGGGGCAAAATATTCATGTTTAGGAAATGGTTTTTAATAGGTGCTAATAGTGTCATCTGATGATTCCTATAGAATGAGGCTTCAATCAATAGTTAAAATAGGGAACGATTCCTCAATATCACTATCTAACCATACTAGATCTTCCAACTCTAACACAGGTTGAGCTGGAAAATATAACATTAATTTTTTCTTTTGTTCCCCATTAGAACTAACCATATTACCTGAATGCGAATAGATAAATACATCTACAATGGCCAAACAAGGTCATCCCAAGATCAAGGGATATCCCCTAGCTTTACTTTAGGTTGCAAGACCATAAAATCAATTGGATATTCCCATGAATCAATAGAAATAATAACATCTTCAATCATACCTTCAAGTTTTACTAAAGAATGATCAACCATTTGATGGATTGAAGGTGTAGGCCTTGATCCTTGAAGACATAACTTTTCTTTAGTTTCACTAGTCATTACATTGATAGATGCACCCAAATCAATAAGTGTATTAGGGATAAAAATTTGACCAATACACACTTGAATCTAGGACTTCTAGGATCAAAATATTTAGGAACTGAAATATTTCCTAACATGAGATCTACAAGTCATCCAATGACTTGTACCATCTTTGGATCTTATTTCTTCTTTTGTTTATTTGTGCACAATTCATGAACCATTTTTGTATAAACAGGAATATCCTTGATTACCTATAAAAGAGGAATGTTGACACATACATTTCTCAATTTGGTAACAAGATCAAATTTTAAATAGGAAACTTCTTTTTGAATTTGATGGGAATGGAATCAGTCTAGATATGGAGGTGTTAATGGTTGTGGTAAAGTCCTAATAGGACTAGGTTGAGTTTTTTCAAGTTATTCTTGTGATTCTTCAAGATAAATGATTATAGGAGGTCTAAGCTTATAAAGGCTTTTTCTTGACCCAAGTTGTAGTTTATTAATATCAAGTGTACTGACAAGATATATTGGAAATCTTACCACTTCATTATTATCAACTAGTTGACCACCTTATTATTCAGGTTGGTGTTGGTTGTGCGGACATTGGAGTAGCCCTTGGTGGCTAAGATGAATTTGGTGTTTGATTATTAGATGATGATGGTATAGGTGGTAAAAGTTATTGTTGTGGTTATTGATATAGAGTAATGGTAGGTGGCATAGGATATGGTGGATATTGCAGATAAGGAGGTGGTGCTGCCCTCCATGACTATCGCCATGGTTTTGGTAAGTGATGTTGTTGTGAGTATTATTTTATCCATTAAGGATAATATGGTTGTTGTTTCCAACCTCCATATCATCCAAGTGGAGAAGGATATTGAAAAGGAGAAGATTGACTACTAGACCCCATAGAATTGTAAGGTGCATTAAAATTATTGGTCATACTTGGTGGCATAGCTCTTCATTTCCAAGGTCTCCTTTGATCCATGTAGTAAATAGGTTCTTCAGTATACTCCATTTCTGCCATGTCTACTGGTAATAGTCAGAAAGAGGCACTTTTGCTAACAGTTTCCTCTAGAGATGAAATTTTTGTTCTATTATATGGACATTCTTCACCAGTATGTCTCTTGCGACAAGTAGGATAGAAAATAACAAGTGCCTTCTTAGCTTCTTCCTATTTCTTACATGTATATAAAGTGTCTATTTGTTTATCCACATGACTCAAAAGATCAGTTTTCAAATCTTCAAGTAACATATTGAACTCTCCCTTGGTAATACCTGAGGTGTCAACTTGGAAGACTTGTCTACCAGAATGACTCCTTATGGATTGATGCGATCTTGAATAGTTCCTACAAATGTCAAAAAATTCATCAAATGGAAATTGAAATAGAATCCTTTTATAGTCAACAATGCCTCATGACCTGACTGATAGGTGGCTTATAGCATATGGGACTACCTCATACTCCCACTCCTGTCCAAGGAGGCACCTAACTATGCTTCAGTATGAGGCATACATACCTTACCCCTTACAGGATTCAAACTCGTGACCTCTCTTTCAAGAGGGCAAATTTTTCACCAAAAGGCTAACTCAGGCTGTATAAGATTAGAAAAATGAAAGTTTACAAATACCACCACCACCTATAAGATTTAAAGCATTAATACATTCATCATGAATCCCTCTTAAAAGAGCATCTTAATGGCCTCAATTGCTAATCTTCTTTGTAATGGTCTCTGAAGAATAAATAAAAAATGCTCTAGAAAATCTTCAAGTGTTTATGTTATATACCTAGGGATATGACATTGTAATGTATTTAGGTGCATGGAGATGCTAACATGTGGCACACATACCTTAAGTTAGTTATATTAGGTCTTATGGATAACTTGTGTAAGTAATTATATCAGGTGTTGGGTAGGCCTTCATTAGGATTACCCCTCCATTATGTTATTGGGAGGATATCTATATAAATAAGTTGAATATCATTCTAAGGAGGTGTTTTGAGCATGATATTGTATTGGAGATTCCTTGTAGATATAGCATGGAGTGGCTTCTTCCTTAAGGAGTATTATATGGTGTTACCCTACCTTAAAAGGGTTTATTCTATTTCTGCATATATTGGATATCAGGTTATCTTGGTGCACAAACATCTCTTGTGTTGTGTGAGATCTATCATCTACATTACCTTATTCCAATTATTATATGTTTCGATCATATCAAGTGGTATCAGAGCTACGATTTGGGTAAATGTGGATAAAACCCTAATTTTTAAAGATTCACCTATATCTTCCAAATAACTAGAATTTTTTCTACAATTCTTTTACTTAAGGTGGATGATCATCTAAGGATGCTAAAATCCAAAAAATAGGTTTATATCATCAATATTGTGTGAGTTACTGCAATTTTATGATTTTTTATAATTTATCTTTATAGGCCACAAATCAAGGAATTTTTCTAAGATTTTTATATTTCTGGAAAGCTCACCAAATTTTATTGGGGTCTATTCTTTATATTTTTATTTTTTATTCTGACAACATTACGAATTAATTTAATCAAAGTTGGGTATGCAGTAAAATTTTTAGAAACACCAGTTTCAATGGGGTTTCCTGATTTTGATGGAAGTAGAGATGCATTAGAATGGTGGAACACATATGAAAGAGCTTATGGTGAAGGATTTGGATGGAAAATACATTTTTCTTTATCCTTAAAAGGTGAATCTAAACAATGATTTACATCATTACATATGGATATTTCTTCTTTGGATGAACTAGAGCAAGCTTTCTTAGATAGATGGGCTCAAGAAGAAGAAGTGTTGCATAAGTGTTGTCATTGATGTCAACAATGGTGATAGATGAAGACAGTAGAGTAAGCGACCAGAAGTATTGTGAGGGAGAAAGCAAAGTGATGGGCATATGTTGTGATGGTCAAAGAAGTAGTAAAGGAAGTTGATTAGAAGAGTTGTGAAGTAAAAGAGATGGATCAATATCATTTGTACACAGTCATACCATATCTTCTGAAGTTCATGTGTAAGTTCACATCTTTGATAGGTTCATGTTTGAGGTCTATGATGAGTAGAGTTGGATTCTTGTTGTATGATGATGATATGAATTCATGGTGTTTGCCGCCTAATGAAGAAATTTGTAAAAGGTTGATGGAAATTGTCTAAGTAAAGTTCAAGTCAGTGAAGGGGTCACAGGCTTAGATAAATGCACTGCATATCTCCGTTGTTGAAGATTATGCCTTGTAGTTTGAAATATAAGTAGAGATAGGTGCTAAGAACGTATATTCCAAATTTTAGAGCATGAAAGTTACTGCAAAGTATTTTGGAGTCAGAAGAGTGAAGGCAGTAGTGAAATAGGGTAAGTGCAATCACAGAGAGACAGGAGAATGATTTGCACTTCTCCACAAATGAAGTTATGATGTTGTGGTTTGGAGGACAACATTTCAAGTTTCAAGTGATAATATGTACTGTAGAAGTGTCTCCGGAGTCAACTCTATGAAAATAAGTCTTGTTGACAGTTATGGTAAGTAGAGGGAGATAATTGAGGCTAATGTAGTTCACCGCACAATGGTATTTAGCCTTGTTGATTGAATAATAAGCTCATATGGTTGGTTGGCATGTGTTGTTCAAGTTTCAAATGATTGTGTTCACTGCGAGTATGTTGTCCATTGCTTTACCTTAAGACTATGTAAGCAGAATTTATTAAGGACACTGACATCAGAGTAAACGTGTTTGCACTAACATGAAATATCCTAAAATGATGAAATAAGTATACAGGAATGTTTTGCAAGTCATATAATGTTCATTGTGTGGTCTGCATGATGTAATTTTGTCTCCTCGGATACTACTTTTGGTCTAGAGTTAAATGCAAGGAAGGAAAAGTATTTGCGGAGCTGACTTGGTGTATGATGAAGTTTTTGTCATGTGTTTGAAGTGTGTGCCTGCTTGGAAGAATGTGCTAAGATAAAATAGGACTAATTATATCTTGTTTTTTAACTGCATTGGATTTCAACTTACCGCATATGATTGGGAGCCGATTGTTGTGGCCATTGCACATTTCATGTTACACATTTCATCTTGGCTGACCATAGGAGAAAGTTCTTGTAACTTGTGGAGGATATAAATACAAGATCAAGGATTGTTGAATGGATATGAGATATAGCTTTGATTTAGTGTGAAGAAACTTACCACAGAAGCATATTTAATGATGAAATGTCGAAAAGACCAAATTTTGTAATATATTATTGTAGGCAATTATTAGTGATGTGATGATGGATAAGAGTTCTTGAAGTTGTGTAGAGGTGAGATAGTTGTGAAGAGGCTGAAGTGATCAGCTAAAGGTTGTAGCAGTCATTTTTTGTGAGAAGAATTTTTTTCAGTCAAATAAGTTTTGTGTTATAGAGATTGAAGAATAGCTGTGTAAAGATTGTAAGTGATGTAACTGTGGCATGTTTGAAATGAAAGGTTGAAGTCCTAAAATAGATATACCTAAAGGCATGTTTGAAATGAAAAAGGAAGAGCCCTACATTAAATAATTTGAGGAGACTAAAAATGAGGAATATGAGTTTGATAATAATGACTTCATACAAATCAGTGATTAGAAGAAATATTTCAAGAGATTTCCTCCCAGACAAGCTGCTACTTCTGGGTTCTCTCAATCCTTTCAAGGTTACTATTATTCTTGCAATAAATTTGGTCATAAGGCTATTGATTGTAAAACTAAGGCAAGAAGAAATTATTACATGAGGAATAATTCATTTGTGCCCACAAGACATGATGTTGTAATTTCTTATTCCTTCTTTGGTTATTGTTATGCATGTAATAAGTTTGGTCATAGGGTTGTTGAGTGTAGAACTAAAATAAGGAGAAATTGTATGACTCTAGGATATAATGTTGTTTGTTACAAATGCAACAACTTTGGGCATAAGGCAAGATTCTGCAAGAGTGGTTCTGAGAAACCACTAGTTTAACACAAGAAGACAGAGGAAACTAACTTAGCAGAAGAAGGAAATGGCAAAGATATGGAGAAAGAAGATAGAGAAAGATGATGAGAAGAAGGAAGAATTGGTGCTTCTACCTAGTGCGAAAGACTTCATTGTTGATTGAGAAAGGCATGGGGTCAGGGGGAGCTAACCAGTGCATATCTATACTTTCCCCCTGAATGTTTGTTGGCTTCTGCAAATGGAAGCTATGCATACAGATGAGTTGGCATAAAATTAGCTGATGAAGTTGTTAACATGCCAAGATAGTTTATTTTCCCCAAATTTTTGGAGAAAAATCATAAGATGCAGAGGATTGTGGAGTAGATTTGAGTCTCTGTGAGTTCACAGAGCAATCTAGAAGCAATCTACCTAACCTAATAAAGGAGCATTTATTATGGAAAGTTAGGGCAATTTGGAAGGTACTTATGCTTCATTTACATGATCAAATCACATTCGAAACCAAAGAATTTGTATCCAAAGCTGAGCAGAGAAGAAAACATTCAAAGTACTTGGTGGGTTTGAGAAGAATTAAGTTGAAGGTGAAACCCTAGCGATTGAACATAAAGACCTATTTATTAGAACTGCCATTTGTTAAAACCCTAGTTTCTTAACTCAAAGAAATTTTTTATGACAATTTCGCAAGTAGTTGATGTTACTGAGAAACCTACACCAAAGTATAAGAAGTATCCTTTCAAAGAAATGGAGATTGATAGGGATGGAACATTTTCAAATGTTCTGGCGTATGTTGTATACATAGACGATGTTAGGTTCTACATTCACTCTAAGTTGGATCAAATTGATCATATGAAGTTTGAGGAGCTTAGAGATCAACTTCTGAATGATGATGTTAGAACTACAAACTAGAGTTTGCCAACACGGGGGCCAAGTGAATAGACATATGGAAGGATTACCCTAATTTTTGTGATAAGCATGAATAGGTGAGATATATGTTGATTAGAATTCATGATGAGTTCATGTATCTGGATAAGCCCCACCAAATTACTAAATATGCAATCAAGGCAGTTACTGGGTTGTGTTCCACCAAACCTATACCGGTGATGAAATCAATTAAAAATGAGAAGGTTATTGAATTGACCAAAGCAAAATTTGACAAGAGGACTCTAACTATGAATGACATAACTGGTCTAGGTGTCCATTATGCATCAATGTGAATTGCATATAAATTTTGCTTCACAAACAAAGAGGGATCCGCCACTGGTACTTCCATTCACACTGCCTACCAAATGGTTAAGGTAAAGACTTTGATCTCTGTGAGGTCATGAGAGAACAACTCCTGGAAAACCTAAGGAGAACAAAGGAAACTAGATATATTTTTAGGTATGGCACCTTAATTATTTGTCTCGCATTCTATTTTCTGAATGAGTTACCTAGTTTTAGAGGAAAGGTCTAGCAACAATATATCCCTCTTGCCGCTCAAATTAAGAATCACATAAGAGGGTTTAGTAATCCAAATCACTATAAAACAATGTACTGGGGTTTCTTCAAAACCCTTCAAACCAACATGCATGACAGAGACAGGGTCCCTTATAATTCTATACAGCAATATAAAGAGAATATCATATTTTTAGTTGACAAGGATTATACCTATATGGAGGTAGTTGAACCTAGAACTGCATGGATTCCAAGATTGTCATATGAGGTCTCTGGAGATGAAATAAAGATCTATGCTGAAATTTTGCTCAGCAAACATAAAGACACCTCTGCTGAGAGGTTTGGTACATATGATGAAATCATTAATAAGATGCATAAGAAAAATGCAGAGGAGCAACTTGAGAAGATTAAAGGTGGGCTACATAAGAAGTGGGGTATTTCATCTGAATCCACATCAAAAGCCTTGTGGAGGAAACCAACATGCTCCTATCATTCCTCCAGCTGCACAAGGGGCAAGAAGGACTAGTAGGTCCACATCTTCCATTAAAAATGCTCCAAAACCTTTTAGATCATCTCAAATTGTGTCTACTAGAAGAAGAGCAGCCTCTGAGACTCTGGCACAAATGAAGACTATAGAAAAGAAGCATGCTAGACAAAAGCAACCTGCTAAGAGAAAAAAATTCAAGGTAGAAGAGAGTGAAGAGGAAGAAGAATTAGGAGAGGAAGGCACCTCTCATTCAAAGAAGAAAGAGAAGAAGTCCAAGAAAGCTCCTTCGGTGGTACATGAACATGCACCCTTACAATTAGATGTTATTTTTCAATACAATTGTGCATTATGGTATCCTAAAGGATACACTAGACTTATATTCAGAGGTGCCACCTAAAGGCAAGAGCACCATCGAGAAAACTATTGTAATGTATATACTCAAATTTAATGTCCCTTTGAATGACATTATTGAGCAGGTTCCAGAAAGCTTAGCTAATACTCTAAAGCAGAGGAGAGAACAAGTTGTTAGAATGGATGATGAATTGAGGCAACAAGTTCTTGATAAGGCTGGGTCTTCCATGACTCAAGAAGAAAATGAGGTGTGTTGAGCATGATATTGTATTGGAGATTTCTTGTAGATATAGCATGGATTGGCTTCTTCCTTAAGGGATATTATATGGTGTTACCCTACCTTAAGGGTTTATTCTATTTTTGTATATATTAGATGTCATCTTGGCACACGAATATCTCTTATGATGTGTGAGATCTATCATTACCTTATTTTCAATTATTATATGTTTCGATCATATCAAGTGGTATCAGAGCTATGACTTGGGCAAATGTGGATAAAACCCTAATTTTTAAAGATTCACCTATATCTTTCAAATGACTACAATTTTTTCTACAATTCTTTTACTTAAGGTGGATGATCATCTAAGGATGCTACAATCTAAAAATTAGGTTTATATCATCAATATTGTGCGAGTTATTGTAATTTTATGATTTTTCATAATTTTGCTTTATAGGCCACAAATCAAGGATTTTTTCTAAGATTTTTATATTTCTAGAAATCTCACCAAATTTTATTGGGGGCATATTCTTTATATTTTTATTTTTTATTCCAACAACATTATGAAATAATTCAATCAAAGTCGAGTATGTAATAAATTTTTAGAAACACTAGTTTCAATGGGGTTTCCTGATTTTGATGGAAGTGGAGATGCATTAGAATGGTGGAACACATATAAAAGAGATTATGGTGAAGGATTTGGATGGAAAATACATTTTTCTTTATCCTTAAAAGGTGAAGCTAAACAATGGTTTACATCATTATATGTGGATATTTCTTCTTTGGATGAACTAGAGCAAGCTTTCTTAGATAGATGGGTTGAAGAAGAAGTATTGCATAAGTGTTGTCATTGCTGTCAACAGTGGTATGAAGTGTTGCATTGTGGAATGGTGATCAGTGAAGACAATAAAATAAGTGACCAGAAGTATTATGAGGGAGAAAGCAAAGTGATGGGCATATGCTATGATGGTCAAAGAACTAGTAAAGGAAGCTGATCAGAAGAGTTGTGAAGTAAAGGAGATGGATCAGTATCATTTGTACATGAAAAGTTCACATCTTTGATATGTTCATGTTTGAGGTCTATGATGAGTAGAGTTGGATTCTTGTTGAATGATGATGATATGAATTCATGGTGTTTTTCGCCTGATGAAGAAATTTATAAAAGGTTGATGGAAATTGTCTAAGTAAAGTTCAAGTCAGTGAAGGGGTCACAAGCTCATATAAATGCACCACATATCTCCACAATTGAAGATTATGCCTTGTGGCTTGAAAGATAAGTAGAGATAGGTGTGAAGAATGTATATTCCAAATTTCAGAGCATGAAAGTTACCGCAAAGTATTTTGGAGTCAGAAGAGTGAAGGCAGTAGTGAAACAAGGTAAGTGCAACCACAGAGAGATAGGAGAATGCTCCGCACTTCTCCGCATATGAAGATATGATGTTGCAGTTTGGAGGACAAGTAGATATGAGTATCATGTATGCAAATTTCAAGTTTCAAGTGATAATTTATGTACTACATAAGTGTCTCCAGAGTTAGCTCTATGAAAATAAGTCTTGTTGACAATTATGGTAAGTAGAGGGAGATAGTTGAGGCCACCGTAGTTCACCACACAATGGTATTTGGCCTTGTTGATTGAATAATAAGCTCATATGGCTGGTTGGCATGTGATGTTAAAGTTTCAAATGATTGTGTTCACCGCAAGTATGTTGTCCATTGCTTTACCTTAAGACTGTGTAAGCAAAGTTTATTAAGGACATCGGCATCAGAGTACAAGTGTTTGTGCTAGCATGAAATATCTTGAAATGATGAAAGAAGTATACAAGAATGTTTTACAAGTCATATAATGTTCATTGTGTGGTCCAGATGATGTAATTTTGTCTCCTCTGGTACTGCTTTTAGTCTAGAGTTAAATGCAAGGAAGGAAAAGTGTTTGCGGAGCCGACTTGGTGTATGATGAAGTTATTGCCGTGTGTTTGAAGTGTGTACCTACTTAGAAGAATGTGTTAAGTTAAAACAAGACCTAATTATATCTTTTTTGAATTGCATTGGATTTCTACTTACCGCATATGATTGGGAGCTGACTGTTGTGGCCATTACATGTTTCATGTTACACATTTCATCTTGGTTGACCATAGGAGAAAGTTCTTGTAACTTGTGGAGGATATAAATATAAGATCAAGGATTGTTGAATGGGTATGAGATATAGCATTGATTTAGTGTGAAGACACTTACCATAGAAGCAGATTTAATGATGAAATGTGGAAAAGACTAGTTTTTATAATATGTTATTGTTACGGAGGTAATTATTGGTGATGTGATGATGGAGAAGAGTTTTTGTAGTTGTGTAGAGGCTGAAGTGATCAGGTGAAGGTTGTAGCAGTCGATTTTTGTGAGAAGAATTTTTTGAGTCAGATAAGTTTTGTGTTACAGAGATTGAAGAATAGTTGTGTAAAGATTATAAGTGTTGTAACTGTCTAGGGAGTTGCAACTTCCTTTGGGTTGTAGCCCATAACTAATATTGTAATCTTGTTTACATTTGTGAGGCTAGATTTGGATAGTAGATTCAAGCATCTTTCTCACTGTGGTTTTTCCCTTCTAGGGTTTTTGATGCAGAGCGACAAGGTGGAAGCATACAAAACAGTTTGAAAACCCATTAAACCCCAACAAAATAGCTATTTACTGCTTATATCGGCAAGATCACATCTATTGTCTCACCGAAATGATCCTTTCTTCCTCATTGGCCTGACCTATCCTATTGACCACTTCAGAAATTCTTTCACCGATATTTCATCTCTAAAAGGATCATTTCAGTGAGACAATAGATGTGATCTTGCCGATATAAGCAGTAAATAGTTATTTTGTTGGGTTTTAATGGGTTTTCAAACTATTTTGTATGCTTCCACTGTGTCGCTCTGCATCAATTTTCCACGTAAATCTGGTGTTATGGTTGTGTGCTATTGTGTTCTTATGCTTTTCATGCTTTGTACGCTTACTTAAGTTTGAATGTTGTTGGAAGTAAAAAAAATTGATTAAGTACTAATTCAGCCCCCCTCTTAGTACTTATATGTGTTCAACAGGAAGAACATGAAGAAGAAGAAGGAAAAGAAGAATAAGAACAAGAAGATGAAGATGAAGAACAAAATGAAATAGAGGATGATGAAGAGATCGTGAGGATACAAGTACATGCACTTTAGCTCCAAGGAAGGAAGATTTAATCCATCAATTTCATGGATGTATTCAAAAGGAAAAGGTTGTTGTTTCTATAAACCCTAGCAACAAGTATAACTTCATCAATAGGGAATTAGCCAAGAAACTATAGGTGCAAGCAAATCACATCAAGAATAGTTAAATATTGGGTAAGGATATTCAAATTTTTGAAGATTTGAAGCTCTTTATGGATAAATATGTATTGCATTCAAACTTTCATGCTTTGGATATGGATGGATTGGATATTGTTCTTGGTTATCCTTGGTTAGGATCTTTAAGAACAATAAACATCAATGTACAAAAGAAGTCCATGAAGCTTTGGTATTGGAGGAAAAAAGTTACATTATAGGATATTACACATAATGAAGTCCAAAGGAAAGTTAAGGAAGAGAAAATTCAAGAATCTACTAAAGATTGCATGCAAGGGGAGAAAGATATAGAGAAAAAAGAGGAGATGGGTAATTCTCTTCATGAACCAACAAAGCAAGTGAAAAAAAATGACGAAGAATTGGAGAAGGTTCTAATGATAGTGAAGGGTGCAATATATAGGCACCCACATCATTTTGAGAGACAAGAATCATGGAGGCATGATATTACATGGAAAAAATAATCCAATCACTATGGACCTACATGTAATCAAAATAACATCTACAACAATCAGTGGTATCATAGAAGTAATAGCTATTTATGGCAACCAAGGAAGACTTACTATGATAATAAATGCAATCAAATGGGTGTAGCAAAATATGGATCAAGGATGGGATCTAGGTATTGTCAAGCTAAAACCACTGTGAAGATCAGCTATGGATGGTTGGATGATTCCAGTCATGGTGGCACATTTGTAATAACTTGCAATAGTCATACTATTTGGCTTCTTCTCATGTTTCTAGGATGAAACATGCCAAGGAGGGATGTCTTATTATGTACCCAGGGATATGATATTATAATGTATTTAGGTGGATGGAGATGTCGAAATGTGGCACACATCCCTTAAGCTAGTTATATTAGGTCTTATGGATAATTTGTGTAATTAATTATATTAGGTGTTAGTAGGCCTTCATTAGGATTACCCTTCCATTATGTTATTAGGAGGAGATCTATATACATAAGTTGAATATCATTGTAAGGAGGTGTGTTGAGTATGATATTATATTTGGGATCTCTTGGAGATATAGTGTGGAGTGGTTTCTTTCATAAGGAGTATTATATGGTGTTACCCTACCTCAAGGGTTTATTCTATTTCTGCATATATTAGATATAGCGCATCTTGGCCCACAAATATCTCTTGTATTATGTGAGATATATCTTCTGCATTATATTATTTCCATTATTATATGTATGGATCATATCAGTTTGCTCTTCATGTTGTGTCATCCTAAATATCTCATCCTAAACTTTCTTTGTTTTATAATAATCTTGGTATTTTATCAAGATTCATTATTTCATAATATCCCATTTGTGTATAATGTCATGTCCAAGTCCCATGAATCATACTAATGCTGCATCTTTTAGTGTAGCTAAAAATAATTTAAGATTAAATGAGCATCACTTTGGTAATCATAGTTGTGACACAACACATCAAACTCAAATAGAAACATATCAAGATCCTCAACAGGAAGACCTTGAAAAGTTGGTAGAGCTGAATGAGGTTTATTTTTCATAGGTGCTTTTTGCTTAGAAACTACAATAGGAAACTCAAATGTTATGGGCTCCTTATTGGCCAAATATTCGTTGGCTTCATGATTATTTCCTTGTTCATGTCAACCATGCTTTTTGATGCCCATGGTGTCCAATGAACAATAAAAGATGAAGAGTGTGGCTTATACTTCCTTTGGAATATTTTTTGCCACCACTACTTCTTCATGCATAAGATGCCTTGAATTGTTCTACAAGATTAGAGGTAGTTGGAGTAAGTGGTTTTCTTGATGCTACTAATGATGGTTCAGATTGATTTGAAATTTCTAATGGATGAGGGATGTTTGGGGGTGATCCAAAATCTAATTTGATTTGTTCACCTACTAACTCTACTAGAATGACATCTAACTCAATAACACATTTTTCTAAGTCAAGTTCAATTAGCTAGTCTTTCACTTGTTTGTTCATAGGTCATGGTTTGATTACTCATATGGGATTTCCCTATTTTGCCAGGTTACTCACAACATGTTATTTAACAAATCTACCTTTATCATGTCTAACTCAATTCATGTGTCTATATGATTTAAAACAATGCAAATCAAGGGTAATTGCCTAGGCAAGGTCAACAATTGTGTGGAATCTTTCCTTGATGCACTAGTCCTAACTCAATTTACTAGGCTATTAGGCCTTTAATGTATTTCCCTAACAACAGTGCCAAAATGTTGGGAAAAAATTAAAGATAATAAATTTAATTTTATGATTTGGTGATGATTGGCACTTGAGTCCTAAATTCAATTTAATCCTATGTCAATTAGGGGTGTAAACTTGAGAAAGACATAGTGGTTGTTTGCTCAAGGGTTGAAGGTAATAAAGTGATTAGAATGAGGTACAACTTACTTTGACAAATAAATTGTAAAGACTAAAATCCTTTTTATAAGAACTATTCTAAATTTGCTATAGGAACTTTGCACTAACTACATGGACTATATGAAAGCTACAAGAACTTTAATTTTGAATAAATTCTAAATTAAACATTTAAAGAATAGACTATAAATTAACCTACAACTAAATGTGTCTAATTATTTATGATAGAAACAATACAAATTACTATTAGCATTCTCCACACAAACTATTTATCATATTTCATATATTGAAATCAATCTAATAATCTGTAGTTTATAATCACACTTTACACAAATTAAATTTCTACATAAATCACATAATGATGAAACTTTAAGAGAATAGATAAAAGAAAGAACAAAAATCAATTCACCAAGCTTCTTAAGAGTGGGTCCTCCTCTCACTCTACGAGGTGATGGAACAATTTACTATGAGCTCTTGGTGATCAAAACAGACTATCTATTATGATTTTTTTGAAAATAATACATACATGCTATCTTTCTGCATCGCCTAAACTATAGTTTATATATCTTTTAGCTTACAAAAAATCATCTAAATATATGTTGAAACCACTAACCATGAAACCAAAATATAACGATAGAATGATAAAGGGTTATTTTTGGCCTTTGACCACCCTTAATCAAATCAAAACTTTATCTATTGAAAATAACAAAACCAAATTAGGCAATTTTATTTGGACTATAACCATTACATTACAAAAATACAAAACTGAATATAGAAAAGGAGTATCATTTAAATATAACAATGATCTTCAAATCATCATCTTGCATGTGCAATCTGTATTGTGACTTCGGCTATAGGAGGTCCATCCTTCTACTCTATTTTAGTCATACACAACCAAATGAATTAATGCTTCCAAAAATTAATTTCCAAAGTATATTTCATTCTTTTAAACATATTAAATAATTTTATTCCAAATGAACTATTAGACAAAGATAAGGGATAAAGGTTGGATTAAGGTGTAAATTAGACAAGTAGATTTAGGCAAGAATGGACTTGAATTTATCAAAATCTCAAAAAAATTCAACCCATCACTTAGGTTGCTCCTCCCTCAGCTAGTTTGTCCTTAACAAAGTGGTTTGATCAATTCATAGTACATCCTTCACAACATTATTATTATTTGGGAAGGAATGGAATGGACCTACCATTCTCAGCAACTCACAATGTTTATCAAAATTGACTTCACCATTGCTTATGATTGCATTGAATGGCCTTTCATTCTTCCCATGCTCAAGGCACCTGGTTTTGGGCCCCATTTTATTCAGTCTATTTAGATTTTATTTATTGATGCCTCAACTTGCATCACCATTAATGGTCAACAATACAAGCCTTTTGGGATTTTTCAATCCATCCATCAAGGTTTCCCTTTAGCCCCAAACTCTATGTGCTTGTGGCTAAAGGCTTTTGCTATCTATTGCCCATGTAGTCTCTCAAAATATTGTTAAAGGTATTACTTTGCCCAATTCATCTAACCACTTGGTTAATGATCATTTTGTCAATGATTTTTTTCTCATTTTTATTAAGGATGAAAATAATGTCAAATAGGCTCTTCTTTGCCTTGATGTATTCTGCCAAGTCTCTGGTTGAAGTATCCAATGGAAAAAGACCCAGTGCTATAGGTAATCCTTTCTTCCTAAATTGAGTTGGTTAAACTATTATCTAGATGTAGATGGATTGATCATGGGGAGATTTTTCACATTTTGGGAAATACCCTTTAATTTTTAGGCTTCTCTTGTCATCCTCTAACAAGTTGTCATTAATAGAATTGAGAAGAAATAGAGATGTTATGTTACCAAGCCTCTCTCTTTGGTTGGAAAGTTCTATATTTGTACTCCTCTTGCTAGGTACCTTCGAAATCCTCTTATTTAAAAGTTGAGAAGCTACTCAAAGACTTTCTTTAGGCCTCCAATGATGGGCATCAAGGATTTCATCATGTTTCTTGGAAATTTTGTTGTCTCCCTCACAATGCTAGTGATTTAGGATTATTTTCAATCCATCACTAAGGTATTTCACTCTATTCCAAATGAATTATTAGGGTTGTGGAAGGGAATGATGCTTAGAAAGTTCTCATTAGGCACTATATCATTTATGGTGTGCCTTCTGGGCATCCAGCTTGGAAAGGCCATGCTTTGTGTACTCTCCTCACCATGAGGGAAATTGTCTAGATTCAAGGCACATTTTTACCAAGAGCATTTGGAAAGATTGGGAGTTTATTTTATCCCTGACTTCTTTGGGTGAATAATGACTTCTATAATGGCCTCTCAATTAATCAACAGTCTATTTGGTGTTCTCCAGTTCTTTCTAGTCAAGATTGTCTTGTTGTCAAAGCTCATTGGGTTTGTGCTTTGAAATTTTTCAAAAGGAATTAAATTTCTTCCTGATCTTATTAATAGAGCTACCATGGATTTTCTTTCTTGGCTTAGGGCAAGCTAAAATTCAAGATTTTCAATAAAGATTAGGAGACTTTTCAAAATATTATTAATGTCATTCCTCCTTGCATGGTTCATAAATTGGGTTAGGTATTTACAGATCTTGCAAAGGATACTTGTGGCTTTCACCTCATCACCCAATGGTAGAATAGTTAAACCATCATTGACAACTTTAATCTTCTCTTGGCACTTGGCACTGTCAGTTCCAGTCTATTTGGTCATCCACGCTTGAGCCTAAGTTGACTCACTTTGCATGATGCATTCTCTACCAAGGTCTTTCACTTGGTTCTCATTTGACTCATCTAGGAGTTCTCAACTCCCATTTTCCATTTTGTGGATAGTTCAAGAATCTTAAGCATCTCTTTTGGTTTTGCACCAGAGATCAAGAAGCTTGGAATTAGATACATTATTTCAAGTCTTTTTGGCTTGACCCATTCTCACATGACATATGGTTTTTCTTAGAGACTATCCCTTTCTCCCATTTAAATATACATAGATTTGACATTCTTTTAGGGTGAAAATTCTCTTTAGCATTTGGAAAGATAAAAATTTGACTCTCTTTTTAGGTTGCTCAATTGATGTTCATTTTTCTTTGTACACTAAAACTATGATTTGCTTTAATGTTCTTATGCAAATTCAAGTGCAAGCTAGCAAGGTTGCATTTAAAGTGACACATTTGTAGGAGCTTCTTGAGCACTAGGACAATGCCCCTTGCACTATTGTTAAAGTTCTATCTCCTTCCTCTTCCCCTCCTTCAAGGTGTCCATGTGGTCGTAGCTAATTTGCCAGATGTGATCAAGGATCTCAGTCTTGTGGCTCTTAGCCTCCATGGTCTAGGGTTTGTGCAATTCACAACTAATCTTAGCCTCCTCAACCATCATTTACCTCTTCTCATGGACATGGTGCTCTTGGTTGGCCAGATTTTGACAAGTTTCCTCACTTAGAGCTGACTATTGTTAGGAATTTATGTTAATACTTGTATATGAGATAATAAATAATAAATTAACATGTTAATTTATTAAATAGGTGTCATTAATTATTGTAAGTGGTTATTAGTTATTGAGTTTTTAAAGAGTGGTTATAGGAGAAATTCCTATATATGTAACATGAAATGTTGTATTGTAGTATTGAAGATGATTGATTGATTAATTTGTTTAATCCTTTGGCTCTTCTTATGTATAATTTTGAATATGGTATCATAGCAGGTGTCCTATGAAACCTCTATGTTCACCTTCTATTTGATTATCCTTCTCTAAAGGGGTTCACACAATGGCTATACAGTGCAGACCACATGCAATAACCATTATTTTGTCTATCCACCATTCTTACATTTTATCAATAATTTTGCAATGGAGACCATGTGTAAGTTTTCTGAAATTCATCATCCATCTATATTCTCTTCTCTTCTTACACCCTATTCACTCATTTTGTTGTCTACACTCCATCTTGTTCATAGTTTTTTATACCCATATAAGAAAAAATTTAAAAATATACATTCATAATTACATAAATCTTTGGTGTTGTGGACAATTTTTGAGGAATAAAGGATTTGAGTTTCTATTTGTAGAAATTTTCTTACCCTGGATCATACTATGTGGGATCAACAAAGAATTGTATGAGTTTGTTTTGCATTGTCAACAACATTGTTGGAAGTGTTGGCATTCATTTATTGCAAACTTGCATTGGCTTGCATACATCGGATTTGTTTTGCAATCATCTAATTTGCATCAACACTGATAGAATCTAAAACCTTCGATGAGATCTCCTTTAGATCCCCTGATCGCGTGAGAAGAATGAGAGGAAAGCAACCTACCATCATTTAAGAGAAACCATTTTGAATGATTGTGATCTTGAATGGAGGTAAAGGATAGACTAAACCAAAAAATAGAGTTCATCATTTTCTACGCATTCACATAGTAACATTGGGTGAGGCATTTTTAATTGTTGTGGTGGTGTTATGACTTAGTTTGGAGCATGTGAATGATTTTATGCTAAAGTTCATTTTTTTCTAAAATCATTTGATAAAACCTAGTTGCTCTTCAAACCTAGCAACAAACCTTGTCATATTTCAAAAAGGCTTGAAGATACATGCTCAATGAGAAAGTAGTTGTACCATTTATGATATCTTTAATTTTTTTCACAACATTCAATTTCCATAGCATATGTTAGGGCACAAGAGCACAATATGTAGAAAAACGTAATGTGGACATTTATGATTTAAAATATTTGAGAGGTAATCCAATGTGAAACAATTAATTGGTGGGTGGTATTGTTTCTTAAACATTAAGTGAGAGAAGCACTAACTATACCATGGACACTTATCTATATCTTCCTCTCATAATTTAGAACTTGGGTAAGTTAGAAAACAAATTTTCCTATGTAGAATCCCAACAAGGATTTTTTTGATTCTTGGTTCAAAATTTTTAGTTGGATTTATTTTGGATATTGTGTATAAAGAAAAATAATTTGTAAATGATGATATAAGGGGGATAATGCTTCAAGCTTCTATTTTGTGATCAAATATTTGTAACAGGGAACATATTTCCTAAAGTAGAAATTTGTTTTGTAAAGTGTGTTTATAAAAGGAGATTTTTTTAAAAGGTGGGGGAGATAATTTTTGAAAAACATGTACCATGAGCATGGTAGTTAATTCCTTTTTTAAATGCATTATAAGTGGAAATTACATCCAAGGAGATTTTCCATTGAGGGGGAGATGGGGAATATGAATAAATGAACCTCAATAGTGAAGAAAAAGGCAATGACCAATTAGTCCAATCATTAATGCAACTCCAAAATAAAGTTTAACACCCCATGTTAGCACTAAGGGGGAATGTTAGGAATTAGTGCTAATATTTGTGTGTGAGATAATAAAAAACTAGTATAGATATCTTAAATACATCTATCTAATTTACTTAGAACTATTTATTTACTATATACAATGACACATAAATTTAATTGTATCTACATTGTTTACTTTGTGTATTGAATTTGATACCAATCTATTTTATTTACTTAAAAGTTATTTTGTTTCACTTAGAACTATTTTAGTTACTATATACAAGGACACCTAAATTTTATTGTATCTAAATTGTTTACTTTATGTGTATTGAATTTGATATGCTAAAATTATAGTTTAATTTTAAAATTTTATTTGTGTTTGTTCTTCTATATATATTTTTATTTGGTTAATAATTTAATTATTTAAGGTTGCCCATCAAATTTTCAATTATAAATAACAAATAAAAAAATATCTCAAATTAACAAATCAAATTTTTTTCTATCTTGACTATAAACTTTTAAAAAATTAATTAACCTTTAAACTTAAACTTTTTAATTACGCCGAGAGGCGTTCCTACATTCATAGCACGAATGGGAGCTAAAAGATTCTAGAATTTCTATGTAAACTTATAAGATTTCAATCTAGAATCTTTATTAAAAAAACCAAATAGTCACTCCACAAATTTTTTAAAAAAAACTAAAAAAAAAGGTGAAAAGAATTTTTTAAAAACATGCTAGATGGAAAGAAAGGTGGATGACAATTTCATAGAAGCCATCACTATGCACTAAGATGAAAGAAGGAAATGTTATAGAATAGCATTTGAAAAGACACACATTCAATCTATTTATATTGCCTCCTTCCATAATTTTTTTCACATGTAGAATGAACATATCGCGATAAATTGATAAGAAAATAGGCTCCTCGAGATAGATATTTCTCAGCGTACTTTAGATATATGTTTTTAAATATAAATATACTAGTATATTATTACACTACTATTAATAAACTTTAAAAAAATTAATTAACCTTTAAAGTTAAACTTTTTATTGATCATTACATTACTATACATTTAAATATAAATTATTTTTAACACTACCCAAAGAAATCACACACCCTTTCTTTTCATTTAATATATACAAAATAATGTTCAATTTTTCAACATGTTTCTTGAGTTCTATGTTTTTATTTTCTTGCTACACATGGAAAAGGAGAAGAATTGTGATTATAATTTCAATGTTGCTTCCTTAGGCCTTACAAAATTAGGGAAAACATTTTCAAAGATTTATCCAAATATGATGGAGAAGTGGATAGTCTTGATGAAAGCATATCTTTTAAAATATTACTTATTATTAAATATTAATATTTTGACATGTAAATAACTATCAAATTTAAGGTAAAAGGTAAGAGTTTTTATTAATACACGCACATTGTTACCATTATATACTGCTATCGACAATAATACATTAGCAT
The DNA here is from genome assembly GCA_027924645.1 of Cunninghamia lanceolata. Classification (NCBI taxonomy): domain Eukaryota; kingdom Viridiplantae; phylum Streptophyta; class Pinopsida; order Cupressales; family Cupressaceae; genus Cunninghamia; species Cunninghamia lanceolata. The sequence continues at coordinate 1,777,467 of BSBN01001616.1, read as the reverse complement.
GTTAATTTATTAAATAGGTGTCAGTAATTAATGTAAATAGTTATTAGTTATTGAGTTGTTAGCATAAATATATTAAATACATCTATCTAAAATATGCCTAGAGATGTTCAAGGCACTATCTATTCTCAATAACAATTTCAATATAGGCACCTTGAAACTGACATATTTTAGAAAGATGTATTTAAGATATCTATGATAGTTTAAATTATTTTTAAAAGAATAATACTATACCATATAATTAAAATATAACATTTATTATCTATCTAAAAAAACCTTAGATCAGAATTTTATTTACTTGTCATGTGCTATAATCTTAGACTTCTCCAAGGGGGTATCCTCGAAAGTTGCCATAACCTTAGACTCCTCCCCTAAAGAGGAAGAAATGAAATATAAGCATCAGGGAGTTGCATAGCCACCAAAATTTGAGAATATCAAGGGACCTCCCACAAATAGCTAGGGGGCAAAAGGAATAGTTAAAATCTCTAGAGCCACAATAAAACTAGAGGGAGCCACCTCTAAAGGAGCCATGGAGACCACATCATATAATGCCTAAGGATTTGGACTTAAAGGAATGTCATCCCGCGAGTCAAAAACTGCAAAGACAAATAGTCAGGTAGTTAAGAAGAGCATTCTACCACCACAAAGCCAAACACACATTCTTGCGGTAAGAGTGAGAATAATTTGAAACCAAATGACCAGTAGCAAACCATCTTCTACATCAAAAGGAAATACCCTCATAGTCAAGCAGTTGTGTCCACGACCTATTCTCCACCATCAAAACCACATATGTAGGTTGTTAACACTTGGTATATTATTTTTAACACTCGCATAAGTAAGAACAATGGTTGTTAACACTTGCACTCCACACTCAATTATTTTTGTGTGTATTATTCTTGATTCCTTTTTTATATTTTCTACTGCTTCTTCCTTATTGAGCTCTAAGTTTTTAAAATTATTTTTGGTATTGGATATATATATATATATTGTCGGCTATTCCTTTTATTTTTAATATTTATTACTATTTTAATATGTGGGTTCTTTAATTATTTTTGTTAACATGCTCATGACATTACACTCCACCCATTGCTTGCCACTATATCTTGGCATAACTAGCATAGATATCTTAAATACATCTATCTAAAAGATGCACAGAGATATCAAGGCACCTATATATTCTCAATAACAATTTTAATATAGGCACCTATATATTCTCAATAACAATTTTAATATAGGCACCTAAGACTTTGATGTCTTTTAGATAGATTTATTTAAGATATCTATGATAGTTTAAATTATTTTTAAAAGAATAATACTACACTATATAATTAAAATGTAACACTCAATACTAGATGATCTCCTGTCGAGAGGAGATGAGAAAGATGATATTTTATAAGATGATCTCTTGATGAGAGAGGAGATGAGAAAGATAGATAATTTATCAATTGGAAGGACAAATGTTAGATGAACCTAAGAAGTTGATGGAGAAGATGCAGGTGAGAGAAGTTGATTCCCATAATTTTTCTAATGCTACTTTGTTTGCATTTCAAATGTGAACTTTGACTTGTCCCATTCCATCTAAGTGAATATGAATAGCATATAAGATTGGCATATACTACACACTACCTCTGTTACTATTACATGAATTATATAGATGTATTTTAAATAACATATAAGCTTGGCATATACTACACACTACCTCTATTACTATTACATTAAAATTATATAGATGTATTTTAATATGTGGGTTCTTTAATTATTTTTGTTAGCATGCTCGTGAAATTACACTCCACCAATGGGTTGCCACTATATCTTGGCATAACTAGCATAGATACATTAAATACATCTATCTAAAAGATGTGGAGAGATATCAAGGCACCTATCTATTCTCAATAACAATTTTAATATAGGCACCTAAGACTTTGACGTCTTTTAGATAGATGTATTTAAGATATCTATGTTAGTTTAAATTATTTTTAAAAGAATAATACTATACTATAGTACTTGTAAGAAGTTAGGTCCACATGTAGGGGAAGTCGCACAGATGAAAAAATTCCCAATAGGAACGGGTACCCGTTTTAAAAGAAATGAGTACCTGTTTAGGAACGGGCACCTGAACCTAAATGGGTACCTATTTAGGAACGATAGGTATGCGTTACTAAATGGGTACCCATTTCTTAAATGTATTTATTTTTTTAAAAAGCCCCTACAAACTCATTTTCCTCCATAGATAGTGATGGCGAGATCTTGGGAGCAGAACGAGTATCCGTTGCCAAAGCCCATGCCAACACATTTCTGGCCTCATTTCTGATTTTTTTTTGCACTTGTCACCTCCTCTCGCCAACTCTTAATTTTTGAAGACCTCCAGGTTGGTTTAATATTTGTTTTTAATGTATTTTGTATGATTGTAGGTTTAAATTTAAAAATTAGGGCTTAAGTTTTATGGTATGTATTTTTCGATAAACCCTAAAACTATGTACAATATAAACCCTAAAACACTAAGAATAACTACAAACCCTAAAACTATAAACAATAAACACTAAAACTACAAACTATAAACCCTAAAACACTATATTTATCTATAAACCCTAAAACTATGAACTTAATAAACCCTAATACTAAAATTTAACTCTAAACTATTAACTTGAAACCCTAAAACTATTGTATGTGACCAAAGATATATCAACTATTATCCCTAATGATGTAGTTCATTCAAAAACCATACTCCACACATGAATGCAAACTAGACAATATACTCATACCTCAACCATCTAACACACTTACCATATTTTATGTAATGGTGCGCAAATCACAAGTGTCTTCATGATCTAGATGTCTACATAGTTGCCTAAGATTTTAAGGGGATAATATATATGTTTATGAGGTTACAATTGCTAATATATTGTAATAAATTGTATAGTTGACTATTATAATAGATGTAAAATTTCTTCAAAGTCATCAAAGAATTCTTTTAGAATAACATATGGGATTACATTGATTAGTTATGGATTGTTAAAGTAGATATAGTTGTGTGATGTTTTTTGAGTCTTTTTATTGCATATAAATGAAATTGTACCTAGAATGATGGGATTTTATATGTACTACTAGTACATTGTTTTAAATTTATAAGAGTGTTTAGATATTTTTAAACCTTGACTCTTCATCAAATGGACTAAGGAATTGATTGTACTTTACTAAAATGATCAATCTATTTATTAAAAGTATCCATCTTTTGTTCCTTGGTAGATTAGGGTATGTTAGGTTCTACTATTTTGCATAACTCATTGATGTACTTACCATTTCAAAATCTTAAGGGAAGTTGCATGTGATAGACAACTGAAGTATGAAATGTGATTTTTGAACACATACCAAAATTACTATGACATAGATATTTAGATTTTCATGTTAGTGTAGATAGGACCTCTCGATGCAACCTAGTCCAGGAGTAAACAATGCCATGCAACCTATTCTAACCAATGTAGCCTAGTTTAAATTAATAATGTGACCTCCTATATTTGCTTGTTCCTTTTGTACCCACTACTTAGAAAGATGTTATCCTTAAAAGCATAATAGGGATTTTCGTAGGGCAAATAGAAGACCATGAAAAGTTTCAACAATATCCAATCCCCTTAAGATATATATAGTGCTATAAAACATGCCAAGTAGAAATACAAATCTTGATGCAAGAGTGCCTAATATGAGACTGATATTGATGTAACTTTAATTAATTGTTCTTTGTGTGTCCTTGATTTGAATATTTCTTTTAATACTTGATGTTCTTTATGACCTAGGAGTTGTTCTAAATATATGTCCTTAGATGCACAACTTGACACTTTGGTGGGTGGGCTAACCGAATAACAGTCATACTTTAGGAATGTCAACTTTAAGGTGAGAGATTTAGATTTTGAAAGAGACACACTAGGTTGCATCCCAACCATGACATAATCCAAGGTGGGTAAAATGCTAGGAAAGGTGATTAGTAGGTTTAGGTGATATGTGGTGGTAGTTGGCTAATGGGTTCAAGGCTAAGTGTCAATGTATGCACCAAATAGGTTAAATTGAGTGCTAAAAATTTATTTAGAACATCTATGCAAAGTAGCATAAAACATTGAAGGTGAAAACTTTTGTAGGATATAGACTTTTGCACCATAAACTATAAATATTCCAAACTAGTTCACCAACTATAGATTTTAGAGAGTTAGAATATGACAATAATAAATTACTATAAATGCTTACAAAATTAAATTGAACAAGGAAATAAAATTAAAGAAAGAGCATGCCATAAAAATTAAGGATAACTAGAGCAACATGGAGGAACCCCTTGCAAGGATAAACTCCACCAAAATAGAGCACTAAACTCAAATACAAAGGTTCCCAAATCTTGAATTACAAGAATAAAATGTATTTCTTGATCCATAATGTCACCTAAACATAGCATGCACATCAATTCCCAAGATTACTAGAAATTGAAAAAATCCCCAATAGGTGAGAGAAAGATGAAAAGGTGGAAATCTAGAACACCAATAGTCACTCCTTAACAAGTTGCCAACAATTTGTCAATAATGATGTTTTCTTGTCTTGATTCCATACAACATAGGAAAACAAAAAACACACTCATTATGAAGTCAATATTCACATCAAACAATGCATATATAAATGAAATTATACCTAGGAATGATGGGATTTTAGATATCAAATCAACTATACCAATTAAATAAGCCCTTATCAAGTTACCATAACTTTTAAATACTCACTAAAAAATCTAATTAGAGGAAATTGAGCATCCTTCCCAAAAGGTCATCCAAAACACATGTGGAGACATTCGTAGATTTAACAAACTATACATACATATGGATAGATACTCCTTCAAACTAAGTACAAAATTAAATGTATTTACAAGATGGAATCCGGTTCAAGATAGAACATTACATATCCCCTAGGACCCATTTCATTGTTTAACCCCTATGGCCAAGGGGCTATGTAATACTTTGGTGCTCCATGTGGGTTTTATTATTTTGATTACACATCTTATAAATAGCAAAAAATAGCTAGTCAAAGATGCTAGTCAGAGTCCGAATTATAAATTCCTCTTCAATGACTTTATACAACCATCATAAGAAAAATTAAACATGGCAAAGAGTACCAACAAAGTAATCTCAGGATTTCTTTCATGTGTGACACTATTTTATATGAAAGCTATAAAGTTAAAATATTTTATAGGTATTAAGTATTTTCAACAAAATTAGTACTTTAAATGTTTACAACATCTAGTCCTAATAATTTCCCACTCCTATACCTTGCAAGAATTATATGAGGTTCCAACAAAGTGAACTAACTGCTAAGGGATGTAATTCTTATTTTCAACCTACATAATATGTACTTATTTTTACTCATAAGCTTCATCAATTCATCTACATCATTCATATAGGCATCCACCTTCTCAATCATAACCCTTGTATCCTCCACTATGTCACAAAAAAATAGTATCACACATCAATGTGCTTAGTTTGCATGCTAAACATGTAGAGTTCTTTACAAATGTGATGGTAGTCTCACTATCACATGGAATTTACATTGTATTCTAATTTCATCTAGTATCTAAACATAATCTTTGAAGCCAAATTTCCTTCTTATAGGAATGAGTGTTTTTCATGCACTCTATCTTCATAGTTGAAAGACCAACCACAACCTATCTTTTTCTTAACCAACACTACACCACCAACTAGGTTAAAAACATACCCACTAGTAGAAATCCTATTGGGTATATCTACTATCTAATCAAAATCCATAAATCCCTATATATTTATTAACCTTCTCAAATCAAGTCCCCTTGGTAGAAAATATAATACATTAAAGTCCATGAATATATATGAAGACCCTCTTTGCTAGAGTCTAATTTTGTTCATAGATTATACATTAACATTCTTAGGACTCCTATTCATTGGACAATGTCTAGTTTGGTGCAAATAATAACATATATAAAGATAAAAACTACACTCATTTAAGGGGCATGGTTTGGGTTCTCAATTTCATTAAGTGTTGAAGGCCCTACTCAAATGAAGTCACTATTCCCATAGGAATGGGAACGCTCATCCTAAATTTATAAAATATATAGTCAACATACATCCTCTAACTTAACCAAAGTTGTATGTTAGATCTATCTCTTCTAATTGACATTCCTAAGATAAAATTAGCAAACTTAAAATTATTGATAAGAAACTATGATGATATCTAAAATTTCAAAAACATAATCATTTGCTTATTATTTCCAATTAACATGTTTTTGACATAAAGAATGGTAATAATAAAATAATCACCTATTATCTTTTAATAATCATAATGATCTAATTTATCTTTGATAAATCCTAGGTTTATAACATATGAATTAAAATTTTAATAGCACATCTTGGAGTATTTATTTGATGTTAAAGGGAATTCCTCAACCTACAAATCATGTGCATCTTACCCTTAACCATGATGTTATATAGCTATAACATTTATATCTCCTCCATGAGTTCAACCTCAATGTTAAACATAGTAGCAATAAATAAGGAAAACCTAATGGATGTAAGATTTACAATAAGAGAGAAGATATCACCAAAATCAATTTGGACCTATACCTAGGAATATCTCTTCAACTTTAGCCTTTCCTTGTTCTTTTTAATCATGCCATCAAATTTAACCTTCTTCTTAAAAATCCATTTGTAGCAAACAAGTTCCATGTCCTTAGTTTTATGTATCAAGCCCCTCATACATTTCTTCTCTAATGCAACAATCTCCTCATCAATGGCCCTCTTTAGGGACTACTATCTTTAGATTTCATTTTCTTTTTCATTCTTATAGACTCTTCCTCATTAGTAGATAAATTAAAAAATACAATAGAAATTAGGTGTAATACATTAAAGCACAAATTTGTTTCACACATTTGTAAAGGAAATGGATAACACTAGTCCAACCTTTTAAATTGAATTACCTAAAAGTGACATATATGTTTCCAATTTTTTAATGGTGTAAACTAATGAAGTATAGATTTGTTAATGTATTTAATGTTTGTTTTTTATTACTGGGTAAAACAGGTTTTGAAGGGTGGCCGAAACCCTTTACAAAAAGCAACAACCCATACACAGAAAGCAAACCAACAGCCTGCCGACAACCAAAAAACTAGATAAAAGCATAGAAAAAGGTAGCAAAACAGAAAACCACAGAAACTACAACAACTTCTTTAGAGTATCAACTACTTCCAGCTCGTGTTCATAAAACTTTTCATGTAGTTTGGAAAAGTTTACCAACTCCTTCTTTTCGTCTTCAAATTGCTTCTTTTTGCTGCCCTTGGTGCGAGTCGACAGGCCCCCTTTGTCATCTTGCACAACCTGTTTAATGTTTGTTCTTTCTTAGAAAATCAAAAAATAAATTAGATGTAGATTTTTGTAAAATTGCCACTATAATGTTATTGTTAAAAAAATATTGAAAATTAAGTAATGACCCTCCACATTTTTATAGTAAATTTCATTTTCTTCCTTCAGTTTTTTCATATTGTTAACTTGAATCTTTAATGTGTCTATTAAAACTATTTTAATTTTTGATGAAGGGGTAACTCATAAAACACACAATAACAAAAATTGCACACAGAAAATAGAATGATATTTTATTAATATGGGGAAAACATTACATTACAGAAGCTCAAATACAATTAGAGGATGAATCCCCTACAAGCTGCAACACATTACAACTCCCACTCTCAAGACTCTGGAATCTTTAACCTTCTGTAACCCCAAATCAACTAGGGTTTCTATTTTCCTGCCTTTTCCTGACTCTACACTTTCCCCCTTAACTCTACTACCCCAAGGGTTCCCAAAAATGGTCATATATAGCCCTTTTTAGCGGCCACCAGCTTATTTTTGAACTTTGCATCTCCCTCCAAAAATAGGTCAACTTCACGAGGCCATAACTTTTGATCCATTCGTTGGATTTTCAATTATAATACTTTTTTGGAAAGATCTCGAAAAGACTATGGTGCACAAGCAATATTGCAAGGTAGACTGCTTGGGTTTCCCACCAAATTTCGGGCCCATTCAGAGCCTCTAAGTGCCTCAAATTTGATTTTGAATATTTCAATAAGTTTTTTAGAATTTAAAATTTTAATATCTCACAAGTGACAAATGATATTGAAGTGATTTCTTCACCATTAGCTTCAATTCACCATTCTAGAGCTCTGTGTAAGATTTTGTATCCAACTATGCACAAATGCAAACTTACTAAAAATAGTAACCCTGCCAAATTTAGCCCTTATTGAAAAGAAACAACATTTTTTTTTGGTTGATGCAAGATTGCTCTTACACCCTGGATGCTCTTGCATCAATTTCAATATTTAGAAAAAGTAAATGTCTAGATTCAAATGTAGTAAAAACATAGTACTCTCAACAATCCTCCATATTTTTTCTTGACTAGTTGTACTTGTACATTTGTAAGCTTTCTATTCATGGATATTTTAAACTTACATTTCTAGATATTAGTTTAAGCTTATTTCTAGATATTTATTTGTAAGTTTTCAATATGGATATATTTGTGATTACATTTGTAAGTTTTTTAATATGGATATTTGCATATGAGTAATTAAATATTTATTTATTTTTATTCTAATTGTAAATGCAGGTGGTCTAATGGATGATTTTTTAATAGATGATATTTTGCAAAACCCCCCACCCCCTCCACCTGATGAGACTCATTTGTGAGAGAGCATCAATGAAAATATAAACACAATTGAGGAAAAAAAATAATTTGATTAAAAATCAGCCTCACATGATGCCCCCCATGTAGTGCAGTTTGCATGTTCAATGCAAACCATTATTGATTATGTTAGGTCTATTGATGCAAACCTAGATAGATTCTGCCTTTGGTGGGAGGAGAGGAGGCAGTTTTATGCAAATGGTCTCTCATATAAAGACATCCTTGATCTTCACATTACTAAACAAACATTAGCCCCATTCTTTGTTGACCCTGCAACTAATCAGCCTATACTTGCAACAAAAAAAAGAATTTCAATTAAGTGGTGTAGGCATGAGGAGACCTCGAAACATTTTTGGGAGTAATGGTGGATGGTGTTTGATCATACACCACACGCTAATTTTGAGGTACCACTATATTTTTTGAGAAAAATATGGGCAGAGTTTCAATTGGGTTTAAAACCCAATTATTTTGATATTAGACCATTCTAGGGTGTTGGTGGTGGCATGCCACAACACAGGGTAGGGGCACACATTGATCCCAATCAACCCATTCATGTTGCTCCTATGATTACTCCTATTTTTCCCACCATTCCTGCACCCATTCAACACCAGGCAGTGTTGTCGACATTAGGAGCATTGAGTAGACTCTTGGGTAATCTCATTGAACAAGCTACCCACATGGTAGCTGAATTCAATGGTAGAGAGTGTCATGGAGGAGTTGGTGCATCTTAGCATAGCACCTCACACATGTCAATGACACATTTATGTAAAAATTGTAATCAACCGTATTATGGTCCTGCTCCTGCATCCACATCAGATGCAACTACATCAGAGGTGGAGTCATACTTGGATCTGCTATATTCTAATGATCATCCTACATAGGTACATGGACCACATTTTATTTTGTTTCAAGTGCATAATGAACATATCAAAATTTATATTTAATCATGGGTGCCGCCACAATAATGGGTTACACTTTTTGGGACATCCTAATTTTTGCTGAAATCACATATTTTTAGAAAATATAAGGAGTTAAGCTTTGAAATGTTTCATTTAAAGAATTTTAATTCAAGAGGGTTTGATTAAACCCCTTAAATTCAAACCCCCTTGGATGGAACCCCACTAGTTTTAAACCATACATATAATGGAGTCTCCTCTACACCTATCAAAATGCTGATAAAAACCACTTTTGATTTACTTTTTGGGGGATCAAATGAATTCATTTAAAATTTATGTTTTGTAAGTATGCAATCCTTATTATAAGCTTCCCAAAAAGTATAATTTTAAATATATTTAATTTGACTATTATATTTATTTTTTATTTCTTGTGAATGTAGGTTTTTCACCGAACATCAAGTTCTCTGTTCTACACACATGGAAAATTAGTAAATTAGTGAAATTTTTTTTAAAAATATCTATGCCCCAGGTATTGATGTCCTTATTTCAACAAAAAAAAGAATTTCGATACATATAGAAAAAGTTATGTTTTACGGAATACGCCTATGTTTAAATTATAATTGGTTTGACTTTAAAACTTAATTAAAAAAAATATTCAACAAAACATTATAAAACCAAATGTATGCCCTATATATCTGTGTTACCAATCTAAATTCAAAAGAATCACAATTTTATCCTTTGTAGAAAAAAGTTTTGTGCTACAGAATACACATCACTTTAAAAAAATGTTGTTTACTATTAAAAACTAGTTATCAAAAGAGATGCAAACAAATTTACAATTTAACTTTAAATTTTTTTAAAAAAATATATTTAGAATCTACAAATAAAATCTCACAAATCAGTAGTTCGCATCATCTTCAAATTCCTAACGGTTTAGCGGCTATAGGTGTCAGAAAGTGAAGATTTAGTTCAAAATGTTGATTTCAATGTCAAGTTTGGCCAAAAAGTGTAACCTATTATTGTGGGATGACCCTCACGAATTAAATATATATTGTGAACTATTTGGTGTAGATCTCAAGTCGTTCCAGGGCCTCAACACAATTTGGTACATTGAGTTTTGCGTCAACCATTGTAGAGATTGACACACCTTATGGGGTAAACCAATATATATTGACCCTAAAACCATATGTATCTAGTTCTAGTTTAAAGTTTCTTCAAAACTTAGATATATATTTAAATTAACAAGTGTATAATTAAATTTAACTATATACATGTGAAACATTTTTGTTGCAGCGGGGAGATCACGTGACAGTTTCCATATCCGACTGACCACCTTAAGGTGTTGTGAGTGCTCCTCCATTTTCATCTATTATGCTTGCGTATTCCCTGGTGTGTGTTTTCAAAAATTGTACAAAATTTGTACTTTGTATTTTTAAGTTTATATAAATTTATATATGCCCATATATGTAAGTGCAGGATGATAGGAGTGCCATTAGGATAGCGACTGGTCATGATACTAATCAGGGACAATTTCACGAGTCATCCACATATTTTTAGGTCCTAAACTTTACTAAATTTTCTATGCAATTTCTAGGTCTTCATATATATATGGTTACATGTTTCAGTAAATATTCTAACCTATTTCAAACTTGCTTTATTTGAATTTCTAGGAATTAGCAACTAAGACTTTTGGTCTAGAATCTGAAACAACTATACCATCTAGACAAAAAAATGTGGGAGTAGATGAGCATGATCATATGGTAATTTATGCACATTTTAACCTAGATTAAATATTTAATTTCATAATTTTATAAATTAAATCAAAATTGGATGCTAACTTAATTCTTGAGTACTTTATTTGAATATCTAGGAATTAGTAGATGAGACTTTTGGTTTAGGACCAACAGCTATACGGTCACCTGGGCAACAGAATGTGGGATGAGATGACCAACATCATACGGTAATTTATGCACATATTAGTCTAGATTTAAATATTTAATGAGTATTTTATAAATTAAATTAAATTTAAATTTCATATGCACACGTGTCATTTTAAATTTTTTTATTTGATTTCAAGTTTCTTTCTCTTTTACAACATGAGGCAGATCCATCTCTTTCACGAAGAACAAAGAGACCTCTTGATTTGAATAGTGATGATAGGACATAGACTATTTATTTCATGGACTGTGATGCATTATTTTTTATATGCCACTAGGACTATGACTATATATGTTCAACAATATTTCATGGACTTAGAGATATTTTAGTATTTCATGAACTATGATTTGTATTATTTATATGCTGACTATGAGTAGATGTTTTAGTACATTTCATGGGTCCTACCTATATATCAATATTTCATAGACTTAGAGATCTATGTATATATATTATTGACTATGCTTGTACATTTTAGTATGTTAGATAGTATGTTTATGCTTTATTGAACTTCTCTTATTATCGAGACATGTTAGAATCTCTAGTACATTTTTGAATTTAAAAGAAAAAACTATCTAATATGTAAAATAGTTAGAGTATGTGAATATCTAATGTGTACATAATTTTTGAATTTTGAATCTAGTATACATGACTATCAAAATGTATAAAATAGTTCTTGATAAATGATAACTTACAAAGATAGTTCATGCTATACCTAATAATAATAATTCCTTACATAAAGTTGTCTCTAAATAGTTCTTGATAAATGATGGTACAAAGATAGTTCATGCTAGACCTAATAGTAATAATTCCATACATAATAGACCTACTAATAATTCATTACTTAAATTTGTCTCTAAGTAGGTTCATGATAGACCTAATAATTCTTGACATAATTGACCTACTAATAATTCCTTAAAATAAAGTTGTCTCTAAGTAGGTTCATAATGTTAATGTATTCCCTTACATGATAGACCTAAAAATTACTTTTAAATAAAGTTGTATTCCCTTACATAATGTTAATGTAGGTTCATGATAGACCTAATAATTCCTTAAATAAAGTTGTCTCTAAGTAGGTTCATAATGTTAATTTATTCCCTTACATGATAGACCTAATAATTCCTTTTAAACAAATCTAAGAATTTAAAAGAATATATTGAAGACACCAAATATTAAGATACAGTGCAACTATAGCATGATGAAACATATGAGTATATATACAATTAGCTCATAGGTCCACTATTAGTTTGACAAGACTACAAAATTGATCTAACATTTACATTATGATGAAATCTTGTAGTGGCAATCATGCAAAAATATACTTGTAGGGTACACTTGCAAACTAAATGAATGTAAAAGTAAATTAACTATACATGTACATGAGTCGATACAAAATTTTAAGATAAAGGGAATAATATAGAAGGTGAAATAAGAATGAAAGAATATACCAAAAATACAAAACATTGATGCAATATGTAACTAGATAACATGTTGAATATGAAAGATATGAGTATACATACAATTACCTAATGTGTTCACTTTTAGTTGAAGACTACAAAATTGACCTAACAAATTTGTATGGTGAAAACTTTTATTGACAATCATGCAAAAATCTACTTGTAGGGTACACTTGCAAAAATAATAAATATCCAAGTAAATTAATTATATATATACATGAGTCAATACAAATTTTAAAATAAAGCGAATAATATAGAAGGTGAAATGAGAATGAAAGAATATACCAAAAACACAAAATATTGATTCAATATTCAACTAGATAACATGTTGAATATGAAAGATATGAGTATATATACAATTACCTAATGCGTTTACTTTTAGTTGAAGACTACAAAATTGATCTAACAAATTTGTATGGTGAAAACTTCTATTGACAATCATGCAAAAATCTATTTTTAGGGTACACCTGCAAAAATAATGAATGTCCAAGTAAATTAACTATATATATACATGAGTCGATACAAATTTTAAGATAAAGGGAATAATATAGAAGGTGAAATGAGAATGAAAATTTTTATCAAAAACACAAAACATTGATGTAATATGTAACTAGATAACATTTTGAATATAAAAGATATGAGTATATATATAATTACCTAATGCGTTCACTTTTAGTTGAAGACTACAAAATTGATCTAACAAATTTGTATGGTGAAAACTTCTATTGACAATCATGCAAAAATCTACTTTTAGGGCACACCTGCAAAATAATGAATGTACAAGTAAATTAACTATATATATATATATGAGTCGATACAAATTTTAAGATAAATGGAATAATATAGAAGGTGAAATGAGAATGAAAGAATATATCAAAAACACAAAACATTGATGCAATGCGTAACTAGATAACATGTTGCATATGAAAGATATGAGTATATATACAATTATCTAATGTGTTAACTTTTAGTTGAAGACTACAAAGTTGACCTAACAAATTTGTATGGTGAAAACTTCTATTGACAATCATGCAAAAATCTACTTTTAGGGTACACCTGCAAAAATAATTATTGTACAAGTAAATTAACTATATATATACATGAGTCGATACAAATTTTAAGATAAAGGGAATAATATAGAAGGTGAAATGAGAATGAAAAAATATACAAATGTTCATCGATACAATCATGTAGGATCTAGACTTGCAAGGGACCTACAAAAATACTGAATGTAAGGGGAGGTAAGAGGATTTGGCTTAAGGGGAGCTAAGAGGATGACTTAAGGGGATGTAAGAGGATGGCTTTAGGGGATGTAAGAGGATGGCTTAAGGGGAGATACATGTGTCAATTCAAATTATAAGATAAGAGGATGACTTAAGGGGATGTAAGAGGATGGTTTAAGGGGTACTAAGAGGATGACTTAAGGTGATGTAAGAGGATGGCTTAAGGGGTACTAAGAGGATGACTTAAGGTGATGTAAGAGGATGGCTTAAGGGGAGATACACGAGTCAATACAAATTATAAGATCTATAAGAGGATGGCTTAAAGGAAGATACACGAGTCAATACAAATTATAAGATAAGATGATGGCTTAAGGGGATGTAAGAGAGGTAGTGTAAGGGGAGATACACGAGTAAATACAAACTATAAGATTAACATTTTCATGATTTGAATTATGGTGATTAACCTAGCCACTCAAACTATGTGTCATGTGAGAAAATTAGTTCTATATTTATAGGAAATTGCTTAAGGGTAGGTAAGAGGATGGCTTAAGGGTAGGTAAGAGGATGAATTAATACAACTATATTAACTATTAATTAAATATATACAACTATATACATACCTGAAAATTTGTTCCATTATACTATCTGCATCCTCTTTTTTTTGTAATGCATCTATAATTGACTCATGTTCTTCCATAGAAAGTATCCATAACTCTTTATTATTAGGTCTCCCTTGATCTATGACTAGTTTTGTATTTGTTGTGACAACCAAATGTGAGCAATGTATGGTCTTCTTATGTCTTTCATAATCTTCAAATGCAGGAAAACCATTCTTTCTTATTAGATATTTTCGTAGCCAAGTGCCAACAACAACCACAAAACCTGTTGGATACTCATAGTTATCATAATCTACTCTATGATGTAACATCTTTTGTTTTATCTCAACACATCGAGCCAACCAATACTTGGTTTCCTCTTCATTTCCCTTAGGTGCAACAACAACATACACATGTCCTGCAAAAAAAATTATTAATTCAATAAAGTGTGACATGTATATAATTCACATAAATATGTATATGCATAAATATATAATTAATTATATATTACAAAAAAAAGTAATAAAAAAATATTGAAAATTAAAGTACCTTTTTGTACAAAGTTTGAAACATGTCATAGTCATCTGATGCAAACAATTGATTATCATCTTCAATTGTTGTTTCAAGTTGATCATGTGTTTCTGTAGGTGTCAAGGATATTTGTTTCCATTCTTCAACCCATTCTGTATTTTCACATGCTTCTCAATCACTTGCAATACAAAATTGACAAAAACATGCAAGCTCCCTTGTCCATATAGTCCATGTGCTTGCATTTGAACTCTTAAATGAATGTCATTTTTTTGATCCACTAATTGTCTCACAATCAAGCTGAATAAGAATATTCTCTTCTTCACCTAACCAAAAAAATTGTTGAATTGTAGAGTTCTCACTTGATCCCATAGATAATTTTTTATTACACTAATCCACAATTGCACGTGCATCTCTAAATTTTGCTGCATCCTCAAATTTTAGTTTCTCTCTAGCAAGAGCTCTTTTCACACATGCTTCAGCTCCATCATGTTCTCCTTTACCATGTCTAGTTTCAAAAAAACTCCACATATGTTGGATATTATTTTCTTTGTGAGCCCTACATAGCCAATAAAACATTCGAGCATTTTTTAATTTTCCTGTACAGTTATCTAACCATATGAGATGTTGTGCCATCTGGATTTCTTTCTTTTTAACTTTCATAATTTTTTTGAAACAATATTGCACAAACTCTGATAAGTGTAACCAGTTATCACTCAAATAGAAATGATACTCCCTTATTTAATATTTATATTATCTTCTATACTATCATCTGCATGTATGTATACAATATGAACAAAGATGGCCACCTACACTAAATTATAATACTGAGATTGAATTTTCTCTTGTGGAATAAGAGTATAGTTTTGTGTAAAGTCAACCACTGATAGTATAGTTCCAATTAGAAATATGTTTTTACATGTGCAAAATTGTCCATCAAGCCACCAAGCATATTGGTGTTAGAAATGAAGGTGCAAACCACACAACAAAAATATGATTGAAACCTTATTTATGCCTTCTAAACAATGTAGAATCAATGGAGATTGCAACTGAAATAAAATTCACTACACATAAATAACAAGCATTAAGAATAGAACACATAACATAGTATGTAATGTGAAGAAAACCCTTTCGGGTAAAAAACTCCACCAAGAAAAGAGGCTCTAAGTTGTATTATCTTCAAATATATGAGATTACAATACATGCACTTCCTCTGTTTCTGCAGTCTTCAATCCAATGACGTTTGTTACTTTCAACTCTGATAAAAATGTAGTACAAATGTCCTTATAAAAGGGGGTTGCCTTCTAGGGCAAGAGAACTGACATAATATCAACCATCAGATCTGTGACCTAATGACGAACGGTCCAGATTTACAATGATAAAATATAAATAAAATGTGGTCTCAGGGGCGCTGCCCCTACGACCCCCCGTTGCAGACGAATGAGCATCAAGGACCAGATATAAACATGTAGATGAAACAAGACCGTTGCTGGTGAAACCTTTCATCCCTTAAGGGTGACTTACAAATAATATTATGAGTAATTAATTACATAGGATTTACAAGGTTAATGACACTTAATCCTAACAATTGAGAGTGTTTCACATATTTGGATACAATATTATCCTTAAAATCTTTGATGAATGCATGCACACTAATTTTTTTTGTGATTAACTTGCAATGCTTTCCAATTTTTCCATCCTTTAAAGAATATTTAACATTCTTGAATCTTTTCAAATCCACCAATTGTTATCCAAATTCATGTGAAATATTTTCATGCATACATTCTCATAACAATGAAAAGTTGTCACATCTATTGCATTGTCTAGAAATACATGTTTTTGAATAAAATAAGTATTCATTAGATGTTTTACAAAACAAACCTGCTATAAACTCTTTAATTGTTTGAGGTGACATATTAATACCACATTGTTACATAATTTTATTAGTATGCAAAGTAAATGTATATATTGAAAAACATCATAGTAATAACAAAATTACATATGTGTTTTACAACAACAAGAGATTCGTTGTTTATTAATTTTCACATACCAAGGTTTACATTTCTCGGATGATCTTTGACTTATGGTAATATTAAATGGTACTAACACTGAATCATCTAAGAATTTCTCATATAATTCAGTTTGAGTCATGTCTAATAGATGTTTTGGATAAGGATCACAAATTTTGGACCCCACTCTTAATTTTAAAACATCTTTAACATTAGATGATATCCTTGTATTATTATGCCAATATTTTTTAATTAAAAATTTGATTTCATTTTTAATTTCATATCAGACCTTGGGAGTCTACCACTAAAACTCAAACATTAGTTAATTGGATCATTTTCAATACTTTCTCTTCTCTTTGCTTCTCTTCTCAAAGTTTTAGGATTTATGTTTAGAAATTCACTAGTCTTACTTATTCTTTTATTCAAAAATGATTTATTAACTAAAATAGTTCTTATAACTCTTCGTGTTGCATTTCTATCTTTAGATCGACTCTTTTTTCCAATAGAATCAATAACATTAACAACACTAAATATAATTTGTTTCATTGATTCATCTTCTCTTTTTAGGTTTTAAATTTTTTTTTAACTTTTTCATCACTTTTCACAATTTTCATATTTTCATCAATTGTATCATGAGTTGACATTGAAATCCAAGAGTTTTTCTATAAAAAAATAATTTATATAATCTTTTTTCATGGGTTCTCATTTGTTTCTAAGAAATCTTACTAGGAAGATTATCCAAAACATTTCTTTCAATCTTAAAAAAATATTTTTATTTTCACTCACATAAGGGATTTCATTCTCATTTCCTCTTTCCATATTTTCAGTAGTACAATTAAGCCCATCATTGGTGTATCCAACTTCATTTAATAAACTAATATGATCAATATCATCGATAGGTGGGTTTGAAGACATACCTGGATTTGTTTCTATAGTTGCATTTTTCATATCATTGAAAGTTGGCTTTGAAGACATACCTAGATTTGTTTCTATAGTCATATTTTCCATATAATTGAAAGTTGGGTTTGAAAACATACATGCATTTTTTTCTTTTGTCACATTTTCTTCTATATTCACCATTTCCACATTTGCATCATATACATTCATCCCATCTTTTATAGTCTTCTAAATGTCATATTCAATAGTCATGGAACTAGATGCTTCAATATTCTTCATTTCTTGAATTCTTATTCTTCTATCTCTATTTTTTTTGCTTCCTTCTCTCTATTTGCTTCAATTTCTTTAGGTGTCATGACACTCCTTTTTTTTTTTTTTACGTTAATTTGATCCTATGATTACCAAACCCTCTTGATAGAAATAACAAATGATATTTAATCTATTTTCAGATTGATGTACCTCTTTGAAATTTTGAGTACAACTAGATGTAGACCCTTCGTTCTATAAATTCTGAAGTAAAAGTAGATGTGAATAACAAAAAACCTTCTTTTTTTATTCCTCTTGAAAATAGTTCCTACACTTGATTCCACTTCAAAATTGTTCATATGATTGATTCTTTTCAAAATTTGAATACAATATGGCATGCCAAGAGATCCCATAAGACACATGTAAATAAAAAATGTAGAAAATGTTGTTGTCACCCCGTACATCAGAAATGCAAATTGCAGGTATACAGTGGTAGTACATTTTTTTACTTATAATGAGAAATAATGGATATATAAGAAATGAGTACCCATTTTAAAATGGGTACCCATTCTTAAAATGAACAGGTTGAATGAGTACTCATTCTTAATAAGAACGGGTACCGTACCCATTTTATAATGGGTACCCATTATAAAATAGGTACCATTCTAAAAAATTTAAATTGGCCACCCATGTTTTCCCTTTGTTTTGGCTTGGTTTTGGTTTGGTTTTAGGCTCGGAAAAGGCATGGGTAGCTGACCTCTAGCCTTGGACTTGCAAGTACAAGTCTATGTTCAGAGGAAGAGGAAAGACTGATTTTACTTATATGGTTGACGACATTTTTTTCTGACTTTTTTTACAAAATTAAAATCAATTATAGATGATGATGTGTAGTTTTAAAATATGTAATTTTTTTTATTCAACTTATTTTTCTATTTATTAATTAATTTATGAGCAAACTAGTCCAAAAATTTGAAATGATAGGTGTTTGCATTTTTTAATAACTTTTAATTTTTAAAGTTAAAAAAATTATGTCATCAATCTACACATCATTCTTTACACAATGAAAAAAAATCACATTATGATTAGTTTTGTTCAAATTATATTGGTCGTACATGAGGGGTTTTAAAAAACAACAATTAGGGCCAATAAAAAATTAATAAAAAAATATTTGAAAAAAAATTATAAAAAAATATCCTCATATAACTTCACTATACTACACATTTTTCCCCAAAAAGATTTTAAAAAATACTTTTATTTAAGTCAAATTATGTTGGCTGTACACGTGCATGGTATGGTCCTAAAAAAGTGACTTTTAAAAAGTGGTTTTTGTTCAAGCCTATGAAAAATTAATTTGTATCATCTGGGTATTAGAATAAATTATATATTTGAAAACTAGATTCAAAATACTACATTTCATATTACTAGACTTCCTTAAGATTTTATGTGTAAGTTCTTCAAATTTTGACTCCAACTGGGAGAAATTTTAATTTTCAGGGAAAACACTTCCACTTTTTAGCCAAAAAGTGGACCCAACTTCTTGCACTGACTCACTATAGAATTAAAATATAACACTTAATACTAGATGATCCCTTATTGAGAGAAGAGATGAGAAAGATGATCTTCTATAAGATGATCTCCTATTGAGAGAGGAGATGAGAGATGATTTATTGGAAGGACAAATGTTAGATGAACCGAGAAGTTGATGAAGAAGATGCAAGGAGAATCCCATAATTTTTCTAATGCTAATTTGTTTGCATTTCAAATGTGAACTTTGACTTGTCTCATTCCATCTAAGTGAATATGAATAGCATATAAGCTTGGCATATGCTACACACTACCTTTGTTACTATTACATGCATTATAAATTTATATCTATAATATAGACACCTAAGACTTCAACGTTTTTAGATAGATGCATTTAAGATATCTATGCTAGTTTAAATTATTTTTAAAAGAATAATACTGTATTATATAATTAAAATGTAACACTTAATATTTATCTAAAAACATTATATATGTACCTTTGCTTTTATGGGGCATATAATTTTTAACCATGTAAGCATTCTCCTGCAATTAAAAAAAACTTGAGTTTTTTTATTTACTTGTCATGTTCTATTTATTAAAACATCATATATATATATATATGGCATGTGATCTATACCCAATGAGCATATATTTTGAACACTGATTATTTTTAAAAGTTTTAAAATTATTTTAAAAATAAAATTCATACCAGGAAAGAATATTTTTAAACCACTACTTTCTTTCTATATATATATAACTACTAGTTTATATCTATTAAAACTATTTTATCAACTTTATTCAGTAAAAGATCATTTAAAACAAAAACTTTTAAACATTATTTTAGAAAAAAATTGAGAACTGAATATATTAATAATTATCTTGCATAAAAGATTTAACATTAGGATTAGTTTTGTAGATTGTAATGAATTATATGGCACGATATATACCTAATAAGCATATATTATGGGGGCTCAATATTTTTAAAATTTAAAAATAAAATAAAAATGCAAATGTTTTAAAAAAATATTTTAAAAATGAAATTCATAGCATTGAAGAATATTTTTAAAAATTTAAAAAAAGTTTTTAAAATGAATTTCATATGTGTGATTTTTGCAATGGTTGCATTCCACCCTCCCTCCATTATTTTTGTGTATATTATTTTGTGATTCTTCTTTTTGATTTTCTAGTGCTTCTTCTAATTTTTTTTTAAAAATTATTTTTGGTATTGGAGAGTTATCAAAAACACACACACAATTAATGTAAATGGTTATTAGTTATTGAGTTGTTAGAAGAGTGGTTATAAAAGTGGTTATAGGAGAAATTCCTATATATGTAACATGCATTATTATATTGTAGGGTAGAAGATGATTGATTAATTCATGTATATGAACTTTTGGCTCTAGTTCATGTCTCATTTTAGGTAACTATCTCTCTTGTTCTACACATGACTCTTTAGGAGGATGCTCTCACTAGCTGGGAGCCTATTGATGATAGTTCAGTCCTTGTGGTGTTTAGGGAAAACTAAATGACAAAAACCCCCTCCTATAATGTTATTCTTATACTTACAGCTTGTTTATCTTTCCACCGTTTAGACTCTTAGACTCTTATCTTTGTTTTAGCATATATTTTCCCCTACCTATAAACCATGTGGTAGCACCTCTCACCTCTCAATCTAAAGGAAAGAGTAGACCAAATCTTTTTGAATCTGTGTCTAAAGACAAAACGGTAAATATTAACTAAAGGAAAGAGTAGACCAAATCTTTTTGAATCCCTGTCTAAAGACAAAACGGTAAATATAAACACAACTATGGTATGTTTAAAGAAGCCAATCAATATTCAACAAGAAGCACCACCCGCAAACAACTCCAAGCCTCTTCTTTTCCCTCCCACTATCTTGTCCCATCTAAATGTCGTTTTCCTTGACGGATTGCATAAATTATTGAATTTTCTAATTTTGAAAAAAAATCCAGCCATACGCCTCACTGCAATGCACTTCTCTCCTTGCTGCCAGACAAGCATCGTACGGACAACAATCTGCCTTTGTATCAAACAACCCCCTTCATTTAATACCATGAAAATAAGCACGAAAGGAAATAGAAGCCTGTTTCCACGGTCAATGGCTGCCTTTTGTTAAGCTATTATTGACTTAGACCTGCAACCTCCTCCCCGCTTGACTTTGTTACACCTTGCTATTTACCCACTCAGTCAAATCCAGATTCTCTACAATAATACCACTTATCTCATTACCTACCACTTTTATTTTGTGGGTCTTTTGATTTTTTTAATACTTTTTTTTTCAATTAATGATCTCTAAGCTCATTTATATCCTTGTCACCATATTTACCCACAATCCTAATACACCATTTTGATCCTTCCTTGATTGGTCGCAATATATGTCGATAAGTTTCAGTCTTTTGGGCTCTGTCAATACTGTCATATGAAGAAAGAAATCATAGGGATCTGTGATTATTACTATGTTAGAGAAATGGGTTTTGAATAGGATCATGAATCAGTATGGGAATTCAGTTGTAAAGAGGCATGGGTTGCTTTTAGGTGGATGACTGTGCCTGATCGGTTTATTATCAGGGACCCATCCAGCTTGTTTATGGCATTATCAAGGTAATGTAATATATCCACACTTTATGCTGCAATCTTTTGTTTGTTTGTTAAGTTTATCCAATGCAAAGTTGTCATAGAGATCATATGTGGGTTTGTATATGTATAGGATTAACATCAAAGCTAGGTAGAATTACTTTATTCTGATCAGCGAATTCTCTATTGATTTCAAATAATGGGAACTTTGGTAAGATTAAGGTCTGCAAGGGAGCTGGGTTTTCAGATGTTGGTTACATCAGTTTATTGGGTTTAGGGTCTATTAGGAAATGAATCAGTGGGATTGGAAATGGCTGTCCTAAGCTATAGAGTGGAATACATAAAATTTGTACTTGCAAATACGGGTTTTTTTAATCAAAAGATGAAACCTGGGTCTCCAGCAAGGTACCCACTTACTTTTTTATTTGTTCAACTTAACATCTACACCCACATAGTTGAGATAGATTTTCACGAGGAATAGTGAGAATGGAACTCATAGCTTCATAGAACAAGCAAAGCTGTTGTTTCTTAAATCACTTAATCTCTTGACTATACCCACTTTGTATAGTCTAAGAAGCGAATCTGCTTGATCGTCTGGCGGCTGACCTCTGCCAACTTCATGCTGCATATATTCTACTGCAGAATTTCTCTACAGTTGTTTTGAATTTCCTACATCGTAAAATGTGTGGGTTAGTGTTTAAGCGTTGAGCCTCACCAGCTCAATATTAAAACCAACGGGGTAGAATTCCTTAATTCAAAACAATCAATTCCAACCATTTCAGATGAATAATTAGTTTCCCATGAGAAAAGACGAAGCTTTGCTAAGAATAAGCTCTTGAAGGGGGCTCGTTTTCAGAGGTGGGTTACATCTGCATATTGGGGTTAGATCCTATCTTTTATGTACTTGTGTGAGATTTGATATTGCTAACCTTGGCTGACAACTACTACAAACTAAGGCAATGGTCCCCACGGAGGGAGTCTACCATTATTTTTTCAGCAGTTGCTTTTGAGAAAAATTTGGAGATATTTGCAAATAAACAGGTTGCACAAGCTATGCACTTGTCTGCTCTTCCATAGAGCTTTTCAGAACCTTCCGGTAGACATTTCTGGGAAAAAATAACACAAATTATGCCATTGGCCAAAACAATGCTCCTTTAATTGTCTGAGTAGGTGTTGCAAACATCCAGCTGCCTCTCTTCAGTGGCCACTCAAATATTCCTTTAAAATAAATCATCCACACTGGTTTTGAATTAGAAGATTCTATATACATTCCTGTTTCTTTATTTCAAATATTCATGGAACTACCCCCCTAAGAAAATTAGGAGCAGCAGCCCCCCCTCCATGAGAATGGAACTTACAACTTGCAACTTTGTACTGGTGGAAGTATCATGACCGAACGTCCAAATTGTTGTCTTTGGCAAGGTACCCACATGTCTTGTTATTCTCTCTCTCACACACACAGACACACACTCCTACCCACCCACAAAGACACACACCCACTGACATTCATATGGTAGACTTGCTACAGCATGATTCAATGATCCCATGGAGGGTTGGTGGTGGTGGTGGTGGTGGGGTGTGGTGGGGGGCATCAGGGGTTGGACAGCGGGAACTTCCAAAGTTCTCTATTTGGAACCCTTTTGCAGTTATCTTGCTTCATGGATTATAAAGTTTTTGGATCCACTACTAGTTACCTGAAAATTATCCTAGAAAAATATTATCAGAAAGTTTAGACCACAAGTAGGTTGCTATTTGGCAAAGAAACTTTACTAAAGCATATTAGTGGCTCCTGCAATCTTCTAACCCTTCTAAGCTTTCCTTCCTAAAATGTAGCTTCTCTGACTTTTCAGAAAGTGATTCCAAAATTTGCAGTTTATGAAATTTTCATTTTTCATGGGGCCAACTGCAGCATAGGAACAAGAGTGGCAGCCCCCCCCACCCAAAACAAAAAAAAAAAAAGAAAAGAAAAGAAAAACACCAAAAATTGGCGGGCATAAAACTCATAACTTCATGTAATGAGAAAAACCATCTTTTTTATCAAAAAAACAATTCACTTCATCCCTGTTCACAATGACATTATCTCAGGGGCAAAATCCATTGCTATAGGGATATGTAGGTTTTCTCATCAGGGTTGTTTTGACTGCAATTTGCCATTTTTATTATTCAGTATGCAATAGGATTGTTGTTATCAGGTTACAATGAATTTCGTATGGCACAAAATAAACTTCGGTATGCTCATGCTGCATTGATGCATCTCAAGGGCTTCACAAAACTTTCTTCTGCAATATTACAGTGTCGTAGGATAGGGTGGTATGACAATATTAACTCCCCATGGCAATAAGCCAACATAGTATAGATACATGTTCATTTTCCCAACTGCTTCTACATTTTACATTTACTCTTGCACTGCAACTTCCCAATGAAACCATTATTACCAAAATCCTTACCATGATCATCACTGGCAAATCCTTACTATGATCAATATTACCAAAATCCCTTACCATAAGTGCATGATCATATCGAAAGCATTTTGCTCCATCGTTCAGTAATAGGAATTTGTGTTCAGCAGCACAAGAATTCATCCAGGCAATGCTGACTATTTTTATTCATTGTTGAATTTATCTGATACTGGAAAAACTTTAATGTGCACTATCCGGAACACATATATTTAAATTTTAGATGTAAACCACCCACAAATTATAGTTACATTCTTACTGTGTCTCACATAGGCAGTGGAACCCCAGAAAGGTCAGGAACCTGAAGTTTTTAAAGCCTTGCTGTGTTGAGAGCATCTCCTTTAGGCATCTGTTTCTTGATTTGGGGCACTAACCCATTGCAATTTTTAATTCAAGATTATAATTGGTAGTTAGAATTAGCTACAACCCACACTATCCTTTGGGGATAAGACAACAGGAGTTTCTTCATTGATAAAGTTGGACAGAAGTTCTTGCATTCCTGATCAGTCCACTGTTAGTTCATCATTATGATTCAATAAATTGCACATGAATAAAAGCTAAAACAACCATCTAATTTATGTTGTCATGACTATCTCAATGGTTGTTTTTTTGGAATGGTTCTCTTATAGGATAGGCAACTTTGGCAAAAACAAGATTCTTGTGGGAATAAAGTCTCAGGCTTCCTGCTTCCAAATTCATGTGTCATTGATCATCCACTAAACACTATCTTTGCTACATGGTTTCAGCTTGTCTCTATATTGATTTTGTGCAATCAATGAATGAGAGGATTTTTTCTCTTGGTTTGTGTTGTGACCTCTTTCACACATCACCCCATTGCAAATGGGGTCCCCCTCTTTTTTTTTGACTTGGTTCCAATGTTGCTTTGAACTTGCATTTTTTTTTGCTCAGATCCATGAATTTAAGGAAGAGTCTCAACGCGCCTAGCCCATAAGGGGTATTAGGAAGGTTTGAAATGGTAAAGAAGATCAATTTTCCTAGGGATAAATGAAACCCTAATTCCCATTCCTCGATCGAATCTGGCCAATCCATGGCAGAAGCCGACCATTCCATAGGAAAATATCTAAGTCATTCACTCTAAGCATAGGAATCCATGGTGAAGGGGCTATCAATCCACTATCAGAGGGCCTTTATTCACGGTTTCAAGGGTAAATGAAGTCCCCCTCCAAAGTCTACATGTCTCTGTTCAATCCTAGATCCAATCCAGGGTCTTAAGCCCACCTTAACTTAAGCATTTCCTTGGCAAAATTTGGCTTAGAGAGATAAGCTCGTCAAGCTCCTCTAGGAGAGAGAATGTCTTGCTTTGGGGAGATAAGCACCTCAATGTCCTGCTTAGAGAGACAAGCTCCTTAAGGAGAGAGCAAAACATGTTTTCGAAAAATAAGCTCCTTAAGCACCTCAACGTCCAGCTTAAGAGAGATAAGCACTTCTAGAAGAGAGAGAATGATCTGTTTAGTGAGATAAGCTCGTCAACAGGAGAGAAAGTCATATAAGCTTGTCAAGCTCCTCTAAGAGAGAGAATGCCCTACTTTGGTGAGATAAGCACCTCAACGTCCTGCTTAGAGAGACAAGCTCCTCAAGGAGAGAGCAAAACATGTTTTCGAAAAATAAGCTCCTTAAGCACCTCAACGTCCAGCTTAAGAGAGATAAGCACTTCTAGAAGAGAGAGAATGTCCTATTTAGTGAGATAAGCTCGTCAACAGGAGAGAAAGTCATATAAGCTTGTCAAGCTCCTCTAGGAGAGAGAATGTCCTACTTTGGTGAGATAAGCACCTCAACGTCCTGCTTAGAGAGACAAGCTCCAAAGTCTACATGTCTCTGTTCAATCCTAGATCCAATCCAGGGTCTTAAGCCCACCTTAACTTAAGCATTTCCTTGGCAAAATTTGGCTTAGAGAGATAAGCTCGTCAAGCTCCTCTAGGAGAGAGAATGCCCTGCTTTGGGGAGATAAGCACCTCAATGTCCTGCTTAGAGAGACAAGCTCCTTAAGGAGAGAGCAAAACATGTTTTCGAAAAATAAGCTCCTTAAGTACCACAACGTCTAGCTTAAGAGAGATAAGCTCCTTAAGCTCCTCCAGGAGAGAGAATGTCCTGCTTAGAGAGATAAGCTCCTCAAGCTCCTCCAGGAGAGAGAATGTCCTGTTTTAGTGAGATAAGCTCCTCAAGGAGAGAGAAATTCATGTTTTAGAGAGACAAGCTCCTCAAAACTCAAGGTATAATAAGATGAGCTTCAGGAAAGGATTACCAAGGCCCATGAAATCCACGCCTAGGAAGATGAGAGGAAAATCCAAGGAAAACAAGTCCAAACCTCAACAAATCCATGGAATTGAGAATCGAGCACCTCACGAAATACATGAGAAAATATCTCAAGCTCCTCACCAAATACATGGAATTAAGAATCCAGAAAATGAAATACATGGACTAAGGAAAAGTGCACCTAACTCCAAGTAGAGAGGAAGGCAGCAAAGGAATGAAATGCACACATTTAGTAATGCAAGTCAACAAAATACATGAAGGCATGAAAAGTGCGCCCAACTCTAAGCACCCAAGAAGGCATCTCACGAACCAAATGCACACATTTACAATTCCAAGCATCCAAATATATGACCCCATGAAATGTGCGTCTAAGGGAAGAGGACAAAGTCCATTGAAAATATCTAAAAATCATTAAAGTCCAAGGAAAAGCAATGACCAGCTCACTAAATCCATTAAGACTCATGACAAGCTCACTAAAATTCAACGAAATAAAAGGTGAAAACCTCAAACCAAGGCAAAATATCTTAAAGCTTGACTCCACAAAATGTACGCCTAGATAAGGAGAATTTCATAGCTTAAAGCAAATCCATGACAAGGAAATCCATGCCTAGTCCAAGTTAAGCTACCTGCATGTTAGGTTAGCCAAGTGAGGAGCTTGAGCTGCTTGGTTTAAAAAAGAAAATCAAATCTCATTCCTAGGGCGGCCAAGGGAGGAGCTTCAGCAGCTTAGCCTCCAAAAGGTGATTTTAACCATATTTAAAGGGCAATTGAAGTCCTTTCCTTTTATTTCCAAGCAAAGTCCACTCCTTAGTCTTTCATTTCAACAACCTCTCCAGCACTTCAAGGTAGATTTTCCTCATTAAGGAACAAGTTTTCTTCATCACAGAGGCACATTTTCTTCAGCAGAGGCAGATTTTCTCCATCAAAGAACATTTTTCTTCATCAAAGAACAGAATTCTTCATCAAGCAGGCTGCTCCAGCCAAGCAAAGACATACCTCTCCATCAAAAACAGAGATTTTCAGGGTTTTTTCCATCAAAAACAGAGATTTTCAGGGTTTTCTCCATTAAAACCAGAAATAACAGAGATTTTCAGACTTCTTTTTCACCTCAAAAAGGAGATTTTCATAGGAAGAGGGCAGGATTAGCATAAAAAACCAGGGCTTTTTTGGGATTTTCAGGCCTTTTCTTCACAAAAATCAGACTTCTTATTCATCACAAAGCTCTGATTTCTGTAGGATTAGGTCAGTTTGACCAAGGAAAAACTCTGATTTTTGTATAAGAGGCTTAATTTTGACCTGGTAAAGGTCTAATTTCTGAGTAGGAACAGGTCAGTTTGACCATGAAAAAATCTGATTTCTGAGTAAGGAGCTCAATTTTCACCTGATAAGAGTCTGATTTCTGAGTAAACAGC
Organism: Cunninghamia lanceolata; assembly: GCA_027924645.1. Taxonomy (NCBI): domain Eukaryota; kingdom Viridiplantae; phylum Streptophyta; class Pinopsida; order Cupressales; family Cupressaceae; genus Cunninghamia; species Cunninghamia lanceolata. The sequence continues at coordinate 1,748,698 of BSBN01001616.1, read as the reverse complement.
TCTGTTTTGAAATAGAAAAAGTCTGATTTTTGTGTAAGAGGGTCATTTTTTGACTGAGAAAGAGTCCAATTTCTGAGTAAGGAGCTCAATTTTCTAAAGAAAAAAGTCTGATTTCTGAGTAAACAGCTCAGTTTTGAAATAGAAAAAGTCTGATTTTTGTATAAGGAGCTCAGTTTTGACCTGATAAAGGTCTGTTTTCTGTGCAAGCACCTCAATTTTGACTGAGAAAAAGCTCTGATTTCCAAGTAGCCAGCTCAGTTTTGACTGAGAAAAAGTCTGATATCTGAGTGAGCAGTTTAATTTTCACCTGATAAAGCTCTGATTTCTGAGCAAACAGGTCTGTTTTCTGTGTAAACAGGTCATTTTTGACCAAACCACAGTCTGATTTTTGAAGAAGCGGGTTAGTTTGACCAAAAGAAAATCAGTTTTCTTCAGGGTTTCATCAAATCAGACCAAGGGCCTATCAAATTAAGGCAGAACTCTTCACAAAAGGCAAAGCTTTTCATTGGAAAGAGGGCAGTTTATCAAGTAAAGGAGGTGAATTTCATACAATTAAAGAACATCATTTCTTCATAAATGGCCAATGCTAAAGCTGGATCAAAGATAGCCAAAGGAGAATCCGGGTCTTGCCAAGTTCAGATTGCAGTTCCAAGGGAAGACAAGGCAAAAGGGGATATTACTCCCGAGGAATACGATGTAGTGACAGTCAATTTAGGACCAACTACAAAGAGACAGGAAGTGGAAGAGTTGGATGATTCAGTGGCAGCCATCAAGAGCAGGCTAAGGAAGGAAGAGGAAAAGAAGAATCAGCTGAAGAAAGAAAATGAGGAATTGAAGCATTACATCATAAGCCTGATGGATCCACCACAGTCACCCAAAGAGACAACTGCTCAGCCTATAGGTATTTCTAGAAATTCACTAGCTGAAATGGAAGAGATGAGATCACTCAGTCATGCTGCAAAGGGATGGATTGGAGATGTCTTGGAAAAGGCTAACGGTTTCGTGGATGATCTCGTTTGGGTCTATGAAAGAGTTATCACCCTCATGGATAGGATTCAAATAATAATAGAAGCATCTCAAGGATTCAGCATAGACATGATGGAGACCATTCCAAGTTTAAAAACATTGATGAATACTCCCAAGGCAAGTCCTTGTGGAGAATGGCATAATACAATCCAATCAGACCTATGAGTTCCACAACTGGTATTCTGCTCTAGTCTTCAAGAGAGAAGTAATTGAGAAGATGGAAAGTGACGCCACCCAAGCAAGGATGATGGTGAAGGAGATTCAGGACAAAATCATCATTTCAATAGAGGTGTGGTTTGATCAGGAGATAGGGGAGGATGGAGTGGTGAATGTGCAGTGTTTAAGGGATACGATGCAAAGTATGTATTTCAAAGATACCCATCTTGTCCAAAAAGGACACTTTGAGGATATTTCCACACTCTTGACCATCATGAACGACATTCACCAACTGGGATTAGATTGGGATAACACTCTCACTACTTGTGATGCTAGCTTGTCACTCATGCACTACAAAATGGGGCATCTGCCAAGCATTCCAGTGGAGGAGTTGAAAGATGTCATCACCAGATTCATTGAACTTGGGACCAAAAAGCAGGATGAGGTGGTGTCCACCTAGATAATGCCTTGGTAGGACCCTAGTCAGCAGGATGAGGTGGCGCCCACCTAGATGATGTCATGATGGGATCCTAGTCAGCATGGGACCCCTCTTCCAGGACATGTGTCGTGTTTTCTCTGGCCAGGATTTTGGCATCCTTATCTTCTTTTCTTACCTACCTCCTTTTGGGGTTTCTTTTGACCTAATTTGGGCGTTGGTTTCTACGCAGTCAAATCTTGGCCCCTTTTGTACTTTGGAGCCTATATAAAGGCATGAAGGCCTCATTTGTAAAGGACCCTGAAAATTTCAGAGGGAAATAGACTTGTCATTTTTAGAAGAAGAATAGAAGAGCAAGAGTAGTTTTAGCTTTTTTCATCTTTGAGCAAGAAACTTTGAGGTTTTGAGCAAGATTGTTGTAAAAAATATTTCCGAAATCAATACATGAGCATTGAAGCTTGGTGTTTGCAGTATTCTTTGGGATATTAGCATGGTTTTCTCATTTCCTTAAGGCAAATCATAAGCTCTATTTTCCGATCTGTATCTTTTCTAGTTTCTTTTAGTTTTCATTAAGTTAGAATGTTGGAAATTATTGTTGTGGATGTATGATTGAAACTCTTGTTCATACCATTTGCGACTTGTGGCTTGCAAATCCTAGTGCATGGTTAGTCTGAACTCATTTTAGGCTTAGCTTCGATTACTTTCTACATATTTCATTTTCATGTTCTATGTTTGAGTAATCTGAAAATCTTTATAAACTCCCTGGAAGATTGCACCATTTCTGCATAGTTGTTGTCTCATGATGAAGCAGAGCGTGGTTTTAGTTTCCATGAATCAGCAGTAGTCTTTTGCACCAGTTAGATTTCTAAACCCTTCTCATCTTTTGCATTTTGTTTTAGATCTACCCTAGGAATAGTTCATAAGGAGCCTTACTTAGAAATCATTCACCCCTTTAGGAAATCCAAGTCTGTTCTCTTTGAAGGAAGTATAAAATCCAAGTCTTTTCCCCCTTTGTGAAGAAAACACTAAGAACAATTGCGTAAGTCCCCTTTGTGATTACCAGCAAATCACATCATTTCACTGAGTCTATCCTGAGCCAGTCAAGACCTGACCTAAAAGGAACCTTGGAGCACTCTTGTGTGATCATATAGTTTAGCACTTGAGAGGCTTTTTCTCAAGAGAGGATAGAATACCCAGTGTTTTATTCTAATGTTGCTGCTGTCGCAAAAACAACATTAACAGTTTGGACAAAGAGTACTTCTAAGAATTTGAAGGAAGATGATTTTATAATTGATTTTGTTGACATTAAAAAAATGGTGAATAATATATTATCAGAAAAGGGAATTGCTAGCCACAATAACATCAAGTGACGCGCAACATATTTTCAACACTTGCAAGCAAGTAAGAAACAATCTGATAATTAAAAAGAAGTCTAAATTAAAAGGCATGCATGCAAGTTTTTTGAATTTTGCTATCCATGCCTTTACATAGTTACCTTTCATGAGAACTAATCTTTTGAATTTTGCAAGTAACTCCTAGCATGTGAACTGATATTTTGCAAATATGAACATTTGCTTAGTGTTCCATGAAAACCAAGTTGCATTTTGTGAATATTTCCTGTAGGCTTATGTTGTTTCTCTTTCCTAGCATGTCTTCCAACAGAGGTTGGGATCCATTTGCTATATCTGCCATAGTCTCCTATATTTTAATGTGCATGTTTTCTCTCCCTCTTTCTCCTCGCCCAATGTCTGTAGATTTCTTTTTATTAGTTAATTGCATTTTTTAGCTAGCTTTTTCTGCCTTTTCACCTAGATCAGATTCCTCTTTCCAGATTGTTTGATCATGATTGAATACCTGGTTACCATTCTCTCCTTCCTTTTCATCTTGATGTTCCATCATGAACTACTGGCAATTCTAGTAAATTTTCTAGATCATCTTAGAACCGAGTAATCACCTCTTTCTCATCCAGAATCCCTTCGTCCTTATATTGAGTTTCTGGAACAGGTTCATTCCAGTCTTGCCCTTTTTCTTTCTTGCCTTTTTCTCCCTTGTCCACTGGATTAGCTTTTGCTTGTGTTTTCTTGCATTTGTTCATAATCACAAATTTTCTCGTAGGTTTCACAAATCCCTCATTATCTTTGTGGACTTGTCTCTTCACCTTTTGAGGATTCGGGACTTATTTATTGTCTGCTCCCGACTTTAAAGTCATCCTTTTGGGAAGCAGCTTTGTGAAAACCATACCATGATATGGATTGGATGTCTCAATAGCCTTACCAATTGAATTTGCAGTGCTTCAAAAGCATACCTTGCCCAAAACTCCTGGGTCATAGCATACATTTTGATCTAGACAGGTGGTGTTGATTTCAATTCTCTGTAGGCTTTAACCTGGTGCCAACATTTCTTCAAAAATGTCAGCATTTCTTAAGAAATATGGCCCTCTAAAAGTTCATTCCCAATCATTTACCATGAGTTTTCTAATTCTTCTTGGCCCATGTATGCAAATCCTCAAAAACTTGCGACTTGTCAAAACTGAACAGACTCAATTTTGACTTGGATTCGAGGACTTGGCACAACTCAACAAATTAAAAAAAATATTTACATTCCTAATAAAACATAAATTTCATAAAAAATACAATTACACAATACATCAAATGAGTTCATAGAACATTGGGAAGTGTTTTCTATTAGATTTGAATTAAAAAAGAGTTCAGTATTGCATCAACATGTGAATATAACAGCCAATAAATATGATATGTATTATGATAATTGAAGATCTCATCAAAAATTACAATTCCATGCAAGTTACAACAATTTACAATTTTCTCTTCCCCATTTACATCCTAATGATGGTTCGGGTCCTACTCCTTGCAATCGGATGTGGCTTGACCCTTGAACTAGAAGGCATTGATTCCTTATGTCTCAACATTATCATCTGCCATGATGTCATCCAATCCAGTGCCTGTTGCTTCTGCTGCACCCTCCTCTGCTTGCCTCTCAAAATCAGCAACCTTGTCTTCTGTAAACATGGAATCCTCATCCAATGTAGTATAGTTGTTATATGGAGTAATGTCATCCAAGTCAATTGGCTCATGAGTAGTTGTGCCCTTCAACTTTTTTGTGCAAAGGTGAAGGTTGTATTGCATAATCACAAGGTCATTGGCACACTTTTGAGTGAATGGCCTCAAACAAGCTCTAGTTAGGCTCGCATCCATGAATGCTACAAGGTTGGGACAAAACTCAAGAGGGCTGGTTTTGAAGATTTGAGGTTTTCCACTTCAATCTTTCCACCAATTAGTTGCAAAGAAGACATTCAGGAGTTTGTAAGTAAGCAATAATTGTACACATCAAAGATTGGAACTTTTGAAGTGAAGTAAAGTGAAGACTTAGATTTTTTGTTAGCTGGTGCTTGGCTGGTTCTCTTTGAAATAGCTAGTGGTGAAGAGAAGAGCCTCCCTTGAGCACACTTGTATTTCGGCATCCTCTCAATGCATGCTGAGAGGCTTTCCAAAACCTCCCCGTCAACATCCTTGAAGTCATTTGACTAGAAAAATTTGAGGTTGAGGAAGTATCTTGCTACATGCATGGGTTGGTGGGTTCCACCTCCTATCAATGATGTTCCAAATGGGTTCAAATTTTGCTTTGTCTCCCTTGAAATAGTTTTGGATGGCCTCCTTGGCTCAGGTTTTACTCTCCATCCACCAAGCACAAAACCTTGACAAAAGGCTCCAACACCTCCAAACAAATTAAAGTTGCAATTAAAAATAAAACTTAGAAAAAGAATAATTTCTTGTAATTAAAATTTAGAAAAACTGAAATTAAAAGATACAATTTAAAATTTAAATTGAAGTCTGAAATTACTTTGATGATCTTTGCTGCACTCTTTGCAAAGACATTTTAAAACATTGTCTTTTTGATCCTCTCCACATCAGCCTTATCTGAATGAGAAGAAGCTACCTATTGTTGGCTAACAAACATCTGTTTCAAAGATGTTAGCATACTAGAAATGCTTTGCAAGGTGAGGAAATTAGTTGCAAACTGTGTTGCATCTGCTCACGCAAACTCTTTCCCCCTTGGTGTGATCTGTAATCAAACTAAGCACCCAATGGTGATTGTATATGTATTTTCAATTTTGTGATGTTCCTGACATCTTCCACCACTTATTTCACCCAATCAATTTTGTCTATGACCTCCATGAGAAGATCAAGGAAATGGGCAGCACAAGAGGTCCAAAAAGTGTTGGGCATCTTTCCTCAAGCAATCTACCTATCGCCACATGTGTTGCTGCATTATCTATTACAACTTGTACCACATTTTCTATCCCCACCACTAACATGAATTACCCCAACATTAGACTCAAATTCTTTTCATTTTTTACTTTGTGTGTGTTGGCTATGCACCTCAAGAACACTGTCTCTCCATTTGAAGCTGCTAGGAAGTTGATAAGTGTGTAATTCCTTCCATCTGTCCACCATCTGATAATATGGTGCATCTATGCTTGTGCCACTGCCTCCTTTGCTCTTCCACAATTGTTTTTGCATTTGCCATTGCTTTTTGGAGCAACAACTTACTTATGTTATGTGGATTAGGTGTTATATACTCTTTCCCTTTACCTATCAAGGCCGTGACCAAAATCTTCCAATATGGACTTCTCGTCACGTTGAAAGGAAGGTGGTTGTAGAACCAAATAATTGTACAAGCTACGTCTGCTTCCTCATGCTTGCCCTTGTTCCAAGATTGCGATCTTGGCATGTTTTGTGGAACAAAAAGACCTAGTGACTAGATTTTGCTGCATCTTGATGAAGTGGATGTGCCTTGAATCTGCAGACCATGACCAAAGCCCACAATCTCAGTCATGTCTACCTCAGTTTCCCATCCCATGTTGGGATCCACCACTCTTGCAATTGTTGCATTTGCCCTCATCCTCTCCATTTTTTTTGGTCCATCAATGCAAGGGCCACTTTCATCTCTTCTACTTTTGATTCAAATTGGGACACAATTTCATGTCACAGCCTACAACGCATGCAAGGTGGTACTTGAGGTAATTGATGTCTTTATTCATCTTCAATCCACAAGAGTTGCAAATAAAGTTTCTCCATAGTTGGTCTTGGTATGCCATGCTTCCAAGTGATGTCCTTATTAGAATAATTATTTATCCTATTTTTAGTTAATGGTCACTCCTGTAAATTAGCTGTAATTATTTATCTTCTGCAGTTTCTATTTTAGAAACTTGCTCTTTGTAAATCCTGTATATAATTTGTTGGGCGTTTTGCTCTTAGTTAATATCAATCATATTTTACCAATTACTCAGCGTAATATGGTATCAAAGCAGGTATTCGTTTTTTAAAAAAAAAAATTTCAAATAAAATTCATGAGGAATTTTTTGAGTGTTGAAAATTCGTGAGGTTCTTGGTGATGATTTTTCATGAGTTCTTTCTCACTTAAAAATCGTGATCCTCTTTTTGGGTTCCTGTGGTTTTTTTTCGTGTGGGCGTTTTTCTGAGTTCCTGGCCGCGTTTCTTCTTCACTTTGAGCGCTGTTTTCTTTGTAGGGTCGTGTGTTTTGAGGACGTTTTTTTGTTGTATTGTGGGTTCTTTGTTTTTCGCGGAGGCTTGCAACTTAAAATCTTTGGGGACTTAGGGTTCTTCATTGGCGGCGGCAGATTCTTTCCTGTTCATCGCGACCTCCAAGTTCCTCCCGTTTTTTCTCTGCACACTCTGACTCTTGTAAAGAATTGTGCCTGGTTCGCGATTTCTGCAAGTAAAACACGCGTTTTTGTCACAGTCGTAGTTTCCAAATTTTGTGGGCGCGACTTTCAGATTTCTGGACGCGAGTTCTAAAGACATCTCTCCCCTTTGCCGCGATTTGAAGGATCTTAAACCCATTTGAAGTTTTTCTATAATTTCATGGCTGCCATGGCCGCCTAGGGCTTCTGCATTTTTCGGCTAGGGTTTTAACCCTTCATTTCCAGTCAAAATTTTTTTCTGATTGCAGATTCTTGGTGGGTTTTTTGAGACTTTTTGGGTACCTGTCGGATTTTTTTGGGTATCTCGAAATCCGTGCCTTGAAATTTGTGCCAACGGATTTGTCTTGAATTTTGTGCCTATAAATTGTCTCAGCATCCTGTGCATTGGAAGTTGTGCTTCGGGTTCCGTGCATTCAGCCTCTTCTTAGTACTTCATTTTTTGTGCCTCGAAAAGCGTGCAAGATGGCGAGTTTGACCAACATTATGTTGGAAGGCAGTCAGCAATTTAATGGCAAAAATTATAATACCTGGAAGCAGCGAATGATGACCATCTTTGAATATCGCTGCCTCGATCAAATCATTCTAGGCAATACTACTCGTCCAGCAATGGCGGGAAAAGACTAGGATAAGTTTGACGAACAAACTCGTGAAGCAGTCATGCTCATTAAGCTTTCAGTCATAGATGATCAGACAGCTGATATCCTCACCAAGTCCCTTGGTCCAGATAAGTTTGTAAAATTTAGGGGGTCTCTTGGTGTAGTTGATCGATTGACCATTAAGGGAGGGTATTAGAATAATTATTTATCCTATTTTTAGTTAATGGTCACTCCTGTAAATTAGCTGTAATTATTTATCTTCTGCAGTTTCTATTTTAGAAACTTGCTCTTTGTAAATCCTGTAAATAATTTGTTGGGCATTTTGCTCTTAGTTAATATCAATCATATTTTACCAATTACTTAGCGTAATAGTCCTTTCCTCCTCCGAGTGAGCTTCCACTTCCTGATGCCATTGAATGCAAAGTGCGAACCTTGGGCATGGATAAAATTAGAAAAAAATATTTAATTGGAGCATTTTAAATACAAAAAACAGTGTTTTAAATAAAAACAGCATTTTAATTTATGAAAACAGCATCAATTCAAATTCAAAAGACTTGAAAAAACATTATTAACAATTTAAAAAAAACGGTGTTTTTATTCTATATACCCTACACTAATTAAACAGTGTTTTTACTAATTTGAATGCATGTTAAACGTGACTAAGTACGTAAATGAAGAGTTTACTAATTTAGAAATATAAAATAATTCTGGAAATGCATGTTAAAAAATACCTGGAACTTCAAAAATTTCAGAAAAATGATTCCTCAATCGCCTTCAATTGCTCAAAGGAGAATGCAAAATTTGCAAATGCTGTGTGAGAAGAACGGAGGTCAGATTGGGGTTTTAAAGACAAAAAAATTGTGTCTGAAGTGCGTCCAGGCCATGTCCTGCATCTGTTTCACATTGGGTCAGTCTGAACTGCAGACTTGGTGAACCCTCGAGTATTCACCACGAGGAGTCTGCATGCAGAACTCATACCGACTCGGCAGTGAGTCCGAGGCCAAGTTTCTCACCTGGTGTATCAACTTGTGAGAATTGTGAGTTCTCTACATTTTTTAAACAATGGTAGAGACATTCCTTTTAATATTGTTTTCATCTAGACAAATTATTGGATTCTCCTCCATAGCTTGCATGCATGGATTTCTTTCCCTCGATCCTTGATTTTCCTTTTGCTTGTCAAACCATAGCTATGGTTGTCTCCACCTCCTGAGCAGAGTTAGTTGCTTTGGCCCCAACTACCTTTTGTTTGAAAGAAGTTCCAAGGAGGGACAGAGATTCCTGCCTCTTGTTGTTCATCATGTAGAGCAACAGAATCATCCACCAGTATCAATCTGTGTGCAAAATCCGAAAACAACACCACCATTACCACTGATCTAAACCTGAGTAGAGCTCCATGTCTCGTCCAAGTCTTCTAACATTTTTATTAGCTTCTGGAATCTGTGTTTTTTGATGATTTATAAGATTATGGTCTCTAATTGGTTGGAAATTAGTGCAGCTGCTGTGGTTGGTTGTCTATTGGTCATTTGGTTCTTGAACCATAGCATGTGCTTGACACTTGTTAGTAACTGAGTTAGAGCTATGGAGTACAATGATTTCCATCTTCTTGGCATGATCACTAATTATCTGGTGATTTTGAAGGCAAAAGAATGCATCTTTTGCATGATAACTAGTAGAGAAACTAGCTATGCCCGGACTGATATCATTATTTTCAGCCATAGTTCTAAGACTCTAAGTTTCTGAGTTCCTAACATAGGGAACATTACATGCTAATGGAGTATGCTACTTGTGAACTGAGGATGTTAAAAATATTGGGAACATTATTTGTTTATTTATTAATTTTCCACTTTATTATAGAAGTTTATACTTTACCTGTAAGACTCTATTCTTTTCATTTCATCAATACAGTTTTTGTTTTATCTAAGTAGAGATGTGTAAATTGTAATATTCCTTTGAACTGATTTTGATGCCAAAATAAAAGCCAGCAACTAAATGGTTTCTTTATATTGTGTGGAATCAGGCAGCAAAGGAAGTAACGATTAAACAAAAGATAGGAGCAGACGAGCACAATTATTATTCTGATTGCTAACTCTTTTGGGAATGCCTATGGAAACACTGCAACAGGTGCTAAGTAATATGTCTCTTTCAATTCAGTTACTTAGCTCACTGGGTGAGAAGGCAAGGTCCAATCAGTCAAATTGTCATAACCTGGTTAGTCTGTTGAAGCTCTTAAAACCTCTGTGTGATGATCTTGGGAAATCGAATATAGCAATGACAGGACCAGTTACAAGAGCACTTGAAGCTCTAGATACAGCCTTGATTAAAGCAAGGGATCTTGTGGAGAGATGTGGACCAAAAGGTAGCAAGATTTACATGGTATGTTATGATGGTCATTTGTTCTATTTATTGTCATAGGTATTCTGAAGATGCCTTTTCTTTTCTATGGCTTTTCATATATTCCTTTTGGAATTACTGCTTCTTTTGTGACTTGTTTGCTTGGATGATTGAAGCATAAATATAAAACTGATGAGCATTAGAAACAGGCCCTGGGATCAACTTTGGCATTGATTCTGTTGTTTACCATGAAAGCATGGACAGGGATCTTTCATCATATTTTCAAGACACTAAACATTGGATATTATTTCCTAGATCCGCTTCTTTAATCTCTCTTTTACCTTTTTTAAGGGGAGAACATGGTTTGGATTTCTGAGACCACCTAATTGCATCAGGTGATTTACGCTTTATTATCAATACTGATGAAAGAAAAGTTTTGCTCTCTGACTATAGTTTTGCCAATTGGAACATAAATATGAAACTTGTAAAATGCTAAAAAAGAAACCTTTCCAAATAAATACCGTACCTTGCAAAAATTCAGAGAAGGAGAGTAAGAGGTAGGTGGTTTTGTGAATTAAAATAGGTGTGAAATATTATAAACTGGGTGTCCAGGTTCTTACTATAAAGTTTAGAAGTCTCAACAACCTGTAAGGTACGGCATGTGCATCTCATGCATCACTTAGAAGAAGAGAGGTTTCAAGAATCAATTTGCTTCATATTTTGCATATCACTCATGAATTGCAGATTGGATGGAAGTACTGAATGTGATCTTGAGAAACACTGAAACTGCAACTTCTATTTTGAACTCTCTAGATTTTAAAAACTCAATTGATCTTTCTATGGGGACGGGGTGGTAGTTGTCCTGGTTTTGCAGTCCAAGTCTTCTGAGCTTGTTCTTATTTTGATTATGTTCATTGTACTTTTCCAACTTATTCCTCCATCTTGGTAAGAATTCTCATTGTACTTTTCCAACTTATTCCTCCATCTTGGTAAGAATTCTCATTGTACTTTTCCAACTTATTCCTCTATCTTGGTAAGAATTTGTTCTTATTTAGATTAGGTGCATTGTCATCATTTGGTTGGCTCTTTATAGTATTACACAGGGAATTGGTAAATTATTGGATGATATTAACAATGAGCGAGTGCTTAATATATAGGTTACAAGATGTACAATAACAAGCACGTTTCTATATTTAGAAATTGCCAAGGATCGACACACGATCCAGGATATGAATACAAGACCGTTACACTTACACGATATTGACCATTAACTAAAAATAGATGATTCTAGAGGAATATCTTAATACCCTCCCTTAATGGTCAACTGATTTACAACACCAAGAGACCCCTTGAATTTTACAAACTTGTCAGGACTCAAGGACTTGGTGAGAATATCTGCTGTCTGATCCTCAGTTGAAACATACAGCAACTGAACTGTGTAGTCTTCAACCAACGATCGGATGAAGTGACAGTGTGTCTCGACGTGCTTGGTTCTCTCATGGAAGACCAGATTCTTGGCAAGTTTGAGAACTCCCTGATTGTCGCAGAACAGGGGAGTCGGTCCTGCTTGAGATAGTTGCATATTTGCAAGCATCCGGCGAAGCCAAACTGCCTCACATGCTACCTTTACTGCACCTCGATATTCAGCTTCTATTGAGGAGAGTGCCACAACGTGCTGTTTCTTACTTGTCCAGGTGACGGCACCGGATCCCAAACTGAACACATACCCAGAAGTTGATTTTCTGTCATCAACTGAACCTGCCCAATCTGAATCTGTGAAGCCCTGAAGGCTAGGATCAGAATTCCTTGTGTAAAGGATACCAAAGTCAGATGTACCCTTCACATACCGTAACACATGCTTAGCCGCTACCCAATGATCAGCCTTGGGGGCTGTCAAGAATCTGGAGATGTAGCTGACTGCAAAACTGATGTCTGGTCTAGTAGCAATTAAGTAGATAAGACTGCCTACTAATTGTCTGAACAGAGACTCATCAACCACTGGGGAGTCGGACTTAGCTGACAACTTAAGTCCCTTTTCCATAGGGGTGGAGGCTGGTTTGCAGTCCTGCATTCGGAACTTATCCAGAAGACTGTGAGCATATTTCGACTGAGAGATGAAGATGCTATTCTGAGTTTGCCAAACCTCAACACTGAGACAATAGTGAGAAAGTCCCAAATCTGTCATATCAAAGGCGGTGCACAGGTTCTGTTTGATCTTATCGATCAAGTGTGCCGAGCTGCCAGTAATAAGCAAGTCATCCACATAGACAACAAGCAACAGGATATCATTGCCAGTGTGTTTGATATACAGATTTGAGTCAGATGGACTCCTCTTAAAGCCATGTTCTGTGAGGTATTTATCAATTTTGATGTACCATGCTCTGGGAGCCTGCTTCAGACCATAAAGTGCTTTGACCAGCCTACAGACTTTATGTTCTTGACCGGCAACCTTGAAACCAGGAGGCTGCGTCATGTAGACTTCTTCCTGCAACTCACCGTTGAGGAATGCACTCTTCACATCCATCTGATGGACTTTCCATCCAAACTGGGCGGCTAAGGCAAGGACAAGCCGTATGGTGCTCATCTTGGCGGTAGGAGCAAAGGTCTCCTCGTGGTCGATGCCTTCTCTTTGTGAGAAACCCCGAGCAACAAGTAGTGCTTTGTACTTGTCCAGGGTTCCGTCAGCCTTGTACTTAACTTTATACACCCATTTGCAGCTAATGGGTTTCTTCCCTGGAGGAAGATCTGAAAGGACCTAGGTGTGGTTCTTTTGAAGGCTCTGGAGTTCTGATTCCATCGCTGTATCCCACTCTGGAATACCTTTAGCCTCGGAATAATTCTGAGGCTCATAGACACTGTGTAGATTGGCCATGAGAGCAAAGTTTACTGTATGCTGCTGTTTGCTCTTATTCCGGGAGGATCGGCCCTCAACAAGTTCATCATCATGAAGGTCGGCAAGCGTCTTTAACCACCATTTTGGACGACGAGTAGAGAGGCCAACATCAGGTTCAACAGGAGGTTCTGGATCTGGAACAGGTGCATCAGAAAAAGGTTGTGCATCATCCTCAGGAATGTCAAGCTGAGACTCATCGGAATCTGAGTCGGAGGAAGGATTAGCATCCCTCCCATCAGGTGGACCTAATGGAAGATGAACACCCAGGTCAGAAGCCTTCAAAGGCTGATCCTCGAACTGCTGCACAGAAGAGGGAGAGAAGAAAGGTCCTCGCTCTTCATCAAAAACCACATCACAACTGAAGATGAGACGATCTGTCTCAATATCAATTAGCCTGTAGGCTTTGTGGTTATCGCTGTATCCTGTGAACATGAGTTTTTGACTCTTGGAATCCAGTTTGGAGCGCTTGGCATCTGGAATCCAAACATAAGCAAGAGAGCCAAAAACCTTCAAATGACTGACCCGCGGCTTGCGACCAGTCCAGGCTTCTTGAGGAGTTTTATCCTTAACTGCATAGGTCGGAGACCGGTTAAGAAGATAAACTGCAGTGAAAACTACTTCTGCCCAAAATTGCTTAGGAACACATCTGTGCTCCATCATGGAACGTGCTAACTTAGTTATAGTGCGGTTGCGCCGCTCTACAACACTGTTCTGTTGTGGAGTGTAAGGTGTGGTCAATTGGCGTTTGATGCCATGTGTATCATAGAAGTTGGAGAACTCATTGGAACAAAATTCCCCTCCATTATCGGACCTAAGAGTGACAATGGGACACCCAGACTCTTTTTCTACTAAGGCCTTAAACTTCTGAAAAAATGAAAACACTTCTGATTTTTGCTTAAGAAAGTACACCCACATTCTTCTACTAAAGTCATCAACAAACAGTAAAAAGTATTTACATCCAGTAACAGAAGGAGTATTCATAGGTCCACAAATATCAGCATGGACAAGTTGAAGTACCTTGGATGCACGCTAGGAGTCACCAGTTGGAAAAGGGGTGCGGTGTTGTTTGCCAGCTTGACAGGATCCGCAGACACCGAAGTTCTGACCCTGAATCTCAGGGAGCCCATCTACCAGGTGCTGTCGGGAGAGTTGAGACAGATAGTGCACATTTAGGTGCCCATACCGCTGATGCCAGAGACTGGTAACCGAAGAGTGTCGAGCTGCTAGGGCTGATTCAAGAGGACCATCTGAATCCACAAGTCGATAAAGACCATGGTCCTCAATGCCAACAGCTACAGTGCATTTGGTCTCCCGGTCGATGATCGAGCACTGGTGAGCGCTGAACACCACATCAAGGTGTGGAGAATGTTTCATGATCTGGTTGACTGAAAGCAAGTTAAGTTCCATACCAGGAACATAATATACGTTGAGGAATATGATTTTCCTCCCACCAGACTGAAGCTGAACAGTGCCCTTCCCGGCAATTGTGTACACTTCTCCACCACCGAAGACCACTGAATCACTGAAAGGGGAGAGTTCTGTAAACCAGTCACGACAATGAGTGAAGTGACGCGAAGCACTTGAATCAATGTACCAAGTAGAGGATTTTGCATGGTCTGCAGGGGTTTTAGCCATGAAGGCGTAAAACGCAGACTCTTGCTCAGTGTGCTCCGCACTATTGGCCTTCTGCTGAGACCCTCCCTGCTTCATTTGTTCAGAAGCGATACGTGCGCGACAATCTTTCTTGATGTGTCCAAACTTGTGACAGTAGTTACACTGAATGTTCTTACCGCTGTCCTGAGATGGCGCTGGCTGATTCTGCTGTGGAGGCTGACTTTTGCCTTTATTCTGAGCCTGAAACTTGGCTGCAAAAGCCTGCTCTAAAGAGGACGAAGAAGCACTACTACCAAATTGTTGTTTCCAGCGATCCTGCTGCAAGAGGATAGTACAGAGTTCTGGAAACTTCAGATCAACATTAGCTGATGTAATGTTGAGAGTCTCAATGAAATGTTCATAGGACTTAGGTAGACTTTTCAAAGTGATCACAACCAGGTCTTCTTCCTCCATTTTTCGACCAATAGCCACCAGTTGATCTCTGATCTCCTGGATCTTGCTCAGGTGCATCTGCAAAGATGTCTTCTCATCCATCATGATAAGAAACAATATATTTTTCAGGAAGAACACACGGCTCTTGTCGGAGGTTTCATGCAAACCCTTCAGATGGTCCCAAATCTCCTTCGCTGTTTTTCCAGCTGGAATTTGAGGTAGCTGATCATCTGTGACTGACAACTTAATGAGCATGACTGCTTCACGATTTGTTCGTCAAACTTATCCTGGTCTTTACCCGCTGTTGTGGGACGAGTGGTAGTGCCGTCTATGATCTGTGTGAGGCAGCGATATTCAAAGATGGTCATCATTCGCTGCTTCCAAGTATTATAATTTTTGCCATTAAATCGCTGATTGCCTTCTAACATGATGTTTAAACTCGCCATCTTGCACGCCTTCGAGACACGGACTTCGAAATAACCGGAAAAATCTGGAGGCAACCTAGAAAAGATCTCGAAAAACCTAGAAAGAATCTCTGGTCAGAAAAATTTTTCGACCGAAAAAGGAGGGTCAAAACCCTAGCCAAAAAATCCAGATGCCCTAAGCGGCCATGGCAGCACAAAGATAAAAACTTTAAACAGAGGGTTTATGTCTGCTGTCAACGAAATCGCTTGATAATCCAAGCTCAACAGAAACAAAATGCAGAAAGCCGTTTACAAAGAATTGCGTCCTTAGAAAATTGCGATTTGGGACAAAAATGCGTCTCCCAAAAACTCAGAAAATCGCGATTTTATGGAAGAAAGACATGATCGGAGGGACAGAGCCCTAAAACGGCACGCAGAGAAAATGTCAGGATCCTGCAAGGAGAAAATGCAACCTTCAGATAGGTTCCGTCCCACTGAAAAACTTTTAGGAGGCAGCACAGAAGAAAACACGCCCAGGAACCACGCGAACGCGGCACAAGGAAGGGCGGAAATGGCAAACCCCACGAATTTGCAGCAGGCTAATCACAATCTTCAACCAAAAAGTAAATCGCGGCCTGTAGGGAGCCCTAAAAAAAAATTGAAATTCCGTACCAAAAACAGGAGCCAAAAAAACAAGAGATTCGAATTTCGAAAAACAAACTAAATAATTTCGAAAGAAATTATATTTTCGAAAGCGAACTTGGCTCTTATACCATATTACACAGGTAATTGGTAAATTATTGGATGATATTAACAATGAGCGAGTGCTCAATATATAGGTTACAAGATGTACAATAACAGGCACATTTCTATATTTAGAAACTGCCAAGAATCGACACACGATCCAGGATATGAATACAAGACCGTTACACTTACACGGTACTAACCATTAACTAAAAATAGATGATTCTAGAGGAATATCTTAATATATTAAAATAAATTAGATAGTTTCTTAATGGTCACTTAGGTTTAGTTTCTATTTCCGTCTTTAGTTTAATGTTCATCTCGCCTGCTTTCTTTGCTGTAGCTTTCTGCTTTATCCAGCTGTAGGTTCAGTTCTATATTTAGAATCGTTTGTAATTCTCTTTAAATAGAGCATTCGCTCTTCCTTGTAAATAACTCTTTCATTAATTTTTTTACATTTCTGAATATATGCAAATATATTAATGAAAGAGTTATTTACAAGGAAGAGCGAATGCTCTATTTAAAGAGAATTACAAACGATTCTAAATATAGAACTGAACCTACAGCTGGATAAAGCAGAAAGCTACAGCAAAGAAAGCAGGCGAGATGAACATTAAACTAAAGACGGAAATAGAAACTAAACCTAAGTGACCATTATTTGCTTCATATTTTGCATATCACTCATGAATTGCAGATTGGATGGAAGTTCTGAATGTGATCTTGAGAAACACTGAAACTGCAACTTCTATTTTGAACTCTCTAGATTTTAAAAACTCAATTGATCTTTCTATGGGGACGGGGTGGTAGTTGTCCTGGTTTTGCAGTCCAAGTCTTCTGAGCTTGTTCTTATTTTGATTATGTTCATTGTACTTTTCCAACTTATTCCTACATCTTGGTAAGAATTCTCATTGTACTTTTCCAACTTATTCCTCTATCTTGGTAAGAATTTGTTCTTATTTAGATTAGGTGCATTGTAATCATTTGGTTGGCTCTTTATAGTAGCTTGTTTATTGTTCTGAGAATCTTAAGCAAGGCTACAAACTCTTTGAAAGTTTTGGCAGCTTTATATTCCCTGCTTTGCATTTAGAAATTACAATTTTGCGGTATTTTAGTGGATATTTGTTTAATTTAGCTATAATATGTAGGGTTTTTGTTCATCTATTGTCTTAAAATTAGGTTTGATAATATTTTAAATTTAGAAGGAAGGTTGAATTTCTTGGTTTTTTAAATTAAAGAAAACTTGTAATTGCCTATTTGACAATCATCTGTCAGGAATGAAAACAGTTCCAAGGAGAAATTTTCAATGTAGTTTTCTCTCTTCACTGTTATATAGAGATGGGTGCGTTTTATTTTTGAGATAGTTGTTCAGTGCTTTAATATTTTCAGAATTCTAAAATTCTCAATATAGTCTCAATTTTATAGTCTTTTTCAAGTGCTGCATTGATCTACTATCAGCAAGACACATTGCGCATGTGATTACTAGGATTCTATTTTTTTCATCCCACTTCATCCGATTTATAGGATAGAAAGATTTGACCTACATATGTGAAAGATAAGTATTTGGTACTAGTTTTGATAGCAAGAAAATACAATCCCACAAAGCAGAAGTGTAGTAAGCTTGGGCCTTTCACCTTGTATAGATAGATCTTTGACAGTTGTTTGACAAAGTTGCCCAGAATAGATGACCATTGAATTAGAAATTACATAACTGCATCGATTAAAAGAAAGTCATCATTGAATAAGCATTTGTACATATCATAGAATAGGAGTTGGATTGAACTTGTTAAGGGTGTGTGCTGTTAAGTGTGTATGTCTTCAAATGGGTCAGGTCACAATTTTGTTTCGCTAAAGATACCTAGGGCTAAGGAACCTGGACCTGCAAAAAACATTGAATGAGATAATCAGCCATTGACAGATAAAAGTTATTAAGTTGTGGCCACAAGATAAAATTACAAATGGATATGCAATGGAGCCAAGTCTCTTCAATCAGTCAACTGTCAATTCCTTCATGGTCAACTTCTGTAGCCTCTCAGGATCCAAAAATCAAGCAGCACTTTAATACTCACATATTGGTACCTCTGACAAGTACAATAAAACTCTTTAGATCAGTCCTTTAAAAGAGGACTGCTATTGTGAAGTAAAACGGTCAGCAGATGAATCAATCTATTGGGAGAGCAAAGCACACGGCATTGAAGCAACAGATCAAGAATGATGCATAAGGACATTCCCACAATCTTGTGAAATTTAATACAAAGAAAAGAAGGAAACAGAGGTGCAGTAGACAATTTTTTTTTCTCTACACAAATCCTCCTTTCTTCCACAGTCCTCAATTGAAAATATGCTCTGAGATCCCAGAGGATATTAATGGGAAGATATCCACAGAAAGGCTGGCGGCCATATCAGTGATGCTATTCCTTCTTTTGATGTTGAAAAGGAGGT
This sequence comes from Cunninghamia lanceolata, assembly GCA_027924645.1. NCBI lineage: Eukaryota > Viridiplantae > Streptophyta > Pinopsida > Cupressales > Cupressaceae > Cunninghamia > Cunninghamia lanceolata. Next base: position 1,729,884 of record BSBN01001616.1, on the reverse strand, counting down.
TTTGTTGCATTACTAGCCAACCGTTTCACTTCTTAATTGTGCCCAGCCACCATGAATCCACATTGCCTTATTCATTGCATTAGTGAGTAATTGAAAATCTCATTCCACGATGAGATTTTTCCACTGGATTGTTAGTGTCTAAATTAGCATCTGTACTATCAACAAAAATAGGTTGATGCTTGGAGTCTCTGGAAAGCACCCCTATCCATCCCTTTTCCCCTTCTGGCAGGCCTGGATTACCTTTAGCTATCCCATTATAGTTCAGTTTAATATAGTCCACCAAGCAGGGATTGGGGGCATTGGTGAGGAACCGACAAAATTTAAACTTATGTCATCTATCCACCCTGAACCTGTAATGGGGTGGTTAGGTCACAAATTGGATTGTTGGTCAGTTCTATTTATTGAGGCTGAAAAACAAAATAATTATGATGGTGCTAACAGATTTGGGTTTTGTTGGAAAAATTCTGAAACAGTTTTAGTCTGAACAAGTTGTGATGAGGATTTAGCAAGTTGTAATCTCACGACTTTTGCATTGGTGATTCTTCTTTTCATCATTTTGGGTTATCACTGAAATAGCTTTTATTAAGTTTTACAACACATTAAAACATAATTTTACCAAAACACCAAGCAATACATAATGAAAGTGTGTGTTCAAGGAGAGACTTGGACTTGAACCAGATGCCTTTTCAGATAAATAAGCTAGGCATGAAAAGATGGTGTTCAATTATATGTTTATGCTTGGCATTAGATCTGAAATATATGACCAGGATATGCTTGTGCAAGATTTGATGGCTGCCCATAACTTCATTCGTGAAGATGAAAGTAGTGGCAAGAGATGTTGCAGAATGCACAATGCCATGTACCAAACTTCAAAGAGTGTGTTCATGAGTTGGATCAATAGGAAGGTGTGGGAATGCTAAAAGTATGCAAACGAAAAATGAAATCAATACTCAACTTTTTGATTGCATTTTCAGCTATTTCACCAAGGTGGGGAACCGACACAGTTTAGGCTTATTTCATCTATCCAGCCTGAACCCATTATGGGGTGGCTAGGTCACAGATTGGATTGTTGGCCATTTTTTCTTACATTTGAGGGTAGGAAACAAAATAATTTTGTTAGATTTGGTCTTTGTTTGAATTTTTGTGAAACAGGCTTAGTCCAAACAAGCTGCGACTGGGATGTAGCAAATCTTAATATCATGACTTTTCCATTGCTAATTCTTGTTTTCATCATTTTGGTATATTGCAGAAATAGATTACACTGCACTTTTAGAACATATTAAAACACAGTATTACCTAAACATGAAGCAATACATCATGGAAAGTTTGTGTAAAAGTACAAAAAGCTGAACCAGGCACCTTTTGAGGCAAATATGGCATTCAATGAGAGGATTCTGCTTGGTGTTAGTTCTGAAATGTATGACCAGGATATGTTTGTGCAGTATATGATGGCTGCAGAATACTGTATTCATGAACATGAGAGTAGTTGCAAGAGATGTTGTGGAAAGCCCAATGCTGTGTACTAAATTTCAAAGAACGTGTGCACAAGTTGAATCAATATGAAGGTGTGGGAATGCTAAGAACTAGGCAAAGGAAAATGCAAACAACAATCATTATTTTTTAAGATAAGAATTGTACCAAGGAGATATTCTGCATTGAGAACTCATGTGGCACTGGTTTTCTTTAACCTCACAGAAATCATTTTCCTAAGGAATTACATTTAATTAACTTATTTACAAATATATGAAATGTAGATGTTAGAAATGGGAGATATATTAGTTTTATAGATCAGGAACCATGCAGGAAGTTCTTCAGTTTTGGTGGCTAAGTTGTAACTAATTAGAGCAGCTGCCAACAATTACAATCAGAAAGTAACAGTGCAGTTTTATGATGGCAAGGTACCATTTTAAATAACAACACAGATAACTAAAGTTTGTGTAGGTTATTAGCTAAGGAGATTTAAAATTAAGTGTCCAAATCCATGCTCCCAGAAAGGACGTTGGAGATTTGAAACAAGGAATATCATGGTTACAGTGATGAGATCTAGAATTCTAAGTTAAAGGGACCTGTATGGATTCCTTAATGATTAAAAAAGAGTTTTTGAGAGGCAACAAATGTAATTGGATCAAGTTGGTAGTGACCAATTCAATAGCATAGGCAGCAAGTTGAAAGACTCAACAAGCTACTTTTCATACAAAAATCTTACTGAAGACCTTTACAAGTTATTGTGTCTCCTGATGAATTCGAGGTTTGAGCCATGAAGATATGATATGGAGAAAGTTTTCCTAAATATCGTCTTTGTCCAAACCTATGAATGCATTAAATTGGTAAATATCATGGATGTTATTTGATGGTTGATAGTACCTTGATTTTACTAGATCTTAGCCTCCTAGCAAGAGCAGGAAGATCATGGTAAGAATAATGTTTCTGTTGCTACCTTAGAGTTCTGTTTGGAAGGATTTTCAGTGCCAGATGATACCCAGGAAATCCAATTGTAAAGTGTTATGGCTATATGAAGAAAACAGGGATTTATTAACTTTACAGGACTCATTTGAAAGCTTGATTGTAGAGGCACATGCTCATTTCAATCCTGTGGAAAGTCATATGCCATTGCACAAATTCTATCCATGGATAAGAACACACACACCAACTACTTGCTGAGGTTTTAGTATATTCATACCTAGCCTTAGCACATCTAATTCTGGCAGCACAAGATCTTGTAATGATGTTAATTTGTGGTATTTGGTAGTAGTGACTGGTCAAAATGGAGATGATGGTAGGAAGGAGTGGAAAATACTTGATTTGAATCATGAGGTCAAAGGAAAGGCTCCAAAGAAATTTAAATCTGTCATTGAGGGGTAAAGGACAACTAATTCAAGAAATATATTGTTCGATTTTACTTTTGAATCTCAAACAGAAGGCAAGGCATTAATTAGGTAACATCGCACAAGGCACTCATTTTATTAGCTAAATAGGAAATAATGACTTTATGAAGATATAAATAAAGTAGTGATTTTTACAAGTTTATGATATTTAGATACTAATTAAATAATGTATAAACAAAATACTTAAAATGATATGAAAATCTTAGATATCAAACTTGTCAAGATTAAAATTTTGAATCTTCCAATTTTTAAATGTTGACACCTAGGCTGTAATGCACAAAGAAAAGATGTTCATCATGTTTTGTGCTAACCAGTTGCATTTCTTGGAGAATATATGTGTTGAAACATACTTCATCTGCAGTCACAACCAAAAGCATTGTAGGTTTAGTTCAAGATATGGATATTCAACCTTTGAAGCTTAAGAGCTTACGTATCAAAATACTTCCACCAAGCACCTAGAATATGAATTTCATCAAGTAATAAGTTTGAAACAATAGTAAAAGATATCAAAATAGAAGATTCAAATTTCAACAATCAACTTAAAGTTTGAAATCTTAAGGATAAAATATAGAATTTAACACGAGTACTTGGCAACATTACCTTCCTTTGACCAATTGCTATATTATATTTAAATGATAGTTTTAATTATACTGCTCACTGCTCAGTAACTAATCTCCTAATTAGAGGATCATAGTATAACCTCTAATTGCAATTATGAAAACCTTGATTCACCTCTGAAATAGCAAGAAATGGACTATATAAGAAAGCTGGGTTTAGATAATGCCCAATGGCATGCAAAGGACTATGTAGTTGATTATCCCACCTCTCGTCAATGATTATCCAAAAGGCATTTACTTGGCATTTAAATTGCTATTTGTCTATTTACACGTCTCATTGGCCTTATCCTTTATGTCACATAAATAAACCATGGCAGGCTCCATGGTGAGAAAGAGGTGGTTTATGAAGTATTTACCCGCACCAAAAGCTTTGCCAATCCAGAAGTAGGGTTTGGGGTGCAAGTTCTTTGGTTGATCTGTCAGCATCTTCCCTCTCTCCAGTATGAGCATCACCGATGGTTTCAGTGCCACGTCTTGTGGATCCTCTTCAGCTTGTGGTTGTTATCTGTGTTATAATGTAATTTACAAGTTGTTTACTATGGTAATATATCTCTATGACAGGATTCCCTGTCATGTTAATACTCCTCTAATTGTATATATTTGTTGGGTGTGTGTTGTTAATAATCCCACATAGATGACAATCTGTGCTTCTGAGACGTTACCTGCCCCAAAAGCTTTGCCAATCATGAAGCAGGCTTTAGGGTGTAAATGCCTTGGGTTGATGTGTCAGCATCCTCTCTCCCTATGATACTAACATTGCTGGTGGTTTTGGTACTATGTCTTGTGGTTCCTGTCAAACACGTGGCTGTCTTCTATGTGATGTCCATAATTTACAAGTTGTTTACTGCAATTGAATATTTCTAGGATGGTATTTCTTTCTACATTAATATTCTCAACCGTTCGCATGGTCAGGAGTCTCATGTGCATAATAATTGCCAGAAAAGAGAATGTTATGATTCATTATCTGTAATCACAAGCATTGACAATCCAGAGCCAAGATTTGGTGCAAATCCTTTAGTGGATGCGTTAGCATCCTCCTTCCCTCTCTTTGGTAGTAAGATCATAAATGGTTTTGGTGTCATTCATTGTGGACCCTTTTTAGCTTGTGGCTTGTTATCTGTGGAATTCATAATTTATGACTTGTTACTGTGGCATATCCTTATAATGGGATACAATTCCAGATTAATATACTCATTGTAATTGTGCGTGTATACCATTTTATGGACTTCATTTGAACTTGAAAAAGGAATGTTGCTGCAAATTGCCCTCTATTTTCATGTGAACTACAAGCATGAAGCAAACACATTTAGAACAGGTTTTAATGTCATTTTTATGACAAAGTGTAGTGCTCCCTCAAAATAGGCATGGCCTAAAAGGTCAACCATGCGTATATAATGTTTTATTGTAGGCAAATTGCAATAGGAAATATATTCAGTTCAAGTATTTGCAGCTGTAATGTACTAGAATTGCATGGCTAGTTTGAAATAAGCGCAAGCAAATTGAAAGTCAAACATACATATGTATTAGTTAAGTACAGGCATAATACAATAAGAATTTCTCAGAGAATTGAAGTATTTATAGTCATTGTCAAGTAGACCTGCATGTCTGGATGCCTTTTAAATCTGTTGTTTTTTCATAAATTCAAGTATATATTTTTTTGAAAACATACAAAAATCCCTTTTTTCGATTGGGATGCCTAGACGTCCCTAGGATGGCTAAGGGACATTTCAAACATCCTTGACTGTCATTGGGATGACCAAACATCTCGCAGATATTTCCCAACGTTGTGTGCTGTTTCGGGGATGTTCAAAGTTTTGGAAAAAAATGGGGACAGCTAGGGGATGGCCCCTACTATCCTACCATCTTGGAAACATGATGGGGGACAAGGACATAGATTTCAATGCTTGGAACACATCCCCGTGGAATATAGTAATTTACAAGTTACAAATATTAATAATAATTTCTTTTGCCTCGTAGTGGACCACCAATCATCATCAAGGACCATATGCTTCACACTCTTTCCTTCAGTTGTGTTTGCCTTTGCCCTTCTACTCCTCTATGGATTAACTATCATTAACTATTAGAGGCTCCTGCACCTCAAGCATCCTCTCTAACAAAACAAAGTAATTGACATATCTAGTATCCACAAGTTTGAGGAAATCCTTCCTTGAAAAAATCTTGAAGAGAGCAAGTGAGGTGTAGTGGTTGCAGATGAACATTTGCATATCTCTCGCTTCTACAACCACTCCCTTCACCCAATCTATCTTTCTTATGTCTTTCAATGCATGAACACAACATGGGGTCTAAAAAATGTGTTTGTAAGCACCCTTCACCTTCATGCCAACTAAATTACAAACATATGTTGAATCAGTGATCCCTTGTACAACATTTGAAACCCCAACTTCCTCTATGCGCCCCCCCCCAAAATCTGAAATTGAAAGTTTGCATCCTTGTGCTTCCCTAGAGAATCAATAGCTCTAAGAAAATAAGAACCAGCTGCACATGTAACTATGATATTGATGAGTGACCGATGTCTAATTTTGGTCTACCCATCTATGATAATTGAGCAACCCATCCTTAGCTAGGTTTGCCTCATATCCTCCATCAACAATCTCACCTTTGAATATTGTTTCTCAAGGAGGGTGGTGCGTAGTCAATGTTCTGTAGGGGGGACATATGAGGAAGCAAAGCTGTTATTTTTTTCAACATGTTCTTGAAATAAAGAGAATGTGCCACATGAAATTGGATGGCATGGGCATAAAAAATTTGGGCAATTGAATTATCTACCTCTTCTTCAATATCCCTGCAACTTTCTCTTGCCTCTCACTGGTCTTCCTCTTTCCTTTTGTAGAAACTTCAGCATTCACAATCATGGATGGCATAACAAATTGTAGACTCTATTGGCATACCCTTAGATCCCTTAGATCTTGCTTCACCCTCCGTAAAAAATCTATTTACCTCGGCCTTCTCAGCTACGATTATCTTTGGACAAATCTTAACCCCATGTCTTTTACAAAAGGTGACTGGATACCCTGGTGTAAGTCCCTCTGAAATCTTTGTTTCCCAAATGACACAACCAATGTCTACTGCCCTCTGAATTATTCTTTTTATCTTTGTCCAAAGCTATTACAAGTTGCAAAAAAGGTTTAGAGGCTTTGAATGGGCTTTTTGCATAAGGTCTTAAGAGGACAGAAAGGCATACAAACGGGTTATCTGACTGTCCCACATCACCTACAAAAATCCCACACCTTGATGAACCACCAACTCAGATTGTTTGTTCCATGCCAACATTTTTGCCACTCTCACTGCTGCTTATGTTGTTGTTTGAAAAAAAAGAGTGCAAATTGAAGAGTGAAAACAAAAGAACTGCCTTAACTTTTGAACTTTAAATTTTTAAAATTGTGAAAGAGATTTTTTTTGGAAAAAAAGAAAACAAACTTACCTCACTGCTGGAATGTCATTCTCCTCTTCTTCTCTCCGTTCTTTGTCACTGCTGAAAGCACACTGATCACAAATGTGAGAACACAAAAAACTGAAATGTGTGTTTTGGCTGTATTTGTCATGTTTTTTAAGAGAATGCTGCAAGTTTAGGTTTAGGGTTTTGAAAGGGATGTGGGAGCATTGTGGGCCTCTCACCTCTCATTTTTTTTTCCCAAAAATGGTTAGTTTTTAAATTTTTTAAATTTTTTATTTCTGAAATGTGCTTTCTGTCTGGGGATGGCTGGTCCTCAGATGACAGACAGCCATTTCGAGGATGTTTCTGGGTAGGCAGCACAGATAGAGGATGGACTGTGGACGTTTCTGACGTGTCCCCATATGCTCTAAAAGTCACAGGTATGGGGACAGCCGATTACCCCGTGTGTCATAGGTAATGAAGTTAGCTTGGTGAAAAAGACTAAAAGAAAAGAATGAATGCTGTAAGGTATTTGAGATGACAGATATAGGTTTACTGTATTATTTCCTTATAAATTGATTTCCAACAGAAGGAAAAACCTATCTTAATTTCTAGTTTAAATATGTTCAAGAGCAGTTGAAAAAAAAATAAAAATTTGCAGAGAGTAAGTTTCATCTACCGGAATGGAGGTAGAAATGGAATATTTAGTCAATTATGTTTTAAAGAAGCAGATGAATCATTATATAGGAAGTCAACTGGGGGTTCAATTAATTTCATTAAGTACTGGCCTTAACTTTTGTTATGCAGCGAACATAGTTTCTAAATTTATGACTGCATCTAAGTCTTGCCACTGGTATGCAGTTAAGGGGAGTTGTAGATATGTAAAGGGGATTCTGAATTTTGGCATGGAATTTGTATGGTGTGATGAATTCAGATTGGCAAGGTATAGAGATTGGCACAGGGAGTTGTGTTGGTGTTAGATATAGAGTACAGCCTACAGGTTATGCCTTTGGCTTGGAAGCAAGTGTACTTTCTTGGGTCAATAATAAAATACTTTCTTCTTTTCACCACATAAGAAAAATCATGGATCCATAGTTACTGAAACATGTGAAACAATCTTGTTGAGAAGGCATCTTGGTGATTTGCTGTTGAAGCACTGAGGGCCAAGCAGTTGTCTTGTGACAACCGGAATATAATAAGATTGACAAAGAACATAAATTTTAATGTGAAAGGTAAGTATGTTCAAATACTGTAGAACATCAATATTGCATTCCAGACAACGTGCAATATGATGATGCTTGGTGAACTGTGCTACTAAAGATGAAATAGCTTCAGCAAATCTTATGAGAGGTAAGTTCCAAAGCTATATAACTAAGCCCGGTGTAGCAATAAAAAACATAAACATCAGGCTGGGGGGTTCAGAAGTATCAGTCATCATATTGGTTTATAATTTACTTGTCAATGTTGGCACCAAGATCGTAGGTGACAGTGCTAGCTTTACAACATTAAATAATGTTGGCATTTAGGATAATGACATAGAAGTTTGGACATAAAAATATCTTTTTATATTTACGAATTAGCAAATAATGTAATGACCTAGGGCATAATAGTCAGTAGTTTATGGATGTTGCAGTGATAGAAATTGTGTTCCATTGCATTAGATGTACCATTCAACATTGTGTTATTAACTTCAATTGAATGAAAGTTATTATGTTGCTCATGTTATGTGTGTTATTCCTCTGAGATTCAACAGAAAAGAGAAATCTAATTATCCAATTGCATTTATTTAGATTCACTATACACTTTTATTCTAATATCTGTTTCACTTCATTTCATAACTAGTGCTAGAATCAATCAAATGCAAGCTTACTAAGTTGACTATTATAGCTCTGATAGATATAATTTAGCTATTGAAATTATATATTATAAGATGCTATTTGTAAAGGTCTGAAAACCATGGTAGCAAAAATTGAGAACAATTGTGGCTCACCATGTTCTCCATGCTGATTCAAACTGTCTTGCTGGTTTCTAGTCAAACCTGGGCTTTGACCCAAAAAACTCCTGACATATTGGAAAAACTCGGGAATAACTCAAGTATTTTAAGAAGTGGTTCTGATTTTTTAAAATATATTCGTATCTATTTCGTCCTCAATTTTACACTTAATTTGCTGATTTTTTCCTGCTCTGAACCTGGGTAATTGAATTTGATTTTCTCTTTTACCATTCTGTGTCAGTGTGGTGTAAATGGAATGCTACCATGCTGAGAACTATTGTTTTCTGGGGTTGGAAAATGTTTGTTGCAGATGCCATCCTCCTACCATGGAATCTTAAATCTTTGGAATTTTTTTTTTTTTTTTTTAAAGATAATGCGCCTGGTAAACTTTTTAACGTGATCGGCGACACTGGTGCGACACGCCCTCCGGCTCCACGCGAATGCTTTTGCCCGGAGCAATGAACCGGTGAGGCCACAACTGGGGGGCCTCATCCCCTAGGAAGAACACTTCAAACCCGCGAGCTCATTGGCCCAGCGAAGGCATAAAGCCTTGCGAGCTCGTTGGCCCAACGGGGTTTTGAACTCTGGTGGCCGCCACTACATCCTGAGTGACTTAACCACTGAACCATGCCATCATCGGCTTAAATCTTTGGAATTTGAATACATGAAGTGGTTCTGATTTTTTCAAATATATTCTTATCTATTTTCTCTTCAATTTTACACTTAATTTGCTGAGTTTTCCTGCTCTAAGCCTGGGTAATTTAATTCAATTTACCCTTTTGCCATGCTGTGTCAATGTTGTGTAAATGGAATGCTGCTATGCTGAAAACTATTGTTTTCTTGGGTTGGGAAATGTTTGTTGCAGATGGCATCTTCCTACCATGGAATGTTGAATCTTTGGAATTTGAATACATGAATATTTTGTTGCTATTGGTGCTTATGGTTGAAAAGGGCGCATTTTTATTTACATTTATATTTTCATTTAGATAACTTTTGTTATGATTTATTGTGTAGATAGGTTCTTCTGATCTAAGGGATTCTCTTCTCTACGAGTAAAGATTATCTGGCTAACTACTGTGTCGTCTGTTGTTCAGGTCTTGCATAGCGGGCAGTTCCAGCCAAAGTTTGAGGGCATTTCATTAAAAATAAGCAATATTTTGAATGGATTGCCATTTGCTTCTTTACATCTTTCTGATCACACAAAGTCACAGGTATTTGTTGTTTGATGGAGATACACCTCTTTGAAATAACACTCTCTTTAGGAGTCTGTAGTGCTTAGAGTTTTATCTTTTGTCTTTTTCTTTTAAGAACCCATCACATGTAATGTGCTTCTGAGATTCATTTATATTTTGTCTGTGTATAGGTTGAACACTGTGCACAGGAATTAAAAAGAATAAAATATGCATGTGAGTCTTGTGATGATCAAATAGCAGCAGATGTAGAGAATGTTTTGAGGGACCGGAGAGAAGGCCTCAAGGTTGACAATGAGAAACTTAAAATGATTGCAGAAAAGCTTGAATTGATATCAAATCAAGATGTTTTGAAAGAAGCCTCTTGTCTGGAAAAGGAGAAAGAATATGCACGCATTGACAAGGATAAGCAGGAGGAGGATTACATCAATCAAATCATTGATTTAGTCAAACAATTGTGTGATTATATGATTGAACTCAAGCAAGCCCAAACTGAAGCAGGAGTCCCAATCCCTGCAGATTTCCGCTGTCCTCTTTCCTTAGAGTTGATGTCAGACCCAGTGATTGTAGCTTCTGGGCAAACGTATGAGAGAGCATACATCCAACAGTGGCTGGATCAGGGTATGACAACATGTCCCAAAACACTTCAGACCCTTAGCCACAAAAATCTCATTCCAAATTACACTGTAAAGGCACTAATTGCAAATTGGTGTGAGTCTAACAATGTCCCATTGCCCGAACCAGCAAAACTTCTGATCAATATATCTCCACGAACTCAAACACAAAACTTTGATTCTGATTCTGGCTTTTTGCCGACTACAAATAGCTTCACGGCCAAAAGCTCAGATCCAGAAGCTTTGTGTCAAAAAGAAATTTCCTCAGAAGAGTTTGACCCTGAGAAGGAAAACTTGGGGTTTTTGTCTAGATTCACTCCAGAACAAGGAGAAACAAGCACACATAGATCTTTATTTAATGGCGACCATCAGATACAAGTGGCGGAAGAAATTACCAACCACATTTCTGATCAGATGCAAGGGCACAGCCGAAATGTCTCTCTTTCAAGTACCACTTCAAGTCTAGATGATGGACAAACATCAGCAGGTGGAGATGCCCCTGTTTCAGAGGGCAATACAGTTTTAAGTGACTGCTCTCCATACAGCAGTGATGTTTCTGGAGAGTTAGCCACACCATTATCCAGTGCACGTTCACATCGTAGTGACATAGGAACCTCCAGAATATCTGAAAGAGTATTCCATGGTGGGCGCATCCCAAATTTGTGGGGTCGACGAACTGAGGACCGGACTACTGTGCCTTCAATTACCTCTTCCCCATTAGCTGACTCAGATGTTGATGTCTCGAGCATCCGTCTACAAGTTGAAAAGTTGGTAGAAGATCTACAAAGTGACTCTGTTGAAATTCAAAGGGAAGCTGCAGGAGAATTGCGCCTTCTAGCTAAATACAATATGGAAAATAGGATCACAATAGCGAACTGTGGAGCTACCAGGCATTTGGTTCGGTTGCTTAGTTCTTTAGATTCGAAGATCCAAGAAAATGCTGTAACTGCTTTGCTGAACTTATCCATAAATGACAACAATAAGACTGAGATTGCTGCTGCAGGAGCAATTGAACCTCTAATAAATGTCCTTAGGGGAGGTAATCCTGAAGCAAAAGAGAATGCTGCTGCAACTTTGTTCAGCTTATCAGTCATGGAAGAAAATAAAATTGCCATTGGGCAATCAGGTGCTATACCACCTTTAGTGGATCTCCTTATGAATGGCACTCCCCGAGGAAAGAAGGATGCTGCCACTGCTTTATTTAACTTGTCCATCTTACATGAGAACAAAGGCCGCATTGTACGAGCTGGTGCTGTTAAGCATCTTATTGATCTTATGGACCCTGCAGCTGGAATGGTAGATAAGGCTGTTGCTGTTTTGGCCAATCTATCAACCATTCAAGAAGGTCGTGCTGCAATCGGTGAGGAGCATGGCATTTCTGCTTTAGTGGAAGTAGTTGAAATAGGGTCTCAAAGGGGAAAGGAAAATGCTGCAGCGGCTCTTCTTCAACTTTGTACAAATAGCAATAAGTTTCGAGCTCTGGTTTTACAGGAAGGTGCCATTCCACCTCTAGTTGCATTGTCTCAATCTGGAACTCCACGAGCAAAGGAGAAGGTGAAATTCGAGCTCTATCTGATTATTGAAAAGCCACATTATAGTGTAAATCAACTTCTATAGTGAATCTGTATTGCTATATGTATCTGAAATTTGTATGTTATTGGATGTTCTAATGTAGGCTCAAGCTCTTCTTCGACATTTTAGGGATCAGCGGCATGCAGGTCTGGGAAGGGGTGCCGATAGACACATGGATAGGCATTTTGATCGGATGTGATAGTTTGTCAAATGCTAAATCTTCTTTCCGCAGCTCCTTCAGTCACTTCATTTATTGCACCACTGTTGGCAATTCAACCACCACAAATGATTACTGTTAGCAGTCAGAAACCTCTTGTATCAGTTGATTGAAAAATTATTTTGAGGAAGGCCTTGCTACTTGTATCATGAGGAAGGATCATGTAGATGTCAAAGATATGGCAGGTGTAACTAGTTAATACAATGCAGTAATATACCATCATTGCCACCATCATCATTGCCACCATTTATTTAGGGTATCATTTGATAATATTTTGAGCTTGAGAGTTGTGCCAAAGTTTATCAAATCTGAGTTCTTAAGGGGACTGAATCTGTAGAAGCTTCCTGCTTTTAATTTTTCTTAGGGACAGTTAAAGGCCTTAAAGGTTGTTTAGTTGGCCTTAAAGCTTTCTTTGTTTCTTTGGGTTTCTACTTTTGGCAAATTGTTAAGAAATGTCAAATATGATTTATTTTGGTGGATTGGCTTCAGTTGCTGGTTTTCAGGCGATTCACTGATTGATTTCAAGCATGGTATATGCTTTTAGGCAAAATCAAGAAAAGGACATTGATTCAGGGAATTGAACCTGGAAAATACTGTAAATTCCTGCAGATGATTTTTGAACTACAACCTTACCATTCCAGTACAGTCCTTATCGATGCACTGTATGTTTTATGCATGTGAATCCTCTTCTATGGTCCTAAATTCTCATGCTCAAATCTTTTATAAAAGAAATGGAGCTTTTTGTACTCAGAACTGGTAAGTTGTACTATATGCAATTGCGTTCTTTTTCTCTAAATGAATGAGATATGATGCCCTATTCTGTTAAAGGCACATTATATTCTGAGTTTTAAAGTTCTAAACATCGTATGGTTGTAAACAATATCATGATTAATTGCCTTTACTGATGCCATGTGTAGGTTTCTTGAACCATATTTCCTGAGAAACACAAGAATTAGTGAATTAAATTTTGCATGGATGGGTAAATTTTGTAAAATCCTAGGGAAAAAGGGACAACTAAGAGGATGACGGTACAAAAGTAGATATAAACGAATACCCATAAATTGTAACTTACATGTTCCATGCTTCTTATGGCTTTTTGATTTATTTTAAAGAATGTTTATTGAGCTTTTTATAATTTATAAAAATGTTTTTAACTTTTTATTTTTTAAGCCTTTTTAGATTTTGTATTATTTTCAATGTTGGGGACTAAAGTGTCTCCCGTCCTCATCCCTCCCTAGGAAACTGACTCCCCTGGGGATGTGGATTCACAGTTGTGAGCAGTTCCTCATTCCAGACAACCAGGCAATCCTGGATAAACTTCCTGTTGAACACAGGATTCATAGTTATGAGTAGTTCCAGATCCAGACAACAATGCAATTAAGAGTAAATTCAGTTTTTTTATCATGTAAAATTTAAATGGTTATTCTATGGGAAAGTTTTAGTTCTGTGATGGAACAAGTTGCATTAAATTTTATGGCACAGTTTCTCAGGTATTTAATTTGTATGGTTGCATTTTTTGTCCTTCTTGTGAAATCCAAAACACCACTTCCAGCCAATATTTTAGTGAAGTGTAGTTAAACATTTTTCTAGTTGTTTTTTAGTTTTAATTTGGTCATTCTGTTACAGTTACTAAGTAGGTTAATCAATTATAAATGAAGTCAATGCTTGTCAAAGCTTCCATGTACCCCCCCATTTGCATTGGTCATTGTCTTAATGCTTTCTTTTCATGCATCTTATTTGGACAGTTTTTGTTCCCTTACTTTTTTTTTAGGTATAACTTTCCAATGCTGCCATATAGTATTTGACAAGGTTTGCGGCTTTGGAGTTTCGGATGAAAAACCATTTTGGACTGTAGTAGCATGTGGAATTGAATATTTACTTATGTAAACTGAAACTATAACGAATCCAAGTATTTTATAGTTACTATAGAACATGTAATTTCTGTCGCGTGTTAAGTTAGAAAAAGTTATTTTGTTCATGAAGTTCAAGACCTTAAAACTTAAATTACAGTTGTCTTATGCATGGAAGGATGCTGTCTAAGACAAAAAGAATAACAAGGTTTCTCTGTAGCAGAATTTTCACATATCAGATATAATGGAAAATGCATTGAAGGGGCTTATGATACCAGGCAAGATCAGTTTTGTTTATCCTGTTTCAATCATTTAATCTAGTTACTTTGAAGATGTCTTCTGCAACAACAAGAAATGCTAGAATTTGTTTCGCTTTTTCCATATCATACTAGAATCTTGAGGAGCACTTATTACTTTTTCTAAACTTGCAATTGTCTATGAGATTTTTTTTTGATATATATATATGTCATGCTCAGATTTTAAAGCGGAGATGCGCTTTTTGGCTGTAGATCACACTGATTCATGCTCAGATTTTCGAGCTGAGGTGCTCTTTTTCACTGGAGGTCACCTTGATAACTATATATCATGTTCAGGTTTTCAAGTTGAGATGCTCTTTTTCACTGTAGGTCACTAACTTATCAGGGTGACCTACAGTGAAAAGGAGCATCAGAGCTTGAAAACCTGAGCATGATATATATAAGAGCTGAAAGTTTCAACAAAAACCCATAAACAGGGCAAGTACTACATTTTCATGTTGTAGACCTTAACTGCTATTTGCGCAAAAAGAAAAGAAAACCATACTACCCCTTCTTAACATGGGAACACAAAGTCATCTTGCATTGATTCTTCTTCAATCTGCCGAAAGATATTTTTTTCCACATAATTGTTGCCCAATGATTTGAATTGTGCTTTGAAGAAACTTAACTTTCATGCCCAAGAATGTACAACCCCACTTATTAGGATGACCTACAACAAAAAAGACCATCCTCGCTTGAAAATCTGAGCATGCCAAATAGCCTAATACAGTTAAAAAGAACTGAAAGTTTCAACGAAACCCATAAACAGGGAAATCACTACATTTTCACGTTGTAGAACTTAAATGCCATTTGCTTAAGGAAAAAAGAAAACCATACTACCCCTACTAACATGGGAACACAAAGTCATCTTGCACTTATCCTTGTCCGATCTGCCAAAAGACTTTTTTTCTGTTTAATTGTTGTCCAATGATTTGAATTGTTCTCTGAAGAAACTTCATTTTCATGCTCAATGTTTTGCGTTGGATCCTCCATTGGAGGAGTCTTCATTTTTTGATCCTTCCCCCTCAAAGTCTTGGGGGAAACAACCTTGGCCTCTAAGGGGGCCAAACTGCTTCTTGGTGCCACAAGGGTTCTAGAAGAAAGAATATACTCTGCAGACTTCTTATCCTCAGATTTTGAAAACACACTATCCCCAAAATTTTCACAATCATCAGGAAAATATTTTGATGGCTCAAGTATGTTCCTTTCCACCAAGCAATCAGTTTAAGGGTTTAACCTTTTTTAATGAAGGTGATCGTTTTGACAATCTTTTTGCCTTGTGCCCTATAGCATAACACAATCTGCACTTGAATGCTACTCCTTCATAATCCACCAATTATTTCCAAATTTTGGTGTCTACCCTGAGCTCAATTTGTGCTGGTAATTGTTTGGAAGGGTCTATTTCCACAAAAGTCTAAGCAAAGGTGAAAGAATATTGAGGCCAAGACTTTTTACGACCCGACATGAATTTTTTAATGGTATTTCCCATTAACAAGGGTTGGGAGTATCTTAAAAAGGGTTAGGGAGCCTTACCCAAACAAGAATGGTTGAGAAGCCTCTATGAGGGGATTGAATTTTGGGTACCAAGGTTTCGAACAAAGGCAGGATTTGTCTCAAGACCAAGGCCCTTTCTAGAGCAATTGATCCCTATCTGTTGTGGAATCATAGATCACCAAGAAGAAACCCTTGGCCGAAGGACTGATGAAGATTTTATCTTCAATGGAAGGTTGTCAAGTTCTTAAAATCCAATTATTTAGCTCCACCAAACTTGGTCAAAAGTTGTAAATGTCACAATCAATGTGTGCTCTTTGTGCCACTCCGTTCTCCAAGATTTCTTCCTCAAAATGCACAATGGGGAAGACCTTATGGTGAACCTCATGATATGAAGGACCCAAGCTCAATTTATTGGACTCACCCTTGGGTAGATCAATGATAGGGTTATAACTAGTAGATGCGTTAACACTGGCCCCATAGTCACATGTGGAAGCTAAGGGCTTGTTTCCATCTGTCTTGTGTGATCTACCCGCGTAAGCAAAAATAATGTTTGCATATTTGATGTTGCTTGTTGAATGAAGGATATCATTTGCAGCTGAGATTGGTCATTGGGACAAAAGCACCAAGAGAAGAAACTTTCTAAACTATGATTATAGAAGAAAGAATTTTTGGAGAAAAGCTCAACCCTGATGCCACAAGAACTATAGCATAAATGCCGTCACATAGTGAAGGAGCATAAGGCATTGTAGAGTTATAAACATGATCTACAAGATTATTAACCTTGCAAAAACATAGGAATTGTTTGCATGCCCTTGCTCATTACTGTGATGGAGTTTAATGTTAACTTTTAGAAAACTGGATTTGTACATGGAGATGTGGCCTTAGGTGATACATAATTGGCCATATACTAACCAAAATTATTGGTTGTTAATTGCCAATTAGATATGGTTAAGAAAATTTGTATACACACATGTAAATTTGTAACTAGGTTCATTTTAACGAGATATACTTAATGAATTTGATATTTGCTTATTCCATAGAAGGAATTATATCATAGGTGGTGAAAGATCCATTTTGGTAGTTGTGGTTACTACATATTCTTCAATGTGTTTGCATTATTCTTCTTGAGGTTGTGCCTTGTTGCTTAACTTTTAATATTGGTAAAGGTGGGTTTTTGAAAGGGCCCAAACTCTTTTACAGAGGCCTCAATAGTAGATTAATGAAGCCTTGCAAAACAACCAAGACATAACAATAACAATAAGTAACAACAAAATCAGTTTCAGAATCTCATACTTGGGCTAAGGGTGTGTGGATTGTAAGGACAGGGCTAGGTATTGTGTAGGTTGTTTTGCTTAGGTTAAGTTGGTTTTGAAGGGACCATAAACCCTGTACAAACCTTAGGTTTTGACAGGTCCCTGAAACCTAGCAAAGCTACAACCAAGTTGTCTATGGGAACAACATACCCACAATACAAATGACCAACCTACACAAAACCGGATCTTGAACAGGGAATCCACACACCCTTGACCCAGGGGTGAGAATCAACTACTAAAGTGGGCAGACCTTTCCTCCTACAACGCACAACCGTCCAAGAAACAACATTATGTGAATCATCCCATCTAGAGAGGAGAGGGGGGTCTTCTACCACATCGTCCAACAAAACGACCTATGGTGTGTAGGTTGTTGACCCTTCGGTTATTTTGTTATGGCGGCTTGGTTGTAGTTGTGTTGTAGAATGACTTTTTTGGTAGCCATGGCTTTACTTATTTAAAAGGTTTTAGGCCCTTTCAAAACTAGTTTGATGCCTTAATAAAAAAACAAGCAACACTAGGGTTGCAAAACACAAGTTGAACTCACCAAATGAAAAACATCATTGAAAGAAAAAAGAACAAACCCAATCAAGAAGCTAGTTAGGTGTTTTAAATCCAAAGAACTCAAGAGAGGTCTAAGTACTTGCCATATTCTTTTCACTAAGTTATTGAAGTAGAGATCCGACTTGCCTTTTCTAACCACCAAATTGCTCTCATTAGACTTCAAAGGATCAATGGAAGTTCTCATGCCTGAGTGACCAGAGTGACTCAGAACCTCCAATTTTCTTTTTTCTTTAGTTGGAGTGCTAGGGGATGATAGAGCAACCTTTGGAGGGAAGGACATAGAACAACTTAGCTTTAAAGGACACAATTGTTTTAATCTAAGAGGAAATCACAATAGAGGAAAAATAATCAATCGGCTGAGTCCATGGCATATCCTCCACCAACAAAACGACCTCCCTAGGAAGTGCCTTGGAGGTGTTAGTGTCCACTAGAATCCGACAGAAAGTAGGATGGCTCATGAGAGTGGTGGTATCATCAACCTTTAGAAATTGGGCAATAGAATTGCCAATGGCCTCATAACATGACTCAACCCAGAAATGGAGAGGAAGATGTGGAAGTCTTACCCACACAAGCTTGAAATTGAGTGGTTTTGAGAGTGGATTGAAGGACGTAGACCATGGCTTGAGCGAGAGGGAATGCTCGCCCCACATTCACACCTGGTGATCCAAAAACAAATCTCTATCATATGAAGACTCAAATGTCACTATAAAGAAACCCCTAGCGCTAGGGTACAACTCAAATTTCCCCTCTACTAGCAATCACCAAGAGTTTAGAACTCACGAATGCAAGTCCGAAAGAGAGGGCCATAAGTTGGTAAATCTACAAACTAGTCCATGAGAGGCATAATACCTTTCATTAGCAATCACTTCCTGATAGGAGACAATGACCGGGGAGTATTGAGAGGAGGGGATGGGTCATATTTTGCCACAAGGAGGGCAAGGAGGGAGCCCCTGACTAGCAATGACGGCATAGGAAGAAGGGGGCCTGCGAGCCAAACTCTTTGCAAGAGCTGTAGAGGAAATAGGATGCTCCGCTTCTACCACAGTTATTAACAACTGCATGTGAGCCCACACCACCATCTCCAGATGGCGAAGCACCAGTGGTGGCAGAAATGACGCCAAGGACAGATGAAGGCAAAGACACCACCACACGATCACAACCGAACAAGCATACTCTTGTTGCACTATGGTTTTGCGGATTGGTTAAGCATTCAAATCAATTTAGTAGCATTGTTTGAGTATGCATGGATAAATAAATTTGTGTTGATGAGTTATATAAAATATTGTACTAATTATTTGCTTTTTGACATTAGTGTCATAGTTCCCATCCCTGAATTTCAAAATTGTCCCTTGCTTCCCATTCCCATTCCCATGGGTGGGTTATTAAAATATTTATTTTAATTTGTCAAAGTATTACCTCCTTTTTGCTTTCACTATTAAAATGTTATTTGCCAGGCTTCTATAATGGAAGTGATTAAAAGTGGAAGTGTTAAATGCATTGCGGGCTACAGAAAGTGGGGCAAGTAAGAGTATTTTGAATTCTTGCAAATCATTTTGGCCTGCAACTTGGTAAATATTTGTTTTTATTCATGGTGCTTTGAAAAATGAAATAGTGGACCTGTGTTCAATGACAAAGGATAAGTATAATATGCAAAAAATATTATTTTAATTTGAGGAGAGTGGTGGGCCCATTTGTAGGCTGCAGGAAGTGTTTTTTTCCCATCCCATGACGTTGACAGAAGGCCTGCAATCTTGGTTTTAATATCACTTTTTATAGTGCTGGCAAAATTTCATATTTATCAAAGAAGTTGGGCGACCATTCTGTGCTGGAGGTTATCACACAATATTCAGATCCAAAGGAGCTCAAACATCTGACATTGTAGTGCCCAAACTCATTCCTGAGAAGCTGGGTATACATCACAGCGGGTTTGAAGTACATGTGAAACGTCCTTACGAAAATCCACAGACTAGAAGACTTGCATGAATGATTCTCAACAGCAGAATGTGGATGACCAAAGTTTTAAAAAGGTGTTCACCAAAAGAACTGAAATGTTCAAACATGCAAAGTGCAGATTCATTTCAACGTGCTTGTATATATGCGTCCCATACATAAGTTCTGAGTTCATCATATCATTTTTGAAAAAAAGGGCTTTGCAGAGCACTATGCTAGGGTATTTTTGTGACTATTTATTCAATATTATTCTAATTGATCCTTCAGTTAATTTTGTAGGAAAAATAAACATGATAAACTAGTATGATAGAAGTAGTGCATATAAAATTTAATTTAAAATTTAAAATAATAAAAGAACAAAAAAGAAAGCAAACACACTATTTTATATGAGAAAATCTTGTAAAAAATCCAACACAGTAACCTTCTTGACTATTGCATAATATTCAATTGTTCATGATACAATAATAAAGCTTACTTAAAAACACATCTAAAGGGATTTTACAATTTACATGAATACTTTAAAACAATGGATAGAATACAAAACCCATACATGCAACCAATTTTAGACTATTTGCAAGTGGTGCCCATGCATTACTAAATCCCATGGCAGCAATGTTAGGTGGAATGTATTGAAAGAGGATGGAAGCAAAGAGTATGCCCAACAGAATATTGATTGCATTGAAGTGCAAGCTAGTGGGAGTTACTTTGTTTTCTTGTCAATTTACTACAACAACCTTAACCATTGATTTGGTAATTGTTTTCCAAGAAGACCAACCATTAATTTGATAATTGTTTTATCTTGACCATTGTTTTATTTCAAGTTCAAGTGCTAAGTTGGAGCTCTCATGGGACTACATATTACACAATTATTTGCTTGTTTAATTTTAGGTATGAAGGGGAAAATCACACTTTGATAAGCCCATGAAAGTTAAAATGTAGTTAATGTTAATGGGCCCTCACTAGAGATCAAGTCTTGTTGAGTGCAAGGCCCCCACATCATAAGGGATGGGGCCCAGATTGTGCCCCAAGCGACTTTGGCGGAATGGATACTCCTCAATCCGCTCTTAGTTGAAGAGGTTTCGGCTTAAGGCTTGTGCTCCTATATGGGGTAGCTAAACAATTATGTAGGTTGATATAAAACTTTCTAACAAAAAAATGTAGTTAATATTTTTCTTATAAGAGATAAGAGGTTATTACAAAGTGTATTTCTAGTAAGGGGAGTTTATATGGGTGAAAGTGATGATTGTTTTTTTTTGTCTTGGGTAAAATTTTCCATTTTTGGAATGAATTTTCAAGGGTAAAAGTATTTTACTTGAGATTTAAACATGATTTTAAAGAGTGCCAGCATGAGTATTATCTAGTTTATGAGGTGAGTATTATCTAGTTTATGAGGAGACATTGATTATTTTATTTACCTTAAGTTGTGTGTCTAGTGAATATGGAAAAGTTGAAAATAAATTTTGGAGCAAAGTTTTACACACAAGTATTATTTTAATGTTCCTATCCACTTTAGACATATGTGGAAAATAAAGTGATTGGACTTTTTTTTTCATTTTGAAGTAACATGTTGGACAGTGAAAACCTAGTGTGGGCATAACAAAATTAGAAGAAATGTATGCTTGGTTGCAACTTGGTTGGTGTTTGGTTGTTGTTGGCTGAATCCCTTGTTGTTTAAGGTTCTAGACCCTTTCAAATTCTAGGCAACCCTTTTGTTGTTGGGTCGTTGTTGTGCATGGCAACTTAGTTGTAGTTGTGCTATGGGGTGGCAATTTATTTGCCACCACCTCACCTTTGTAAAAGGTTTTCAAGTCCTTTCAAAACTTTCTTTTTGTAGTAACCACCTAGGTTACTACTATTTTTTTTACGCATCAAGTACTGACTTAAACGATCAAGCACCTTCTATTTGATTTAGAAGTTCCAACCTCATGGACTTACCAACTAAAGTTGTGGCAACAACTCTATATCACAAATCATATATTCATGCTTGAATATGGCAAGCTCCCAATGTCAGGCTCATCTCTAGACCTAGATCTAAACCTCGAGGGTTCATTCATAATGGCCCTATCTACGTATCCCTTCTTGGGAATTAGAGGCTCCATAGTTCATACACCACAAAATAGAGAATTCATCCTCTCCTCTTATACGAGGTCTTTGATCTCACTTTTAAATCACAATCATTAGTTGATCTTATGCTTCCAAATCCATCCATACACAATAGTAGGATAGCAAGGCATTCTAACAAATGCTAGTTCAACCATCTTCAATGTACAAGTGCACACAAAACCACATAGGGACCAACTCATATAATCATCCCCTATTCTCACATAGTGAATGACTCAAGCATACATCACATATATATGTAATGTAGAAAAGAGTGATCTAGCCTAAGGAGTTAAACTAGGTCAAACCCTCTTCTACAAAATATTGGGGCACAAATTGAGCTTGGCTTCTACCCAAGAAGGAGAGCCAAACTATAGGGGTTTTTCCCTTTTGTTGTATATAGATGGATCAACCAAGTTCAACCAAAGTCAAGCAAGCAAGCTAAGACAAATGATCAAACCCTAGAAGATGAAGATCATACTGCGATTAACTACCGGAAGCAGATCTCAGAAAATAGAAAGTACAACAGAGATCAAAGGGATATTTAGAACCTGGATCTTATAGCAGAAAAGCCTAGGACCAGGGTGCTTGGGCAGCCTAGGCATTTTCTAGGGTTTAGCAAAATCTCAAGTATCACCAGACCTATACCTGCCTATTCTTCCTTCTTCCCAGAAATTAGCTCCAGAAACTTGTTTCTTTGACCTACACACAAAGAAAGAGGAAAAGGTTGTGTTGTGTATAAAGGCTTGCCTCAGTCAAACCCCATGTTGGTGTTCCCACCTTCACTACAGTGATGATTGGATCCAAGAGTGTGTGCCCTATGAGGGCAGAGGCCATATCTATAATAATATGATAGATAATGAATGATAATGATGATGATAACCACAAAATATATGACCTTAGTTGATGAAGAAGACTCAAGACCCTACACCAACAAAGGAGAGTGATGAAGATGACTTCAAACTTCCTTCAAAGCCTGCAAACAAACTTCAATAGCATCCACAAGTAAATAACACGTCAAACATGAATAACACTTTAGCATAGAGCACAATAGGAGAGCAAACTTCACATTAATCTTCTAGGTGTCATCTAGGTGTAAAATGAACTACAACACTCATTTAAATATGCATTCCTACTAACGAAAAAATAAAATACAATTAGGCCGACAAATGCAAACTAAAGAAGTGTCCTAAGCCGACACTACACAAGTGGGGCTAAAGGTCCTAACTAGGACTAGGGCACTTGGGCACCTTAGACCTTTAGCCCACAAACTCCGAGGAGTGCCAAATATAGTGGGCTTAGTCCAGTCCTAAGTTGATTCTGTCAGGTTTATTCATCTGGATTGAGATTTCATCATTTTAATCTCAAAAAGGTGTTAAAATAGGTCCTGATTAACAAAGGCAACAAAATAGGTTCAATCGGGTGCTAAACTAAGTGTAAAATGCTAGTATACACATTTTACAACGTTACAAAATACACAATGTGAATAACTCAGTCATGCGTCACATATACATAGTGTGACTAACTCATGCATGCAACATACATACACAATATAATTAGTTTATACATACATCACATATATACAATGTGATTAGCCCATTCAGGTGTCACATATACACATAGTGATTAGCTAGTAAAAGGGAGCAGTTGCCACCTTAGTGCAAGCATCTTCCCCTTTACTTGGGTCACTAACCCATAAGCCCTCAAATAAATCCTAGCTAGAAGAAGGAATGTTGGTGCATCTTGTGCTACACCACGGGTCCCATCCTTTTCCTAGTTCACTATCGACTATGATGATAGGTAATCATCCCATACTACTTGCGGTTATCATTGGCTAAGGTGTAAGTGTAACAACATATGACACCTAAGGCCATTAATAAGATTTCTATAGCCCCCTAAGCATCCGAGTCATCTTATAATTGGATAAACACAATCATAGTATCTTATGGTTTTACCTCAACTAAGACTAGTGCTTGTACTATTTTCTCTTGGACTAATTTAACAACTAGACTCTTGAGAACCATACCTTAGGAAAAACAACATAGGAAGCACACACAATTATTCTGATACTCCAATGCTAATACTAAACTCTTGAGATGGGTAGATATTGGCATCCATCATCTGCATACCACTGGCAAAAGTTGGACTAGTCCTAGCATTTGTCACCTGCATGCCACCAAAGAAAGCCTATCTAAACCCTATGAAATCAGGTAGCTCTTGGCATTTATCACCCGCATAGCATTGGTGAAAGCTTACCAACCCTATGAAATTTGTCAGTTCTTAGCATCTATCACCTGCATGCTATTGGAAAAAGCTTTCTAACCCTATGATACATTTGAATACTTCTCTAGGTAGAGCACACTCCCTGACTACTGTCAAGATGGAGCATCGATAAGCTTATCTTTGATGTGAGTAATAGGATTTGTAATGTCAGTGATCACCACAGAAGGAGCAAAACAAGCTACATTCTAGGAGGTATTGCATTTGTCCTACCTATGCCCTCGTAGAGCCCTTACTCCAACTATCATGTGATGCCAAGAAGTTGACTCCTATATCTATCTCGGTTTAGCACTTTGACATTAAAAAGGTACAAGAGCATTGATCTAAAACATATTGTCCTAAGGGTTTACACCTTAGACTAGTTAATTTATTTGGTTACAATTACCATATAGGAAACTGTAAACATATACAAATGGTCTTATAGGTCTTGGGGTCAAAATTACTAACATGTAAGTAACACGTTCAACCCACATGAGTTGGGTCACAAATACATAACAAAACAACTCATAGAGAAATCTCAAAGACCATTCACCTCATTCCATTATTACATGAAAACACAATATTTATTAGACATAAATTCAACCCATGCTAGTAATATTATACAACATTCTAATTTTGAGTACACAACATTTATATGTTACCAACCATAAAACTTAACACACAATTACCCACCCAAAAGATATAAAGATAAACACCATACCATGTTTGGTAACATTTATTGTTACTTGCTCACATTTGACATGGGCAATCATAAGGAATTTCATTCTAACTCAACATAAATCTAGGCACATATTTAGAATAGGCAAATCATCCACACATAACAAGAATTTCTCACACCATCATATCACAATGTCTTAATTCAACAACATTAAACGCAAAGTTAGCATGATTTAACAACTCATTCATAACCCTATCATGGCCAAGTTTATTGTGCCCTTATTTCTAATAAGAATAGACCTCTCTAGGGTCTTGAGGCCAACTTATACCTTCCTATACCTATTACTGCTCTTGAACATAATGCCATAGTATTCAACACACACACAACTCTAATAATTATAGTTAGACAAGTCCAAAGGCACTCTTATACATTCACCTTAGAGATGAACCATAATGACAATGACTCCAAAAGTTCATCCAAGTTTGGAGCAGATTATGGAAGCCAAACTCCACAAACCTCAAAGTAGATAAGCTTGATGATAATGGAGTGCCTTTTATCGGCTTAGGCCCATATAGTTAGGAAATTTTAATTGGAAGGTGAGTTCATAGCCAACTGATGTAGTTTCAACCTCAAGCTGAAACATACTAAAGAGGGAAGGTTGGTCAAGTTTAGGAACACCCCATAGCTTAGAGCACATTTCCTAAACCCCTCCCCTATGGACTTGGGTCCAAGGGCACCCTTCGCCCAAAGACTGCCTACATACCTACTTCCAAATGGGATTGAAGTCCCATGTAGTTCTCCTCACTTCATCTCTCAAGGGTTATACACATAGGTTCCTACCCTCAGGGTTTCATTGTCATCCCAATTTCATACCAACACTTACTAATATTCCCATAATCAAATCCATACACAAAAATAAGAATAACAACATAATCAACATAAAATAAGTCTAGTCATATCCAAACATAGGACAATAGCAATCAAAATATCTTCACAATGTACAAAGCCTTGATATGGCTCCACGATGATGTCCTACTATATTGGATTCAATGACATTGAAAGTAACATAACTATATTATATTATAACATCCTTCTAGATAGAACACAACGTGCATTGACAGTCACATAAACATTATCTAACACCTTGAAGGCTTACAACAATACCGGAAAATGTGCTTTAAACATAATCAATACTCGAGTCATATCCAAGATAGTCATTCCCTATTAGTTATATATTAAGGATATCATGCAACATTCGGTACCTTGGCGATAACACCACACATGTATCTACCACCCACCACATGAATCATGAAGACATCTCCTTGCAATTAAGTACTTGATACATTGTGTTGTTTATATTCATAAGACACAGCTTAATGTACTGTTTCCATGAATTTTATCGTAACGAAATGAAATTAGATTATTCAACTATCTAAAATAATTACCTATAGTTAATCTTGCTATACTTGAAGTGTTTTAACAATAGTACCATGCCCATGATCAATCACTACATCTCAAGTCTTATCAAATAAAGTCAAATTCCATTTTCCTATAACCACTGCTAGTAATCATGGTAACATACTATTATCGTAGTCCTTAGAACCATGTTTTTCACGATGAGCACTCAATATAAACTATAGTGCATTATTTAGTTGTAAGGAAGCATTCTTATCTAGAACTTCAAAGTTTAAACTATAGAAGAAACATAAACCATTAGCTAGATTACCACATCCAAAGTTATATCTCAATGCCAAGCCATGTAAGTTTTCTTTTATCCTTATATCTCAATAAGACTGAACAACACCACCCCCATAGGCACAATATAGCATGGTTTGGTACCTTACTACCCTAATGAGGCATAATATTAATGCACTTGAAGGTATCATTTACACTATGTCACTATACATTCTCAACCCATTCATTGCGAATGTATCAAAAGTAGCATATAGATTATGTTATGAAATGGTAATATTATTTTAACAAGTCTACATCTCTCACTAATTTCTAGATTATTCATGTAACAAGTTTAATCCATAAACTAAAAAAACATAGCAAGGACAATAATAACTATCACAAAACTAAGAGTATAGATGCTGTGAATATCACATTGCATGGTAGGGTTAACAAATGAAACTATTTTACAAAGTGAAGTGACATGCTACCTATTTCAGCTAGCATTGAAATATTTGATTTGAGGATCTCTTATGAGAGCATTGTCTAAGCTTAGGCAAAGCACCTAAATTGTTTAACAAAATGTTGCCAAGAAATGTGAAACATGCATAGGGCAGGGGATTGCTACCCAATACTTTTATACACATAAACATAAATCAACTTGGATCAAATTATTTTAGTTATGCAAGTGGCTAATTTAGAATTAAATACTATTTTAGAAAAGTATTGTGGAGGAGTGTACTCATCTCTAGGATCAATGTTAAAGGTATTTCTGGTTTAAGGGTTTAAAATAACTTTCTACTTCAAGAACGATGTTGAAGATGGTTCTTGTACACACTGGTAGGCTTAGTCACTGCAACCATTCACTAACAAGGACACAATCCACGAGTTTCCCATATGAATTTCTTTTTAGATGTGCAAGCATCCTCAACAAACTAGGGAGACTAGTTGTAAAAGAAGAGCATTGCTAAAGTGACAAGATTGGGGGTTGTAGCCACAACATTTCATGAGGCAAAATACTTGAATGGACTCAATGCATAGGTTATTGTGGTTGTAATCACTGACGAGCATAGAGAAAACATTGATAGTGGTGACTTAGCCTTGCACCCACTCGAGCACATATCACACCACGCCCCCTCTGCCTAGGTGGCCCATCTCACTAACCATGGTGCTTTCCCATTTCCCTTGCTCACTTGCCCTCCTCTCCTCGACATTTAGTTACTAAGCTTCTTATGAGAATTCATGCTCGTAGCCCCCCTATAGAGTAATGACTCACCTTAATTTTTTGCAACACCCCACTACTCCATCTCTTGAAATTCCTTGATCTTTAATGCTTTGATGGATATCCAAACCTTATGCCAGTGAACACATACTTTTTCCACTTTTTGTGGCAATAAATGGATTCCATACCTCATTAATGGCATTGTCAGCCATTTCTCCTCTCTACTTTGTCTTGCGTCCCTTCTGTCTTATCCCATTTTTAATGGTTGTGATTACATGCCTCTACCATATTAAATAGAATTGCATGTCCATCTTCCTAGTCTATGTAACCCATGCCCTCCTTTAATGCTTTTGCCTCCCTTCAACTTTAATTATTTTTGTTTTAGTTGTGTAGTCTCCAACGTGCCATTCGCCTTCCATGGGGGTTGTGACACTTTTATCCCTTAATAAAAAAAATAAGAAGAAATTATTTACACATAAATATGCTTTTTCAAGAAGATTTGTTGGAATAGAATATTGGGCAGAATGATATATTTATTTTGTTATCCGTTTGAAGTTTAAATTGGATATTTCATTATGTAGAGATGACCAAAAATTGAAGAACAAACCAAAAGTAGTTGGTAGGTCTAATTTTCCTTCTTATTACAAGATAGAGCAATAATTTAAATTGCAACATGTGTCAGCTGCATAGCTGATTTAGAGTAGTTGGTTGGTTATAAATGCAGGGATTTTTTAAGAAGAAATGGTTGGTTCCTAGAGTATCTTTGATCCAAACATAGGTCTTCTAGCAAGATTTGTATAGTATCCTTTGTTCTTAGGGTGTTCTACGATAATAATTTTGTAGTTCAAATCTTTCTATAGTGTATGATTCATTATTTTGCAAAATTGGAGAATGTTCTTGCAAGTAGAATTCCTCTCCATGTCCTGAATATCTCCACAAGAGTTTGATAATTTTAGGGGATTTGACTATTCTTTGGGGCTACATATGCTAGTTCATTGTTGTTTCTAGTTAGTTTACTGTTGCAATAGTAAAATCTCTTCGTTGGTATCATTTGGGGTTGTTTGTTCATTTTTGGATTACTAAGAATGTTTGGTCATGCAAAAATCTTGAGTCTTTAAATTGGTGTTTGATTGGAAGTGTATCAAGACTCACATGATATCGTATGCATTTCTAATTCTCTATTTTAGATTTACATACATTTTTTCTCATTATTTTATAGTTTGAATCTATTGCTCTTGGATCAAGACATCAGTCCTATTAAACATTTGATCAAGCTTTAAAATGATAAATCATCTATCTAACTTTTGATAAATTGTTTATAATTTATGTTTTATTAGTCTAAATACACTCAACGCTACATGTTTTTGTTATATCTATTGAGAGCATGCTTGAGTCAGTTTTAGAGAGTTATACATATTTTTGGATTCCAGGTTATAGATGAAGTAAGAAATCGTGAATTTTACATATGGGGATATTAACTAGGTTTTAAATTTGAGTTGCACCATAACTTGTTGATTAATCTACTTTATTGAGATACCTATGGTCTAAAATATTGGTAAGTCATGTATGGACATGTGTAGTGACAACCGTTTGCAGTGTCCATATGCACAGGGTTTGGCTAAACCATGTGATCTATCTAGTATATTCATCTTACAAAATCTCTAGGACCACCCTTATTGGGTTGATAAGTACCATTGAAATACTAGAAGAGTTATCCCACTCTTATTTAGTTGGCTGAAGCCACCTATAGTTTGATTACAATTCCATATAATCCTAGCTTGACTTTATTTTCCCAAGGTAGTGATTAGAGTTTGTCTTCTAAAGTTGCATGATGTAGTTTTGACCACCAACAAATTACATATCAAAGAATAATTGATTACAAAATGATAAATAAGAAAATGAAGCTCCTTAGGAGGGCTGAGGATGTAATGTCACATTGCTTGCACTGCAACATCCCATATAATTAAGGGCCAAGGATGAAGCTCCTCCACCTTTGGGCCTCATGCCAGTGGGTGATGAGTCTATTGATCCTACTCTACCAGAGGTTTCATTGCAACATTCAACTCCTCTTTTTGCACTTGTGGGGGCTCAATTCAAGTCTTTGATAGAGGCTATCCCTCCCCTCTACCCTCATTCTCATACTTTGGAGGATGATGTATTGTGGAAGATTGTTCAAATAAGGAAGAGAAGTCTTCCTAAACATGCATGTGTTTCCCACACCCGGTCAAGGGTACTTAAAATGCTAGAACAATGCTTGGGGTTGTGTAGGTGACCAATCCAAGTCTAGTTTGTTTGGTAGCTAAGTTGCAACCTCAATGTATAGGGTTTATGGTCCCTTCAAAACCATCTTTGTGTTGACAACTTGGTTGTAGTGGTGTAAAAGGTTTTAGATCATTCTAAAACCTGCACGTCTATGGTTTTATTGTGGGTCAGGTGTGTTCTCGCTGATGTTTCACCTATTGTATAGGGTTTGCAAGGCCCCTTCAAAACCTACTTTTTTACCCCTTTAATAAAAAACATCCCATAATAATTACTAATAATACCTATGTAAGCAACAATAAATTTTGTTGCTACCATAATATCACTAAGACAAATTTTTGGTGTGGAAAATATTTAGATTTTCCATAGACTAATTTTTTTTATATTTAAAATGGGGAAGGAAAATGAAACGTTTTCCAAGAGGAGGTCATTAAGACCCTTTCTAGGAAAAAAAGCTATTCCAATTTTTGTGACCCAATCCTCATTAATTATAGTGAGGTCGTAGTAAGGATTATCTACTTTTTTGTTCATTAATAATTAATTTGAGCCTTGTTCTAAGCCCATTGTTAAGAAGATGGATACAATTAAAATTCATTCTTCGTGTCCTTTAGAAAGTAATTGTGCTTTAGCAAAGCATTGGTGGTGTAATTAGCTATCCACTTTATATATTATAATTTGTAGCATTGAAAGTGACTAGGCAATCAAGAAATGTTGTTTAGGATTTTCCTTAATTTCCAATTCCTCACTCTACTTTATTCATGAGGGACAATATCAAATTTTGAGTCCAATTCCATCACAATTATGTCACTAATGTGTTGTTGGGCCAAAAAATGATACATTATAGTTGAGTTGAATCCTTATTGACAAGTAAAATCATTAATCAAGTCACCTACATTAGGTTGCTTTGCCCACGTTACTAAAAAAGTGCATGGGCCTACATGGTAATCCAATAATGAGTTGTAGTCCTAATCATGTACATGTAAGTGTGTAATTATGAACTCAACAACATTCTTCTTGGTGACACATGGATTGAAGTTTTTCATCTTGTTTGTGCTTCCCCTATCCCCTAACTGACCTTCTTAGGTCCCGCGTCTTCCCCATTTCCACTTTGTTTATAATTTATTTTTGTCAATTTCTAACCTTGCCAATTTGACCCTTTAGCATTGCAATATGGGAAATTTACTTTTCCTAGGCCCCTTTCTTCCATTTCAACCTTTTAGAGGCCTCAAATTGACCTCCCAAATCATTCCCCATCTTTAATTTTGTCTCTTTGTTCTTCCTTTCTAGGTCGCCCCCTATTATTTTTAGATCCCCCTAGGCAACCTTAAATCTCCCCCCGGTCAACCCAGAATCCCCATGGGTGACCTACCCTGCTAAACTAGGTAACCCACTCTATTCAAGTCCTTCAATTAGTCTCCAGGTCTTGAAATTATATTTAGCCCCTTCTGATGATTCTTAGCCCCTGAAACCACTTGTAGAACCCTGTCTTTTTGGGTCACCCCTTTTGTCGTCTGAATCTCCCTAGGTGACCCTGAATCTCCCAAGGAGGCAACCCAAGATCCCAATGGGCAACCTTACCTACTAAACTTAGTGACCTAGTTTTGTTTAAACAAGTGAGTTTCTCTTTAGTTCAGGCCCAAATTAGCTTCATTTTTCCTCTAGTTTGCATGGCTCTTTAACCCTAATTGAGGCTAGTCTATTTTTAACTCCTTCACTCCCAATCAATCTATTCTTAGCTCCCAAAAATCTATTCTTATCTCCCTTTCTTCTCATGCTAACTCAATTTCCTCCTTAAGTGATAAGCTTTCATGCCCAGTTCACTCCCTAATCAGGCCCGTTCACTCAATAAATCATGTTAACTCATTAATCAATTGAGTTAACACTTCAATTAGCTCCACCCTTTGTGAGCTCTCCCAACCTATAAATATCACTATCCTATATGCAATATGGGAGGCAAATTCATTGTTGTAGACTTATGCATAGCTTTTCTTTTTGTTCACCATAGCATGCTTATGCTCTTCGCAAGACTTGAGATAAACGAGTAAACGGATATCAATTTATTGAACATGGATCATCTAACACTCATGGCCACATTAAGCATGCCTATAATGGATGCATAATTTCCCACTATCTACTATAGGTGAACAACAAAACCACTAGATTAATATCTTGGCACAACATACTAGGAATAGAGGAAAATAAAACTTTACAACGGCCCCCCTTCGAGGATTTGGAATGCAGAACAAGTATCTAACTGGACACACACCAATCTTATTAGAAACAAAGAAAAAGAGGAAATTCAAATATGAACTTTTAAAGAGTTACCATGTTTAATCTAGAAATTGGTGCAGTCATGAATGGAGAGTCCTGAGAAGGGACAATCCAACCATGCAACTAGAGTAAACACAACAGAAACGACACAATAATAGAATGCAATGGAAGAGTTATAGGTTCAATATATTAGACAATTACAATGCTTCTATGTCGGTAACATGCAGGCTACAATCAAAGGGCTCACATGCCTACTTTTCAGGTTACAACATATGTGAAAGATATGGCATTGAAATGCCTTCTGGAAAGAATCTATCTATCTTATGATCAGATATGAATCACTTAGCTAACTAACTGCTTTCATAATGCATCTAAGAGATGTATATATATCATTCTCCAACTCAATGAATCCTTCGCGTCGGCCTTAAGAGATCTCAAACTCCAATGAATGATGAAACATGTAGAAAACATGTAGGTCGGCCTACAACTCTTGGTAATGCTCTGCAAATGAATGAAACTTGACGTGGTTCTCAAGGAAGGTCTATTTGGTCCCAATTTACCATGTAGTATGTTCCATTTGGATCCACAAGTCACGGAAGTACTCCGTAAACCTTGTATGATCAAACTGAATGTTGAATGCTCTGCTCTGTGAAAGTTGATGTTCTTCTACTAGCGATAACTCTTCACAAACAACTCCAAATCTCTTGAAATTTTAGTATGATGTACCTGACATGGCATAGAAGCTAATTCCTACTCTGCAAGCTCTAAAATGAAAATGCGGTAAAATATAGTAGAAAATGTTGAACTACAAATGAAATACAAGAAAAGAAAAGAAAGAAAATATTTTTGGTTGATGTAAGATTACTCTTCAACCTGGGATGCTCCTGCATTAGACACCAGAGGTTGTTGAAAAAAGTGGGTCCCTCACTTTTCTAGGGCTAGAGGAAAACCAAGGAGGTCTACCTTAGCCTGAGAAATCCATTATGAATCTTCTTCTGGTCTTCCTTTCCACTTAACCAAATACTCTTTGTACTACTTGCCTATGATACTGCATCCAACTCTGTTGTCCAAAATTTACTCTATCTACTCTGATTTTTGTTGTGGTAACTAATCCTTCAATCCATCTTCAAGGTTGTCACTTGATTCTCCCTCATGATACAGATATAGATATGTAATGTTTAATATAGGTGATATACCAAATTTCTCTGGTAACTCCACTTCATATGCATTTCCTGAATCAAACTTCTTAAGTATCTTACATGGTCCAAACTTCATCATTTTTAGCTTGTTGTATGTCCCCATTGGAAATCTCTCCTTCCTAAGATATACCATGACTTCATCTCCAACTAAAAATTCCTTATGTCTCCTCTTCTCATCTGCTTGTTCCTTATATTTACTATTCATCTCTTCCAAATGTTTCCTGACTTGCTTGTATACTGTCTCCATATATCCTATAAATTCCTCTCCTTCTGCACTCCTTTTGTTTTCCATATTGACGTCTCTTAGCTCTGCTACTCCTTTAGGTTTTATTTTTGTCACAAATTTAAATTGTGTCTTCCCTTACTTCTGTTCACTGAATTATTGTATGCAAAATTTGTTTGCGTTAGAATTAGATCCCAATTTCTTGCTTTATCTCCTACTAAACATCTCAACAAGTTACCCAAACTCCTATTTACCACTTCAGTTTGTCCATCTATCTGTGGGTGAAATGTTGAACTGAACTTTAGGTCTGTCTTCATCTTCTTCCATAATATCCTCCAAAACTATCCAATGAATCTTGTATCCCTGTCTGAAACTATAATATTAGGTAATCCATGCAATCTCATAATCTCCTTGAGAATTAAGTCAGGAACATGTACAGCATCATTTGTCTTCTTACAAGGAATGAAATGTGCCATCTATGAAAATCTGTCCACTACTACAAATATAGAATCATATCCCCTCTATGTTCTTGGCAAACCTAATACGGAATCCATGCTTATATCTTCCCAAGGTCTCTCCGGTATTGTCAAAGATTTGTACAATCCATTATTCTGGCTACTCCCTTTTGCAACTTGACAAATTCTGCAACTCTAAACAAACTTCCTTACATCCTTATATATCTGAGGCCAAGAATAATGTTCACTTACCAAGGCTATTGTCTTGTCAATTCTAAAATGTCCTGCTAGTCCACCATTGTGCTTCTCCTTGATCAAATTATCTCTCATTAAACTCCTAGGTATACACAATTGATCTCCTTTGATCAACATATCCTCCTAAATGAAATAGTCCAACTACTTACTTCTCACAATAGGTTCCTTACATGCCTTCCATGCTTCCGCAAAATCAAGGTCCTCTTTCTTGAGAATGTGTGTCTCAAACTCACTGTTGGAACCCCATCTCCATTGCTATCAAACTCAGATTTTCCAAGTGTTGCATTCATGGCTTTACTGCAGTACTGCTGGGTGCAGATAAAAGAGGTGCGGGCTTGCAGTGTTTATCATCATCCCGCGAGAGTTAGTAAATTGCCTTGTGGTAGTGCGGGACATACCGCCACCCCATGAATTGGCTTGCAGTGTTGCGATGTATATCCTGTCGTCCCGCGAGGATCTATTGGTGGTGGTTGCAGTAGAGCGAGAGTTACCCCGCTATCCCATGACAGTTATTGGAGAGGCTGGCAAGTCATACCGCCACCCCACGAAAGTCCGTGAGAAGGATTGCGGTGGTGTGGTATAGACCCCGCCACACCGCGTTGGTCTTTTGGAAGGGATGCGATATAGTGGTAGGCTACAGTATAGCGGTAAAGACTAGAAATGGTGGGTAAAGACAATTAATCTATTTGTGACGGTTTGTCTAGTGTGGAAGTTGAAGCAATGGGCTTCCTGAAACGTTTGTGAAGTCTGTATTAATGCAGCAGTGCATTGTAACCTGATTGGGAGAGAGGTGTGACTGGATGTAAGAGAATGCTTCCAGATTTTCTCCAGAGATGGAACAAGATGTAAATCTCTAGTAAAGGCTATGAACTTAATATTGTATTGTAACTTGTACGCTTGTTGCTGAAAAATATAATGGCTCTATGTTTTGGAGTGTGGGATTTTTACCCAAAAGGGTTTTCCCCACGTAAGTCTCTGTGTTCTTGTCTTCTACTCTATCTTTCATGTTTAGTGATTCTGTTTATTGAATCTATTTAATGTATGTTGTTGAATCTGGTTTAAATTGCAATCACTTTCCTCTAAAGGTTAATGTGGGAAATCAACTATGTTTGATTCCACTTTATGGCATAGTAGTATGTGTTTTGAGGCAATCAAAGAGAATGATTATTACTGCAGACACTTACTGATCTTAGATGCTCATTCTGGGATGAACCGTATTTTCCCTTCAATTGGTATTAGAGCCATGGTTTTTGATTTTGGGTATTCCTTCTATGAGGATTTCTTAGTTTGGCAAGCTTGAGGAAATCTGAAGGAATCGGCTGAAGATTAATCCTTTGTTGAGTGAAAGTTGTTTTCTCTTTTTGTGTTAGTTTCAGGAAACAACACGCAACTTGAAGGATGGTGAAGACGGAGAAAATGGAGTTGGTCACTTTGAAATGATGTTGATCTAGAGCTCCTGATAGGTAGTGGAATAACTCTGATGCATGGGGTGGGATTTTTTGCTTTGTGGTTGTGTTGCAACAAAGCTTTCATATGGGGTGTCTGTGTGAGAGGCTCCCTGGTGATATGGAGAAGATTGTGTTGTTTTTTAGCTATGGAGTAATGTGCTTATGATGGGTGTTTATTCTTGGTATTGGAAGGCACTATTTTTTGTTACCCCGATTGCATATAGGCTATGGAGTTGATCATTGGATGATATGGAAGCTTCTGTAATAGTTTGTCTCCCTCAGATGCATGTGCATGTTGGTGGTTGTGCAGTTGGCCTGAAATGGGCCTAGAGTTCTTGAACTGCTTTTCCCTTTTAAGGATGCTTTGTACTTGCATGGCTCAAATTCATGTTTCTTAGATCTGAGGGTTTTATAGATTTTTGTAAAAAATCTATGGTTAATGCTCATCTATGATAATCCATTATTCTGGTTTAACTGTTATGGTGTTTTTTGTTTCAGACTTTTGAGTCTTCCAGATGTGAAGTGGGTGTGGACGTGTATAGTTATTTTTTAAGATAGTGGTTTTGCAGGTTTTACATGGTCAAGAGAAAAAAAAAACTTGTGATTTTGTGGAGCTTCAGTTAAGCTATTTTCTAGACACTAGCTTTTGGGGTGTTGTTGTATGAGATAGTTGCAATTTTGCATGCATGCTCCATGCATGGTGTGAGGAGGTGAGATGCTTTCTCTCCATGGGAGTTTTGGTACGTGATCTATCACTCAGCATTTCTGTGGTGATGCTTGGTGGATTCCTAGACTATGGTGCTTGGGTTGTGGACCTGATTGGAGAATTGGATCTGAGCATGATCTGGTGATTGAGTCTTGTTGTCTACATGGTAATTCTCTTTTGAATCTCAGTTTGCTGATTATTAGCACAATGATGGGTTTTCATGTTTTAGTGTATTGTATTGATTGAAGTGGGATAACTCAGAAGTGGACTATCTATATCCACAAGATTGATTCAATGTTTATGAAGACTTGTTAGCTGGCCTTGTCTGTGGTCACTTGTGCATTAGTGTGGTTGCTTTGGGATGAGAGAATGGATGGTGTAGAGTACCTGGATAGTCAGTTAAGGGGACCTGTAGCATGTGTATCATGATGTCATGAATAGCTTGGTTACATAGTTGTGTAAGCTTTTGATAGTGATGGTGTATTTCCTTGGTTTTGGAGATCTTGGTGCCACTTGGTATTATTGTCAGATGGACATGTTCATGTATGGACCTGGAGGATTTTCAGATTAGGAGATGTTTGGTCATGATGCTTAGAGAGCTCAGTTGTCATGATTTAGTGGGAGATTTGGCAATGATTGTGAAGTCATCACTTGGTGATGGATGATCTTCTTTAGTGTTGCAGATGTTACTAGGAGGAGCTCTTAGATCCTATTGCTGCAGAAGGGTTCTTTCGCATTTGCATGGACACTATTTGGAGATGGGTCATCTTCATGATATTGAAGATGTGTAACATCTTGGAGCCATGGAGGACTCATGGAGTCTTTGGTTGAGGTGTCAGTGGTGCTTGATAGGTGATGTTGGTTTAAAGTTTGTATGTTTTATGTCATGGTATACTCTTGTTTATGCATTAGAGTTTCAGCATGCTACATTGCTCTTGAGACCATGTTGTGTTCACTTGGAGCATGGAATCTCCCAAGGGGGATGGTAAGATCATGATGGGATGGTAAGATCATGATGTCATGACAAGTTCCTAATTTAGATGATTGGAGATTTGACAGTGGTCTAGTGATTCTCTGTGTTTTGGGTGCATTGGTCATATGCTTGAGAACTTCATGATGGTGCAGTGATGCATTTGGAGTTTATGATGAGATGATTGTTTGCAGGTGCTCATGGATACATGGAGAATGAGGTGAGGTTGTATTTCTCTTAAGATGAGAGAAGAGTTGTTGAGATGGTTACTCTTGATGAGATTTCAACAGAACGTCTGAAGATCGTACACCTTGGTTGGACGTGAGTTCAACAGAGACCTACGAGGAGATTGATTTTGGAGGAGTCATGATGGCTTGCATATCTTGGAGGAGCATTCTCATTCCCCACTCTTGGTCTGTTCGATAGTTTATTATTTGAGAGGTATTTTCCCATTATATCTTTCAGATGTGTTATGTTTCGTGCTTTGGTTCTCATGGGATTGAGTTGATTCATGGTCATTGATTATGGAGACTCATTTGAGGATGATTTAGCATGAGTCCTTACACTTTATCTTTCATAGATATGGATCTTGAGCTATGTAGTTGGTTATGGAGGATTCATTTGAGGGATGTTTGGAATGGTTATCTCCTTGTGCATTTGAGTTTGAGATATCATTCATTGATGAGGACTGTTAGGAGATGGTTTATGGGCTGATTTCCTAAGATGGGAAATGGAGTAGTTTGATCTTCTTTGAGAAGCTTACATCCATGTAGTTACATGATACATCTGTTGTGTTTGATCTCTTGAGATTGAACGATTTTGGGTGTTGTTATGTTGTTCTCTTTGGGGTTTTATGGAGGAGATCATACTTGACACAACTATCACTTAGAGGTGTATGTAGGAGGATTTTCTACAGGTATATGATGTGCAGAGTTTCTCTCTTTGTCTCAGTTATCTTCCTGGATAGTTGGTTTCACATTACAATGGTTTGAGGTTTGGTTGGAGCTATTGTGATCACTAGCTTGTGGTCATGTGTTTTCGCTTATGTTCTTGGGTGATGACATGGAGGTTCCATTATATCATTCCTTTGCTAAGTGTGGAGAACTTAGGAGAGCTATGGAGACTTGTGGTGAGAGTTGTTCTTACAGGTTATTGATTTATAGGTTTTGCATATCATTGTGGATGGTTCCTTGGTACTACATGTTGTTTACACTTTCTATATGATGCTATTGGTAGACTTGGTATGCCTTGATATTTTTTAGATTTGCATTACCCATGCAGTAGGAGCTTTTGGATGTGTACGCTATTCTTTGACAAGTTTGCACATGGAGTTTATGATTGCAGTTTATGGGTGTATATATATTTATGGCATGAGTTTACTATGTTTTGTATACCTTGGAGGTATGGGTGATTGGATGGATTAGCACTTGTTGTGTGTGCTATTTTCAGTCGCATGGGTTAATCAGTAGGATGAGAGTAGTCAGTTTCTTGGTTGTTGTTCTAGCTGATGTTCTCTCTTGTTTTTTGGAGGATCTCTTCATGATTGAGTTCAGGTTGAAGCTTTGAAGTTGATGTTGTTGATGCTTTTGTATAGCTTGTGAGCACAGTGGAGTGGTGCCAATATTCACTATCCTTTTTTATCAGTTGGATCTGATGCTTGTGTTCTTTAGACTGGTGCATATACACCTTGGCTCATTCCTTTTCCCTTGGTGGATGGCTAGAACTATTGCCTGAGATGGTGGACATCTTGGATGTTGTTGCAGGTGTCTTGGTTGGAGCATGAAAGCATTGTTTAAGATTCTTTAGATTGCATGTATGGCTGTGATGATGTGATTCGGTGACTTCAAGTGTTGGAAGGGGTTTAGTGAGTTCTTCGTCAAGTGGGAGAATGTTGAGAATGTGTGTCTCAAACTCACTATTGGAACCCCATCTCTGTTGCTATCAAACTCAGATTTTCCAAGTGTTGCATTCATGGCTTTACTGCAATACCACTGGGTACATATAAAAGAGGTGCGGGCTTGCGGTGTTTACCGCCATCCCACGGGAGTCAGTAAATTGACTTGCGGTAGTGCGGGACATACCGCCACCCCGCGATAGCCTATGAATTGGCTTGTGGTGTTGCGGTGTATATCCTGTCGTCCCGCAAGGACCTGTTGGTGGTGGTTGCGGTAGAGCGGGAGTTACCCCACCACCCTACGACAGTTACTGGAGAGGTTGGCAGGTGTGTGGGTCATACCGCCACCCTGCAACAATCTGTGAGAAGGCTTGCAGTGGTGCGGTATAGACCCTGCTACATCACATTGGTCTTTTGGAAGGGTTGCGATATAGTGGTAAAGACTGGAAATGGTGGGTAAAGACGGTTAAACTATTTGTGATGGTTTGTCTGGTGTGGAAGTTGAAATGATGGGCTTCTTGAAATGTTTGTGAAGTCTGTATTAATGCAACATTGCATTGTAACCTGATTGGGAGAGAGGTGTGACTAGATGTAAGGAAATGCTGCTAGATTTTCTCTAGAGATGGAACAAGATGTAAATCTCTAGTAAAGGCTATGAGCCTGATATTGAATTGTAACTTGTACGCTTGTTGTTGAATAATACAATGGCTCTATGTTTTGGAGTGTGGGGTTTTTTTTACCTGAAAGGGTTT
Organism: Cunninghamia lanceolata; assembly: GCA_027924645.1. Lineage (NCBI taxonomy): Eukaryota > Viridiplantae > Streptophyta > Pinopsida > Cupressales > Cupressaceae > Cunninghamia > Cunninghamia lanceolata. Next base: position 1,689,575 of record BSBN01001616.1, on the reverse strand, counting down.
TCCCTACGTAAGTCTTTGTGTTCTTGTCTTTTGCTCTATCTTTCATGTTTAATGATTCTATTTATTGAATCTATTTAATGTATGTTGTTGAAATTGGTTTAAATTGCAATCACTTTCCTCTAAGGGTTAATTTGGGAAATCAACTATGTCTGCTTCCGCTTTATGGCATAGTAGTATGTGTTTTGAGGCAGTCAGAGAGAATGATTGTTATTGTAGACACTTACTGATCTCAGATGCTCATTCTGGGATGAACCGTATTTTCCCTTCACTCTTCATACATATGCTTAAGTTCCTCTTAATACTTCTACCCTCATCTTTGTCAACAGGTTCCTTCTTGTGCTCAATGCATCTGCAACTTTGTTTGAATTTTCACTCTCATGGTTCAATACAAATGTGTAACTCTGCATGAACTATACCCATCTCATGTGTCTTTGATTCAACTTACCCTGACTGTTCAAATATTACGAAGCTTGATGATCAGTGTACAACACAATTTCTTTGGCAACAACTAATGTCTCCACTTCTTCAAAGCTTGAATTATGGCATAGAACTCTTGATCATAAACTAAATATCTCCTCCTTGCATCATTCAACTTCTCATTAAAATATGCTACTAGACTCCATTCTTGACTTAACATTGCTCCTATTGCATTCCCACTGGCATCACAATCAACTTGAAATACTTTGTTGAAATCTGGTAGTGCTAACACTGGTTGTTCTGTCACCTTTTGCTTCAACAATTCAAAACTCTTTTGTGCTCCTGATGTCCACTTAAAATCCTTCCTATTACCCCTCATTGTCTTTGTCATTAATGTGCATACAATACTAAAATTTCTGATGAACTTCTAGTATAAACTTTATAATCCATGAAATGGTCTTACCTCTCCAATGTTCACAGGTGTTGGCCACTCAACAATTGCTCTAAATTTCTTAGGGTCCATCTTCAATCCTTCCACAGAAATCAGAAATCCCAAATATACCAATTCTTCCTTCATGAAACTACACTTCTTTATGTTTATCAACAATTTCTCCTCTCTCGGTCTCTGCAATACTTGTCTAATATGCCACAAATGTTCTTCTTTTGTCTTATTGAAAATCAAAATATCATCCAAGTATACAATAGCAAACTTACCCAAGAATTTCTTCAAAACCTCATTCATCAATCTCATGAAAGTACTTGGTGCATTAGTTAATCCAAAAGGCATGACTAACCACTCATACAATCCCTCATTTGTCTTGAATGCAGTCTTCCACTCATCTCCTTCTTTGATCCTGATCTAATGGTATCCACTCTTTAATTCTATCTTCGTAAAATATTTTGCTCCACTCAAATAGTCCATGATGTCATCCATCCTTGGCAATGGGAATCTATACTTACCTGTGATCTTATTGATTGCTCTAGAGTATGTACACATCCTCCATTCTCCATCTTTCTTCGGTGCTAGTACTACAGGTACTGTACATGGGCTCAAACTTTCTCTGATCAATCCTTTCCTCAACAGCTCCTGTATTTGTCTATTCAGCTCTGCATTTTCTACTGGTGTCATCCAGTGTGTTGCTTTGTTAGGAAAACTAGCTCGTGGTATAAGGTATATATGATGACTGATACTCTAGATTAGTGGAAATCCTTCAGGTGCATTCTCCAAAATGATATCTAGGTACTCTGTCAACAATTCAGTTATCTCTTATGGCAGTGGTTCTTCTTCTTTTGCGGTGGAGGTTTCTATACTTAGGGTACCTCACTTCTTTGGAATCAAAGCAAAACACATGTTCTCATGTCTCAATCCATCTAAAAATTTCCTTCTATCCACCAAACAGATTCTAGCATTCCCACATACTTCACCTTTAGGCTTATCTTCCAAAGGTATCGAGATATGTTTCTTCCCATTTGATGTTATAGTGTAAGTATTCTTCCTCCCATCATGTATTGCCTTTCTATCATACTATCATGGTCTCCCCAACAATATGTGACATACATCCATTGGCATAATATCACACAATACCTCATCAACATAAGATCCTATATGAAATTTCACCAAACATTGTTCACTCACCAATACCTTGTGCTCATCTTGAATCCATGCTATCTTGTAGGGCTTTGGATGTTTCAACCTCTCCAGTTTCAACTTCATCACCATCTCCTCTAAAACCAAATTATCAGTACTACCACTATCAATGATAACCTTACAACATTTACTTCCTGATTTGCATCTTGTCCAGAACAAACTTTTCCTTTGTGGTGGTTCCTCAATTGTCTCTTCTTGAAATAAAGCTCTCCTCATGACTAATGACTTTCCTTTCTCCAGCTTTCCCACTGAACTAGGTGATCCAACTAGCTCTTCCTCTGCATACGCTGCTCTTGCACTATTCTCTATCCTCTTGCTAGTAGTTCCTTGATGACATTCAAATGCTCTATGTCCTTCACCTCCACACTTGAAATAGGTTCCCTTGAATGATCTCTTGTCAAATCCTCTTTCATCTCTTCGGTATCCTTCATTGTGGTAAGAACTATGACTTCCTCCACTGTTACGGTAGAAATTTCTATCATCTCTCTGGTATTAATTGCTATCTCTCTCTTCCTTCCAGTATGGGCTACTTTCCTCTACTCCACATAAAGTCTTTCTCCTCTGGAATGTGTTCTACCTCTTTAAAATTTGACTCCTCTACGTCTCTATCTTTGCTCGTGTCTCTTGTTGCCATGTCCCCTTTATAGTAAAATTAAATTAGTGAAATTATTAGTCCATTCCTATTTTCCCATGGGCTAATGTAAATCAAAAGGGAAAATATTGTATTTAATATTTTAATTATAACCCCACAAATTAAGGATTTATTATTTTTGGGAGCAATTAAATATTAAATATTTTTATTTAATTGCACAAGTGGGGGCATGGGATTTTAGTGAGGTGTAATTATAACTCCCAAGAGTGAATTTAGAAGATTTTATGATGGTATGATAGATTCTATGACAAGGTCCCTAAAAATTAGCTAATTTTATGACAGTTTGTAAGAGGGGAGTTATAATTTATTTTTAGCCAAGAATCTTGCAGTGATTATGACAAGTGAGCACCATTTGAGGGAATTTATTGGAAATTAAATTATTTTAATTTATTTTCCAAGAGAGGGATGTTTGGTTTTGGATCCATTATAAATATGCAAGTATTTTCTTTCAGGTGGACTTTTTGATCATTTTACAACTCAATCTTCTTGTTTGAGCACTTGTGCTTGGATTTTCTTCAGTGGACAGAAACCTATTGGAGTTGGAGGCTTGTGGACAAAAACCCATCAGTATCAAGTGATCAGAGGATGAAAACCCTTTGGTTATAGAGAGTAATTCCATCCAGGGATTGCATTGGGCTTCAAAGGATTGTGCAGTTTGAGCAGTTTTGCAGTATTATGTTTGCAGGTTGTTTTGTTACAGTTTTGGTGATTTTTAGTGTGTTGTGCAGTGTGGCTGTATTGTTTTGGAGTGTGTTTCTATTCCATGGTCATTTGGAATCTATTACAATCATCCAAGAGCTGTTCTTGTTAGTTGGGGTTTTATTTGGTATTGTTTTCGGCAGTTTCCAGCAGTGTAGTTTGCATAGTTTGTGTAGTTTGTAGAGGATTTTGGGTTATTTGTGTTGCAGATGTTTTTGCTGTATAGGGCATGTGGACTCTTAGTTTCAATTTCAATTTTGTTGTTGCATTTGGGATCCTAGTGATATCCTGGAAGGAAAAGAAGAGTATACTATACATTCTAATAGTGTTGTGAAGAATCCATGTTTCAGATTCATAGACAAATCCTTGGAGCTAAGTCCCAAAGTTGAAGACAAGATTTTAGGGTGGTTACATTCTTTTGGTGATTTGTTACAAGTTCACCAGTTTAAAGGGGTTAAGCATACATTTGGAGGAAAAGATATGGTACATAGAGGAATCTTTATTGGGTCTTTGGGTATAGACTCAGATAAGAGAACTCCTTACAAGGAAAAATTTATTTGGGCAAAAAATTGTTTGGAGATGAAGAACATGCACACTATTTTGTTATTTGGTAAGCAACATAATCAATTTAATATTATTCAATTATTTCCAAATTCATAAAGAATGGTGTTCAATAATAAAAGGAAGCTAGGTGTGTGGAAATCACTTCCTACACTAATCTAATGAGGAGAGATGTATGCAAATTCTTTACAACCTTTACAATTACAGTGATGTTAACACAACAACAGAGATATTACAGCAATACACATACACATAGAATGTAGACAAAAGAGAGAGAGATAAGATATAACATGGGGAAACCCTTTCGGATGAAAAATCTCACACTCCAAAATCTGCACAATGTATTATCAAAACAAAGAATGTTTACAACACACTTGCAATGCAAGTCTTCTCAAGAGTCTTCAACACTTGCATCTGGAGATATTCTGGTAGCATAACAGTACCTATCAATTACATTGCATCTCCCATCCAAGCACCTGTTTATAAAGAAGTTTCAAGGCAAAAATGGAACCTTCTTGAGATGGGCGTCCATCTTGGCCTCATGGCCCAAAACCCATGCCTAAGGACACTTGTCCAACACTGCAGCATGGTTCTAACACTTTTCATATCACCCCATCCCAATGTGGGTGCCTAGTCCCAAGATAGGCTAGATAGATGCTCTTACGCACCTTACAACTGTCATAGAATTCATCATAACTGACATCACTTATAGTTGTAAGAGAATCTGTCATACATTGACTAAAAATAACATATTCCTCTTACAACATGTCATAATCTTCCTTGGGTGCCCAAAGATGCTCTTTGACACATGTCCTCACTTGTCATAGGATCTTCTATTTACAACTCTTATGTGTCATAGAATATATCATAGGAATCTGTCATAGCACTTACGCGTCATAACTCCTTACACACTGCACAAGATGCCAACACATGGCAGAAAACCTCTACCACAATATGGGACGCCTATATCCACATGGAGTGGGTTGACCATCCTAGTCACCTCACAAGTGGAGTGACAACTCATCATGCCACTTCCCACTAAATGACAAAATAGGATGTGCAACTTAATTACATCATAGGATAATAAAATAAATACATTACAAAAAATAAATACAAGGAATTACCAAGGTTGAGACACCTTAATTCCCAACATTCTCCCACTTGTTGAACACCTTGTAAGAGCCAATAGAAATAACATGATTTAACTGCTATAGGCCAAGAGGCCCATAGACTCCGAACACCATCTGAACTTCTCTGTGCCCACTGGTTTCGTCAATGCATCTACAACATTCTTCAAAGTGTCTACCTTCTCTAATGTCACCTTCCCATCCTCTACTATGTCTTGCCCAAAATGAAACTATATATCAATATGCTTTGTTCTAGCATGGAAAGTCAGATTCTTTGCTAAGAAAATCACACTCTAACTATCGCAACAGATAGTAATATGCCCTGCATCAACACTAATATCTGAACACAGTCTCTTAAGCCAAATGGATTCCTTGCAAGCATGAGTAGTTGCCATATACTCAGCTTCTGTTGTGGACAAAGCGACCACAGGTTGCCACTTACTCATCCAACTAATTGCACCACCGAACATAGTAAACATATAAGCACTAGTGGATCTCCTGTTGTTAATGTCACCTGCCCAATCAGAATCCACAAATCCATGAATACTAATAGAATGTAGAGGTCCTGTAGGATGACCATGATAACAGAGGGAATACTTGGAAGAACCTCGCAAATATGTGAACACTCTCTTCACTGCATCCCAATGTACCTGTCAAGGATTAGCCATAAATGACTAAGGACTCCCATTGCTTGGGCAATGTCTGGTCTAGTACAGACCATAGCATACATCAAGCTACCAACAACACTAGCATAAGGTACTTTGTTCATGTCCTCTGTGTCAGAAGGAGACTTTGGTTAATCATTAACAGATAACTTTGTCCCCAAAGAAACATGAACACACAATGGTGTTGTTATATGGAGCCTAATCAGACTCAGAGGTTAAATTTATGCCTGTGGGGGCTCACATGGTTTTTTATTATTTTATAAAGGCACTGGGAGTTATTTTTTCATTGGCCGACATAAAAAACCCTATTTTTGTAACCGACAAAAAGCTTGATAAAAGTGGCTAAGGGTTAGGGTTTATGTGGATATTGTATTGTAGCATTTTGCAGCGGTATTGAGTTGCAGGGATTGCTGGTTGTAATCAGTTTGATTTACTGGATAATAATATTGTCCTCCTTGTTGTTGGATGTAGTTCGAGTTTGGGTGAACCACGTTAAAACTTGTCTCTCACTGCTATTATTTATGTGTATTTCCATTCCCCTGTTTAATCTTTATTTGCATTTAATTGATATCTTCTATCAGGTAACCCTAACAAGTGGTACCAAAGTGGGTTGTGTTTGATTATCGTCTGCAGGAAGGTCTCACGATTGAGTGGGAGCAATAGCGAACGAGGGTAAATTGAAGGTCAATAAATTTAATGGGCAAAACTATCAGTTATGGAAGATGTAAATGGAGGATTACCTCTATCAGAAGGATTTATGGAGGCAGTTGGAAGGAGTATCCAAGAAATCGACAGGAATGACGGATGGGAATTAGGAACTTTTGGATAGAAAGGCACTGGGAACCATTCGGTTGTGCCTGGCACCATCTGTGGCATTTAATATAATAGAAGCGAAGACAACAAGTGAACTGATGAAAGCTTTGGCTAAATTGTATAAAAAACTCTCAGCCTCAAATAAGGTATTTCTCATGAAGCATTTGTTTAATTTGAAAATGATTGAAGGTGGATCAGTGACAGATCATTTAAATGAGTTTAATACGATTGTCAGTCAGTTAACTTTTGTAAAAGTGAAATTTGATGAAGAGGTGAGGGCTCTCTTAGTTTTATGTTCTCTACCAGAAAGCTGGAATAACTTGGTAATAGATGTAAGTAACTATGTCTCTGGTTCAAACACTTTGAAATTTGATGATATTGTTGGTGTTATCCTTAGCGAGGAAATGCGATGGAAAAGCTCAGGAGGGTCCGCATCAAGTAGTGTTTTGAATGCAGAAAGCATGGGCAGATCAAAGAAGAGAGGAAAAGGTTTTGGAGGTCATGGGAAGTCACGAGGAAAATCAAAGGACAAGAGATCCCAATCCAAAGGACAGAAGGATTGTTGGTACTGTGGGAAACCAGGTCATTTGAAGAAAGATTGTTGGTCTCAGAAGAATAAAGGAGACAAACAAGAAGGAAATAAGGAGGCAAATGTGATAAGTAATAAATATGAAGATGATGCTTTGATTCTTTCCGTAGATAATGCTGATGATTCATGGGTTTTAGATTTGGGCCTCATTTCATGCTACGCCCCATAGAAGTTATTTTCTTGATTATGTCCAAGGGGATTTTGGGCTGGTTTATTTGGGAGATAACAAACCCTGTCAGATTGTTGGAAAGCGAAGAATTAAGTTTAAGTTGCAGAATGGGAATCATTGGCTACTACAAGAGGTAAGGCACGTTCCAAGGCTCAGTAGGAATTTAATTTCAGCAGGGCAGCTAGTTGAAGAAGGTTGCATTGTTACATTTACTGATAAAAATTGGAAGGTTTCAAAAGGTGCCTTAATAGTAGCAAAAGGTGTGAAAGTAGGCACCTTATATCTTTGTACAAGTCATACTATTCCTTCTACTTTAGCTATTGCAGAGAAAAAATAAATAGGTTTAGGAACAATTGCTGCAGGTTTGCAGGAAGAGACTGAAAGAGTTGTTGCAGGTTATGAGACAACACTGTGGCATAACAGACTTGGGCATATGAATGAAAAAGGTATGAAGGTACTTCATTCTAATAAAGTTTTACCAGGTCTGAAATATATTAATATGGATTTCTGTGAAAGTTGTGTGTATGGCAAACAAAAGAGAGTCAATTTTCTCAAGGATGGGAAGCAAAAGAAAAATGAAAAGTTGGAGCTTATGCATACAAATGTATGGGGACCAGCTCAGGTATTTTCTCTCGGTGGCTCTCGATATTATGTTATATTCATAGATGATGCAACTAGAAATGTATGGATTTATTTCCTTAGGCAGAAATTTGATGTATTTGAAACATTTAAGAAATGGAGAAGCTTGGTTGAGAATGAGACGGGTAAAAGATTAAAATGTCTCAGATCTAATAATGGTGGTGAGTATTGCAGCAAAGAATTTGAGGATTATTGTTCCTTTAATGGAATTCGTAGGCAAAAAATAGTTGCAGGGACTCCACAGGAAAATGGAGTGGCTGAACGCATGAATAGGACAATAATAGAGCATGCAAGGACCATGAGATTGCATGCTGGGATGCCTTTAAACATGTGGGCAGAGGCTATCAACACTGCTGTATATTTAATTAATAGAGATCCTTTAGTTCCTTTGGGCTGTGGTATTCCAGAGGAAGCATGGACATGTAAGAAGGTGAGTTATTCTTTTCTCAAAACCTTCAGATGTGAAGCATTTGCACATATAGATTCTGAAAATAGAACCAAGTTGGATGCAAAATAAAAAAAATGTACCTTCGTTGGATATGGCATTGATGAATTTGGTTATAGGCTTTGAGATTTTGAAAATTAAAAAATTGTGAGAAGCAGGGATGTTGTATTCAATGAGAAGGTGTTGTACAAAGATCAGTTGCAGCAACATGAGAAGAAAAAAAGGACTATGCGGTGCTGGATGAGACTCCAAATAGTGATGTTCCAGTGGTTTCTCATGCTCCGCAATAGAAACCAAAAATACCACAAACTCCAGTGACTGTTAGACAGTCATCAAGGCTAAGTAGACCTCCTGAAAGGTTCTCTCCCTCTTTGTATTCTATTTTGTTAATAGATGCTGGTGAACCAGAAGGGTATGATGAAGCTATGCAGGTGGATACAAAGGTTCTGTGGGAGCTTGCAATAAAAGAAGAAATGGACTTCTTGCTGAAAAATCAGACTTGGGAATTATGTAAGTTACCTGCAGGTAAAAAGGCTTTACCAAAAAAATGGGTTTATAGGCTGAAAGAGGAAAATGGAGGTAAGAAAAAATTTAAAGCCAAGTTAGTTGTAAAGAATTTGCACATAAAAAGGGCATTGATTTTGATGAGATTTTTTCTCCGGTTGTCAAGATGACTTCTATTCGTGTTGTTTTAAGTATTGCGGCTGCTAAAGATTTGCATTTGGAACAGCTAGATGTGAAAACTACCTTTCTCCATGGTGATTTGGAGGAGGAGATATATATGGAACAACCCCAAGGATTTGAGGTCAAAGGTAAGGAGAAACAGGTGTACAGATTGAAGAAGAGTTTGTATGGCCTGAAGCAAGCACCTCGGCAATGGTATTTGAAATTTGATACTTTTATGGCTAAGCAAGGCTACAGTCAGTGTAATTCTGACCATTGTGTTTATTTTAAGAGGTTGGATAGTGACAGCTACATTATTTTATGTTTATATGTTGATGACATGCTTGTAGCGGGGTCTAACATGGATCACATAAGAGAGTTAAAACAACAGTTAGCACAGTCATTTTCTATGAAGGATTTGGAGGCAACAAAACAAATCCTTGGTATGAAAATTTACAAAGATAGGAAGAACAGAAAATTAACTCTATCTCAGGCTGATTATGTTGAAAAGGTGTTGCAGAGATTCCATATGGAGAATGCAAAAGCTGTCAACACACCTTTGCCTAGTCATTTGAAATTGACTAAGGAGATGTGTCCTAAGACACTAGAGGAGGAAGAAAAAATGTCTAAGGTACCATATGCTTCAGTTGTAGGAAGTTTAATGTATGCCATGGTATGCACAAGACCAGATATTGCACATGTTGTAGGAGTCGTAAGCAGGTATATGAGTCATCCTAGATTGGAGCATTAGAATGCAGTAAAATGGATTCTCAGATATTTGAGAGGTACATCCAATAAACACTTATGTTTTGGGGGCTCTAATCCTAATTTGCAGGTTATGTAGACTTAGATTTGGCAGGGGATATTGATACCAGGTGGAGTACTACAAGTTATGTCTTTACTGTAGGTGGGATAGCGGTGAGTTGGATCTCACGGTTGTAAATGGTGGTTGCTTTATCCACCACAGAGGCAGAGTATGTAGTTGCAATAGAGGAAAGTAAGGAGATGATATGGATGCAATCTTTCATGGAAGAATTGGGCAAACAACAAGTTAACAATTATTTGTTTATAGATAGCCAGAGTGCCATACATCTTGCAAAGAATTCTGCCTTGCATTCAAAGGCCAAACACATATAGTTGAGGTATCACTTTATTCGGTTAGAGTTGGATGATGGATAGTTAAGGCTAGAAAAGATACATACAGATGAAAATCCAACGGATATGTTTACAAAGGTAGTGACAAGGGAGAAGCTGAGCTCCTCTTCAGCTTCGGTTGGTCTTTAAGACTGAAAACAACAAAAATAGAACAACAGAGTCCAGGGTGCTTATTTCCAGTGGGAGCTACAGGGTCAGCGATGTTATGATCAGTCTCCAAATGGGAGATTGTTGTTATATGGAGCCTAATCAGACTCAGCGGTTAAATTTACCCCACTTTTATCGGTGCGGTTTCCCCCCAAATTCCTATGGGGTCAAGGGGCGGCGCCCCTGAAACCTCACATAGTTTTTTATTATTTTATAAAGGTACCGGGAGTTATTTTTTCATTGGCCGACATAAAAAAACCCTATTTTTGTAACTGACAAAAAGCTTGATAAAAGTGACTAAGGGTTAGGGTTTCTGTGGATATTATATTGTAGCATTTTGCAGCAGTATTGAGTTGTAGGGATTGCTGGTTGTAATCGGTTTGATTTACTGGATAATACTATTGGACTCTCTGTTGGTGGATGTAGCCCAAGTTTGGGTGAACCGCGTTAAAACTTGTCTCTCGTTGTTATTATTTCTGTGTATTTCCATTCCTCTGTTTAATCTTTATTTGCATTTAATTGATATCTTCTGCCAACTAACCCTAACAAATGGTCTACAATCTGCCATGCTGAATCCATCCAACACGGTCTTCACATACTTACTCTAGCTTAACCAAAAAAATTTGTTTGCCCTATCTCTTCTGATTTCCATTCCCAGAATGTACCTAGCTGCCCCTAAGTTTTTCATTTCAAACTATGCTGACAACTGAGACTTCAAATCAGAAATCATATTTTTACCATTCCCAATTAACAACATATCATCAACATACAATGTAATAATGAGAATGTGATCATTGTCAAATTTGTAATACACACAATGATCTGATTCCGATCTCAAAAATCCAATGGACAACACAAAGACATCAAATTTCATATACCACATCCTAGGAGATTGCTTCAAACCATACAAGGACTTCTTTAACTTGCAAACCAATTTTTCTTTACCTTTTTCTATGTAATGCTCTGGCTGTGACATGTAAATCTCTTCCTCCAAGTCACCATGAAGGAATGTTGTCTTCACATCCATCTGCTCCACTTCAAAATCATAAGTTGTTGCAAGAGATAATAAGAACCGAATAGATGTTAGCTTTGCAACAGGAGGTAAAATTTCACCATAATCAATTCCCTCCACTTGTGAGTAACCCCTCGCAACCAATCTTGCCTTGGACTTTTTAACACTGCCATTTGCACCAAATTTCTTCTTGAACACCCATTTATAGCCAATGGGTTTCGGTCCTTCAGGCAAAGGCACCAAGTCCCAAGTTTTGTTTTTCTCTAAAAAAGCCATCTCATCTTCCATGGCCTCCTTCTAGGAACCTACATCTTTCATGCCCATAGCCTCTGTGATAGTTCTAGGCTCATCAGTGTTAGTAATCAAGGCATAAACACAACTAGAATCTAACAATGTGTAACCAAATTTCAGGTTGCTTCCTAATTCGTGTAGACCTCCTCAAAGGTTGAGGTTGAGGTTCTTCTTCTTCTTCTGAGCTTTCAGAGCTGCTAGAGCTCTCCTCATCATCAAGTCTCACAAGGTCTGTCAATTTAGTTTTCTCAGGGGTAGTGGGAAACTGAACCACATCCTCTTTCTTTTCTCTCTTCTGGTTGTAGAACAATGGAAGAAGGTGTTAGCTCTCTGAAAATAACACTTCTGCTATACAACACTTTTTCGGCCACAAGATCCCAAAGCTTGTATCCTTTCACACCGACACCATGGCCAATGAAGATACACTTAACAGCCTTGTTCTCCAATTTTGATCTCTTCTGCCTAGGCACATGAGCATATGTCTCACAACCAAAAACATGAAGATGTCTTACTGAAGGCTTCTTACTAGACCACACATCCATGGGTGTCTTACCAATGAGAGATGATGTAGGAGACCTGTTTACCAGGTAGCAAGCAGTGGCAACAACTTTAGCCCAAAACTTCTGTTCGATGCCAGCTCCACTAAGCATACTCCTAGCCTTCTCCGTCAGTGTCCTATTCATCCTCTCTATAACTCCATTTTGCAGAACTTGTCAAACTTTGTGAAACAAAACTCACCACTGTTATCAGTTCTCAAACACTTAATCTTTTTACCAGTCTAATTCTCTACAAAAGCTTTAAACTCTTTGAACTGACTAAAGACTTCATATTTGTTTCTAAGAAAATAAATCCATGTCCTCCTACCGTAATCATCAATGAATGATACAAAATACAATGATTTGGAAATCGAAGGAACATTCACAGGACCAAACACATGAGAATGAATAATATCCAACACACCAGAAGACTTATGAGAACTCGAGTAAAACTGAACACGGTTTTGTTTTCCATATACACAATGTTCGCAAAAGTCAAACTCAAGATTACAATCATTTAACCCCTCAAAGAAGTTTTTATTTTTCAGGGTTCTAAGACCCTTCTCACCAATGTGGTCAAGTCTCTTATGCCATAACATTGTCTTCTTAGCTGGAAGCTTGACTTCCAAAGAATGAGCACCCTTAGGCACCCAAAATGCACTACCATCAGAATTTGATACAACAAATCTTTTCACTGCTGGTTCCAATGGTGGGGATGAAGTGATTGCAACTCTTTTCTTCGAGTTAGAAGAACTATTGCACTGTGAAGTGCATGCCTCCAACTGAAATAGAGTACCTCTCCGAGTACCCTTCACAAGCACCATAGATCCTCTAGTCATCTTGCATCCTTCTTTCCAAAAGACAACCTACACACCTGCATCATTCAATTTACTTACAGAGAGCAGGTTCCATACCAAGCCTGGGATGTGCATGACCCTAGAGATCCCCTTCACTCATCCATCAGGGAATCAGATTGTGACTCTTCCACGGCCAACTATATTCAGATGAAAATCATCACCAAAGTACACTCTTCCACCATCAAACTCTTCATACTTTGTAAACCAATCTCGATGCAAGGTCATGTGGAAAGATGCACCAGAATCAATCAGCCACACATCATTAGATGCATGGGTGGCCAAGGCTGCGATGAAAGCATCACCATCATCTTGTGACTTGTCAAAATTTGAATCTACAACATTCTTTTTCTTTTTCTTTTTCTCCTCTTTGCATTCCTTTCAGAAATGTCTAGATTTACCACAGTTCCAACAAAGAGCCTTGGACTTTCCAGGAGATTTGGATCTACCCTTTTCATCTTTCTTGCCCTTCTTTTTCCCTTTCTCCTTGGGTCTTCCATGAACCGCAAGAGCCTCTTTGGCCGACTCAGATGACTTTCTTCACATCTCTTCAGATAACAACGAAGACACCACTTCATCCATTTTGAAAGTGAATGTTGTACTCCCGATGGCCATAACAAGATGATCCCATGAATTTAGCAAAGAACAAAGCAAGGTCATACATCGATCCTCCTCCATTTTCACACCAATGGATGTCAACTGTGCAAGTAGCATGTTAAAAGCATTTAGATGGTCTGCAACAGATCCTCCATCTTCCATCCTTTGAGAATATAACTTCTTCCATAGGAATAACTTGTTTACCAGGGATTTGGCCAGATAAACATCACAAAGTTTCTTCCACAGCTCCTTCGCGGTCTTCTCCTCATGGACATTTAACAAGACAGAGTCAGCCAAACAGAGTCTCACAAGACCCTTAGCTTTCTGATCCTTGAGATCCCAATCATCTTGTGATATTGCCGTTGGTTTTACACTGGAAATTGCTTCCCATAGGTCTCAATCAACAAGCATGTCTTCCATATTAAGTTTCCACAACTCAAAATTGGTGCTGTTAAACTTCTCCACCTTTAGTCTTCTAGATGTGCCTGTCATCTCCTTCCTGCAACAAGATTTTATAATACTCTGCACAGATTCCCATTCAATCCAAGATCAGATCAAGAAACCCCTACCCAACAACTAGGACAAAAGGTGATCAAGCTCTGATACCAACTAAAAGGAAGCTAGGTGTGCGGAAATCACTTCCTACACTAATCTAATGAGGAGAGATGTATGCAAATTCTTTACAACCTTTATAATTACAGTGATGTTAACACAACAACAGAGATATTGCAGCAATACACATACACATAGAACGTAGACAGAAGAGAGAGAGAGACAAGATATAACGTGGGGAAAACCCTTTTAGGTGAAAAACCCCACACTCCAAAACCTGCACAATGTATTATCAAAACAAAGAATGTTTACAAAACACTTGCAATGCAAGTCTTCTCAGGAGTCTTCACTGCAACATGGTTCTGACACTTGTCATATCACCCCATCCCAATATGGGCACCTAGTCCCAAGATAGGCTATGACAAATGCTCTTACGCACCTTATAGCTATCATAGAATCTGTCATAACTGACAACACTTACAACTGTAAGAGAATTTGTCATACAATGACTAAAAATAGCATATTCCTCTTACAACATGTCATAACCTCCCTTGGATGCCCAAAGATGCCTTCCTCAAATATGCTCTTTGACATGTCCTCACCTGTCATAGGATCTTCTATTTACGACTCTTACGCGTCATAGAATCTATCATAGGAATCCGTCATAACACTTACACATCATAACTCCTTACACACTACACAAGATGCCAACACATGGCAAAAAACCTCTACCACAATATGGGATGCCTATATCCACATGGAGTGGGTTGACCATCCTAGTCACCTTACAAGTGGAGTGACAACTCATTGTGCCACTTCACACTAAATGACAAAATAGGATGTGCAACTTAATTACATCATAGGCTAATAAAATAAATACATTAAAAATAATAAATACAAGGAATTACCAAGGTTGAGACACCTTAATTCCCCAAAAATAATATGCTTCTAGGATCACCGTTAAATAGAGGATTCCTTGACATGTCATAGAGTTGGAAACTAACTTGCATCAGGAAATTTTGAGGAAGAATGATGTTACACACTTGGGCCAAGACACTAATATTCAGGAGGAGGCAATACAAAAACATTGGAAGGGCTCATAGAGGTAATCAACTCATATATTATGTTTTTCATTTTAGATTTCTCATATCCATTTGTGGAAGGATATGATGTTTTAGGGGAAGATGATTGGGCTTCCTTAATGCAAAGGTGGGGCTCCATTCAAATTGCGTCATGCCCACATTTACCATGTGGTTATGACATGATAACCACCTTTCATGACCACATTTGTCATGTGGTCATGACACGAATTATCAAAAACTTTTCCCACTCGACTCTAAAACCCCCTCGCGCGCATCAAGCATGCTTGGTGACACACACATAACGTAGTTGCATCCGCAACCAATGTTAGGCATGTCGTCTAAAGGCAGGGAAGTCAATCACAACCGGGATGATGTGAAACTCATTTCACAACCCATACGAGATGATAGCCACTAAGGGGGTGTGGGTCACGGGGAGCGATGCTAAGTGGGTTGGTTTCCACTTCGGAATCCAACCCTAGGGTTTACTAGATGAGTGGAATGATTTCGTTAAGAATCAGAATCTAACCCAAGAAGTAACTACAACTGAAAAATAACATTAGATTAATGTCGCTAATTCGAAACATAAAACATTTAAACAATCTAATGCGAAAAAATAAATAATCGAATTAAATTAAATATCATACCCTTCTAAAGTCTAGGAAACATTTGGCAACATAATGGGATAAAAGGGAATATTTCTCTAATAATTTTGACAGCATAACACCATCTCAATCAACTATGGGAGAATTAGAAATAAATTAAAAATTAAAAACTTTCACTAAACCCCTTTTAAAATTTAAACCAAATTGAATACATTAAATAATATACAAAATACTTTCCCCAATGTTTAAAATGAAAGTAAATAAAATAACTAAGGGGTCTACTTGAATTAATTCTAACCATTTAATTTAATAGATTAAAAAATACCATGGAGATTAAATAAACCACCATGAAGCATTGTAATGAATTAAATCATAAAGTCTAAATATAATTCCCCAATTGATAAAACTAAATAAAACCCATTAATTAAACTCCCACACAAAATCAAAGGGAATAAACCCACCCACTCACTAAGTGGGATTAATTAACTAAAGCTAGGGTTAAGTACTAACAACTTCCAAATCACTAGGACACCAAACCCTAAAATAAAAATTATAAAAGCATCTACCAATCCATTTTCACTCACAATCTAACTTTGTTTTCTAATAGGTTGCAGGTTCCTATAATGCCTTTCTAACAAATTCTATTTAGTTTTCTAACCAATGTTAAAAGGTTTGAGTTTCTCCATTTTTTTCTAACAATGATCATGGCAGTCTAAGATCATTTTTAGAACCCATTTTTAATTGTTTTCCAATGGTTTATAGTTCTCTATTTTCTTTATATTGTTTACATGGAGAAAAACTCATACACATAAATATCTTTTTTTTCTGTAAAATATGCAGAGTTATACTCAGAGCATTAAAAAATACAAATATATATATATATATATATATATATATATATATATATATATATATATATATATTATACCTCTGCTAAAAAAACCTCATTGTGTTTCTTTTGATAGTGAATTAATTTAAACGGTGAGCAAATAATTTATAAAACAACAAGACTAAGTTTATATATATATATATATATACTAAAACAATAATATTATCATTTTTGAAAGCATCAAGAAACCCATTTAATCATTTCTATGGTCATTCAAATAAGGGCATGTATTAACCATTTTCTTCTCAAGTAAACCTATACTTTAGAAATGTAAAGATAGGGAAATGAGAGAGAGACATTTATTTTTCTTTCACATTAACTTCATTCCAAAGCATATAGAGGTAAACTTTAACACATCCCATATAGTAAAAATGAAACAATGTTATTACATAAGGATTAAATACAATATAGACTCATGGAGAGAGATTCCTCTAATTACACCAATACTTCATTACAAGGCCAAAATAGGCCAAGGCAACATAATGCCTTGCTTTTACATTTCTCACAAAACCAATAAACTCTCCAAAACCTACAAAACACAAAAATAAGTTCTCCAAGCTCATGGAGAGCTCACCTCCCAACCTTAGGCCTACAAGTAAGCCACTCCCAAGCTAGGAGGCTATT
Organism: Cunninghamia lanceolata; assembly: GCA_027924645.1. NCBI lineage: Eukaryota > Viridiplantae > Streptophyta > Pinopsida > Cupressales > Cupressaceae > Cunninghamia > Cunninghamia lanceolata. The sequence continues at coordinate 1,672,147 of BSBN01001616.1, read as the reverse complement.
CAAATAACTGGATCAAGCACAACAAGGATTGCAAACACACAAATACACTCACACAAAACACATTAACACCCTTCCAAGGATACTCACATAACAAACCATTTAACAATAGATTTTAGGGTGAGAGAGTGGACAAATCTCTACTCAAGGGGAACCAAAACACAACAACTCAAATAATGCTCAAACTCAAGGCCTCTTGCCATTAAAACTTATCATACTCCAAATAACACAAGGCACTCTTACCATAACCATAAATCCCAAACTTCATAATAAGGTCCATGACCATTAAAATTCCTCCAAAAGATGAGGGTACCCTAAGGAGGTTCACACCTCTCTCACCTAGGACAAGGTGAGCTCTCTCACATGGAGAGCTCACCAAAACAACCCATAAAACCCACACAACATAAAACTAAAAACTCAAGAGCATAATAACCATAACATAAGCATTGATATAAGCAAAAGGAAATAAAAGAAGGCTTAAAGCCTTGAGAGCATACCTCTCAAGCTCAAAGTGTAGAAGGTCATGGTGGAGAGCTCCCAAGAGTCTTTTCCCAAAAATCCTTCCAAGTATCTCCAAATCCTCTCCTTCCCAAATCAAAAGAAAAAAAGAAAAGAAGAAATAACCCTTCCCTTCTCTCAAAGAGAGAGATAAATAGGCTTTTCCAACAAGACTTGATGAATGAGAAGGTGACACTTGTCACCTTATCCTTCATCCATGCAACCCTCTCACAACCCCACAAGAATGAGGAGGTGACACTTGTCACCTTCCTATTCAAGAAAGCTACACATTCTCCCACAAATGTTCTCACAAATGTGTGAGAGTATAGGGAGAAGGGATCACACATGGGAGATCCCACAAGAATGAGGAGGTGACACTTGTCACCTTCTCATTCAACTATGTTACACACTCTCCCACATATGCTCTCACACATGTGTGAGAGCATAGGGAAGAGGTCTCACACACATGAGAAGACTTTAGAAGATTCCAAAGAACTCGAGACAAGGGTAACCTTACCCTAGGTAAGTGGGGTTAGTTTAGGTGGGATGGTGACATGCCAACCACCTTTCGCATCTCCCAAATTCACCACTTTACTCAAAGGCCAAGTTAAGGTGACCATACAAGGGTTACACCAAGTTTAAACATGCTAATAATAGCCCTAGACCCTAGGAGTATGACCTAGGGTCATTAATTGACCATAATTAAGACCAAGGGACTCATAAATCCACATAAAAAGGGCTCATAAATATTTAGCACCAAAATTGTGTAAACCAAAACAATAGAACCTTACAACACATCAAGGTGAAAAATTAAAAGGGTGACACCTTACAAAATATCATCAATTAAAAGACAACAAAAAATACATCATTCCCAATCACAAATAACCTTAGTCCATCTTAGGACTAGGTTGGCTTAACATGGCTAAACCATAGGGTTATTTGTTTGACCTCCGATTTTCCATGGGCCATGGAAAATACCTGCACACTTACACAAACATGTTAATAGCACATGATATATATATATATATAGCCAAAGATAAATGAATTACACACACACAAGATCGCATAAGCACATATATTCTCAATTATAGCACATGCTAACATTTACATGATTCTCACTTCATTCGCATTTCACACATTACAATCAGGTTCATCATCACATAGCATTCCATCAATTCAATCATCTAACTAAACCATTTCAATTGCATCAATAACACATTCAAGATCATGGAATTCATAATATAATCATGCATGTAAGATATAGCTCCATCCTACAATAACTCATCAATCACAAGATAAAACTAACAAATGTCCAAATAGGAGGGATCACTAGTCCTCAAACGACCACGAATCACACGTAATTTGAACAACAAGTCCCAAGAACAAAATAAGAAGTGCAACATGAGTTAGCCTCGCACTACAACACTAAAGAATCTAGTTCAAGCACAAATAGGTGATATTCTAATCAATCCCAACTAGGATGTCCATTGCCTATGCACCCGCAAACAATCACCACTACTTTCTACAAAAAGATCCACAACATCACTATATTGACTCTAGGATAGGGCCACAATTCCATAACTAAACCCTTAGCTAAGGTGAAGCAAACCAACATGGTTTAAAAGGGCAACTAATCCAGTCGCACTAGGGTGGGCCTCACAAATTGAGAGAAAGAAATTGACATTTTCTACACTATGTGTTTATGAGGAGTTTCAGGGTGACTATTGAGGGGCATTCACATGAGAAAACACAACAGTGGAAGCAACTCAAGGGAAATGGTAATGCTTTCATTTTCATGCATCTCAAGGGTTCATGTGAAATACTTTCAATACAAACAAAGAAAGAAGCTTCTACATGGATGGAAAGAACACAAGAAGCTTTGGTAAGCCCGAGAAGGTAACCATCTCATGCTATGCACTATTCATTTCATATTTCTCACAAGCATTGTCTACAGGAAAGAGAATTATTTGGTTTTCATTACAAAGAATGGAAATCAAGAAACTTGATAACATGAAGTTCAAAGTTTTAGAGGAAAGCCTTGCAAGGTGTGATAAGATGTTTAAAATCAGTCTTTCTTTGAAAATATTCAAATTTAAATTTGCTCATGGTAGCCATGTGATGGATTGCATTGAATGGAGAATCTATTGGCCACAAAGAGGGGTATTTCAAGTGATGTGGGTAAATAACCTTTTCAGGATGTTTGCTTCTTGGTATCTCCTTACTATCCATGAAGGCCAAAGCTTTTCCCTCATGTTAGATTTTGTTGACGATGCATTTGTCTCTAACATTTTAAATGGGTTTGTGAAGAAATTCAAGTATATGTCAATGAATGATTCTAGGGAATACAACATCTTCAAACATAATAAGTTGTTGATTTTCTTTGTGGAGCTCAAAGTGCCATGGAATGAATGTTGCTACTATATGAAAACTCCATTACTATATTTTGGATCCTATAGACCAATCCAAGAGGCTGAAAATGACTACTCACATGATGGGGTAATGAATGGGTCTATTGTTATGCATTTCCATGATATGTATATCAGCACTAAAGGGGTAAATGGAAGATATTTTTGCAAAAGATGTAATGGCTGTGGTAGAGGATGTTATAATAGTCCTAATAGAAGAAAAAATTAGACCCATAACATCACCAAATGAATCAGAAGTCTCAGGTACAAGTTGCCCAATGACAGTGCTTTCCAAGCTAGAGATCTAAGACACTATTTGACTTGTTGTGGAAGATTGTCTTGTAAGTTTTTTTAAGGTGAAAACTATCGAGCACATCAGTAACTCACCTAATATAGTAGAGGATGCAATAAACTTATTTTCTACTTTCATTTTTAAATTACCTTTGGGTGATCAATTTGTGCTAGTTGGACTCAAGAAGTGCAAAGATTACCACCAGAAGGGCTTGTGGTTTGCAAAATCAATATCCAGAGTTTGGTGGAATTTGGTATGCTAGTATATGATAACATTTCCTATTCTTCATATGTTCCATTACCGTTTCAAATCAGATCCTAAATTTGCATCAAGCATCTTTCAAATAGAGGCAAAGTTTGTAGCAGTTTGTGATATATCATGTAGGAAGTGTCTCCACAAATTCAAGGTAAAGAAGGTATTGATTTCCAAGATTGGTATTCACTATTGTGAAGGATGTGTTTTCTATTGTAACCATTCTTTAGGCTACATAAATCAAATTTATATTGTTGATAATGTTTGCAAGAGCTTTTGGTTTAATTTTCTTGGTGACAATGCATATACATAGCTAGAAAGGCAAGTTGTGAAAGGAAGGCTATTGATGGAAAATAAATAGAGACATACTACATATCAATTGATAGCATGGATAAATTGTTTATACCTTGGTGATTGCTACATCAATGTCACTCAACTCAAGTTCACTACTCTGAGATTTTCTAGGATGCTAGGATGGAAGATGGACAAAACTGCATTTGGTGAGTTTACCAAATCTTTGTGGGAGGATGTAGTTCAGTTTGAGTATTGGAAAGAATACACCAAAGTGTTGCAGATCCAAGAGCTCTAATTATATGGATATTCTTGTTGGGTACATGATATTGGCATAAAGGAATCCGAGTCTTCAGGTTTTCATAGTGTTCTATGGCATAAATTGCAACATCTTACATGTACAGGATCAAGGCTTTCTGTGCAATATAACATAATTCAGAAGCATCATGGTTTTAATTGCTTGAGGACAAGCAATTTTGAGGAGGAGATTTGTCATGTCCTCTTTATAGTAAAATTAAATTGGTGCAATTATTAATCCATTCCTATTTTCCCATGGGCTAATATAAATCACAAGGGAAAATATTGTATTTAATATTTTAATTATAATCCCACAAATTAAGGATTTATTATTTTTGGGAGCAATTAAATATTAAATATTTTTATTTAACTATAGAAGTGGGGGCATGGGATTTTAGTGAGGTGTAATTATAACTCCCAAGAGTGAATTTAGAATATTTTATGATGGTATGACAGATTCTATGACAGGTTCCCTAAAAATGAGTTGATTTTATGACAGTTTATAAGAGGGGAGTTATTATTTATTTTTAGCCAAGAATCTTGCAGTGATTATGACAAGTGAGCACCATTTGAGGGAACTTATTGGAAATTAAATTATTTTAATTTATTTTCCAAGAGAGTGGCATTTGGATTTGGATCCATTATAAAGATGCAAGTATTTTCTTTCAAGAGGACTTTTGGATCATTTTACAACTCAATCTTCTTGTTTGAGCACTTGCGCTTGGATTTTCTTCAGTGGACGAAAGCCCATTTAAGTTGGAGGCTTGTGGACAAAAACCCATCAGTCTCAAGTGATCAGAGGTTGAAAAAACCTTTGGTTACAGAGAGTAATTCTATCCAGGGATTGCATTGGGCTTCAAAGGATTGTGTAGTTTTGGAGTATTGTGTTTACAAGTTGTTCTATTGCAGTTTTCGTGATTTCTAGTGTGTTGTGCAGTGTGGATGTAGTGACTCTATTCCATGGTCATTTGGAATCCATTCCAAGCATCCAGGAGTTGTTCTTGTTAGTTGGGGTTTGATTTAGTGTTGTTTTCGACAATTTCCAACAGTGTAGTTTGCATAGTTTGTGTAGTTTGCAGAGGATTTTGGGTTATTTGTGTTGCAGATGTTTTTGCTATTATAATCAGTGTTTTAGACCTGATAATATGTTATTTATATTAGAAAAATTAATAAATACATTTTGTGGAGTTTATAGATTAATTTGTGTTGTTTCTGTGCATGACTAGTTGGCTAGTCTTAGTGAATTGGATGTATTTTTGGTGGAGTTTATTAAAATCATTTTTAAATCTGATTTAAATTATAAAATCTTAGTTTGGAACATTACACTTGTTCAATTTTTCTTCAAATTTTAGCGCAAACTAATAGGCCTCTTCTACTATTGTATCCTTACCAGACTTAGTTCTTGAATGTTTATCCTCGATCCATTTATATACCACACCACTTTCTCCTTACTTTCTTCACTATGTCCAATCCTGATAATCATCTTGTGAAATTCTTCGATATACTTGTTGATGTATAAATTTGTGGGTCTAATCCAACAACAACATGAGAAACTTTGAAAACGTAGGATGGATTCTCAGAGTAACCTCTAGATTTTAAAAAAGATGGCTCTTCCATTTTGTAATGGGGTTTTAGGAAAGGGGCAGAAGAAGAAACAAGATTATAGATACAATAAAGAAAATCTAACCCTATGGCGATGCGCCAAATTTAAACAACTACCCAGAAAGCACAGTGTCAAACTCTAAATGATTTAACTAGGAATCAAAGAGTAGAGATGCATGATTAATACCTAGTTTATAAATAGATTTAACAAAGGCAAGGAAATAGAAACTAGAAGCCAGAAACAGAGCTAGATTCAATATGCACAAAGTAATATTTCTCATTATTTTGAATGAAAACAAATTACAGAGGCAAAGTATCTGCACAAAATAAAATGTTACATTCTTTATGAAAAAATAAACTGAGGCAAAAAATATCTCTGCTGCTGCTCATAGTCCCTAATCTGTGTGTGTGGAACTCTCTAACTATGTATTACTGCCTTTCTCTGTCCCGTGTCTGTCCTTTTATAACCCAAAAAAAATGAATCCATTGCTGCAACCGAAAATCCCCAAAATCTGCCACTGATTCCGGCATATGCAACTAAAACTGGTTGTTAATTGATGTAGCTGAATCTTCTCCAGGGCTGGAAATATCTTTGGCCTACATGAGTTTCTATTCCCGCACATTCTTTTCTTTGTAATTGCGTGAAAAATGAAAATGGCTGCAATAAACTTTAGGGTTTCACCTCTTTCCTTGCCGTGAAAAAGAAATAAAGTGGCTTCATTTTATTTTAGGGTTGCGTGTGCTTTTTCCTTACGTGAGCCCTAAAAGAGTCTTCATAACATATAGAATCTTTATATAATAAAGCATGACTTTATTTGCCTCGGGAACCGACCTTCATTTATAGAAACTTTATTATATGTTTTACTCCCATGGCTTTAGCTGAAAATGAGAATTCATTTTAGTTTGAAGAAGAGGGCCCACCATCTATATTATAAGAGACTTATTTTTAACATAAGACCCCATTTAGCTTTTGCTTCACATGACACTCTGTATTTTCTATTAGTTTTAATGAAGATTAAAACAAATGCATTTCTCGTGCTCCGCTTGCCCCACGTGGTAGCCTAGCAGGTATTTTGGAGTGAAGCTTTCCTTTTTGCCCCTCAAATAAGTGTGGTGTTGCCACGTGTTTGATTCCGCTGCCTTCTTGAGTTTCTCTCTCCTGTCTCCTTGCTCTAACACGTGGTGCATTCCACTTATTTTCTTTGCTATTTCTCGAAGCCCTTGATTCAAGTCACATCTGACGGTTGCCATTTTGCTGCATTTCATTTTCTACTAGAGGTTGATCCTCTATCTTGTTGGTGGTTTCACCTTAATATCTAAAGGCTCTTAATAACCTGTGCACACTCTTTCATTACTTGACGCCATTTGAAATGACAATGCTTCTAATCTTGGTTAGTGCCTATGATTAGAGTACCATCATCGTGAGAGATGCTTGTGCTGATAGCTTCAGATGCCTTTGAATTTGAAATTAAGATTGTGACCATTTTGATTGCTTTGCTACATCCTCTTCATATAACCAGCGCCATCTCTTAAAGTTGAGCCTCTTTGTTTCTCAATTATCGCACCTTCATTTGTTGCTGTGAACTTGCTTCTTACGACTTCACCTCCGTTGATGCAACATACAATATAATATTGGTCGATCCTCTGTATGAGTTATATCATCTTTATAGAAATAGTGCCACCATCTACTGTACATAGCCGCTCTTTTTAATGCTGGCAATGCCTTTCTTGATTAGAATGACCCAGTCTGCATCATTCATACCATGCACAAATTTTATTGTCTGAGACCGCACTCATTATCTACCACACCATGTTACAGAGAAGAAGGCACCACATCATTTGATGGCTGGTTGAGCTTCTAAATGTAGATGGTATGCTTGTGCGCCTCACACCTTCCTTCCATCAAGTTGCTTCATTTTGCTAAGGTAACGCCTCCATTTTGATGTTGAGTTAGATTTTTGTTGTGGTTGTGGCTTAGTTACTTAGCTATGATGCATCGTTGTGCCCTGTTTGTGCACACCTTTCCTTAATAGTTGCAAGCTACTTCATATAGCTGTTGCCATTTCTCTTATTGCTGTGTGAGTTTGAGGCAGCGCTGAAGCTTATAAGTGGCACTCCTTATTTAGAATGGGGTTGCTTCATATATGTGGTGTCTTCACTTTGTGAGACCATGCAATTATTTTAAGGAAGTGTGAGACAATTTTCCTTTATAGTTGTTGTTGTCTCTCAACTCGACAGAAGTTGCATACTTCCATTCTCATCAAGTCGATCCTCTTTCATGTTGATGCCTTTCATTTTGTTGAGTCGAGTCTTTGTTTGATGAGCTCATGCCTTTTATTATAAGTTGCACCATATCTTATTGATTGAAATGACTTGGTGCTTTTATCATGGCTAAGGTTTGTTCATAAGTTGCACACCTATCCCATAGGTCGTTGACCCTTTTATGGCATGTTCCTTGGTATTGTGTGTCTTCGTGCTTGATGGCCGCTTATGCATTAAGAGAGATGCTCCCTCATTCTCAATAGTGCCCCTTTGTTTTATTTTTAATGAGGCCGAGCACATTATAAACCATTGTGCTTAGGATTACCAGTGGCACCATTTGATATTCAATGCTGTGTTCTTTAGAAAACTAGTGATGCATAATGACCCTGACATCATATATGGCCTTGGTTAAGACTCAACATCGTGGTGACTGAAGATAATACCCAGATGGAGGTCAAAATGAAATTGCAAAAACTGCCAATGTTGGTATTGGAGCAAGGAATGTAAGCATCATCAAAATAGGTGACCAAAATGATGAAGATGATAAGACATAACCAGTAGCAAATAAAATTGGACACATTGCCAGTAGCTAGACTTGCCATACCATTGCCTATTGCTACAATAGAAAAATTTGCAACTAGAAAATATGAGATCTCTGCAACAGCCCAGGATAAGGGATAGAAGATAGATGCATACATCCCTTCACCAAACGGTCTGTACCAATCTGAGGTATAACATTGTTGGCTGAAGCAACACCAATGAGAATGATCTACATATAGTTGTAAAGTATGTGGAAAGTAAGACCATATGCATCATCAAATTGAAATTGAAAGTAAAGAGAACCCATCAAGAAATCTATCAGCATGGATCCGATCAATCTCCCAAATGTGTAATTTACATTCTACCAAAGAAGCCTGTGCGTCCTCAAGAAAACCATAGCAGCCTGTCGTTTGTAAGATGCCAGATAAGGGGAACTTATCACAGGTTTGAATGCTTTTCTCATGACTGTGCCATTACTGGTAGGCTAATGCTCTTCCATGTTCATGGTGGTACCTATGATATAAACAGTTTTGGAGCTTAATTTGATGTGGGCTGCATCTCTTGCTTGACTAAGCCTGATATCTTTATGAACTTGTGCCCCTTATTATGCCACATGTGATCATTCTTTTAGTAGTGATATCTGATGCATAGGAGATAATACCTTGTCTTATGTGATTTATCACACGGGTGTACATCCTAAGATTCTATATGCTTGTGACTCAGGTTCTCAAAAACATGTACCTTTATGCTCAAACCTGAGCATCATTTGAGACATGACTCATGCCTCACATGAGGCTTGCATTGACTTCATATACTGTACCTCTAATTGATGATGAGGTGTGCTGTGAATCTAAATGAATCACTACTGAAACTTTACTAAAACATTCTTCCCTTGAATCCACATCTTAAATCTACCTCGAACTAATTACCCGTGTGTTTTGAAACCTTGTGGTTGAAAGTTTCGAAATCGTGTGTAGAAAATGCACAATAGTTCTTGACGACTAGCTGGATAAGTGAGCCTGCTCAATGGGAACTCTGAATCTCTGGTTTCACAAATCGGGGCCTTATCCATTCAGCATAGAGTCAATATACTGAAACTGAAACATCCATAAAACTAATCAACATCTGTGGCACTAGGTTGATACAAGCTGCCCAGAAACATCACTGAGGTTGAGACTGAAGCACTGCTTAACCAGAATTGAAATGTTGCAACTTAAACCATAACTGGTGACCACTGACATTAACCATTGAATCTAAGACACTGAAACAGGCTGAACCATAGATCCTTTATATGCAGCAACTAAGACTTATTGAAAACAAACTAACTAAAATTGAAAACTAATGCTACTGTTGTAGCTTATTCTGAATCACTAATTTTAACTCACTGACATATTGAACACATAGGGACATGCCCATTCATGGGAATGGAAAAATAACTGCCATATCTAATTATGCTTCTCCAATTGATCCACAATGAACTGATAATTGACCAGATGAAATACATAAAAAAAGTATAACAAGATTTTGTACCTTTTCATCTCTCTGCACTCTGGAGGTTCATCTTTGGTATGAAAACACCAATCAGGCTTATCAACATGCTGTTCTTTCTTCAGTGGAGGGCGGGAAGGGAAAATAAAGCATTGAAGTTCATTCCTCTATTTGTGTTTGAAGGCTTTTGTTAACAGGACTTCATCAGTGACCTCTTTTGTAGATTCTTCAACAAGATCATGACCTATGATAGGATAAAAAATAGGTATCCAGGTGATAGAGATGCCAATTACGACCTTGAACCTGATTGGGATTCCCTCATGCAAGAAGAAGGGTTTATGATGTGGCAACTCTTTATGCAATTCTCTACTTTTCCAATTATCTCTTTGGACCTCATCATCTTGCAGATGTGAATCTTCATCAAGAACAAGACAATATCCATTTTAAAAAATGGAGAACATATCAGCTCTTGCACAAGTTCTCTCTTCAACCTCATCTTTATGATCTGTTATTAGAGGCCTTGTAAAACAACCATCCACTTGCTTAATGGTAAGATCCTCTCCATCTAGAATTTGATATCCCTGTTGCAAAATTGAGAATAAATCCTCATCTTGCTACTCCTGATGCATATCTGTGCTATCCTCTTCAAAATGTGAAACCTCATGACAGAGATAAAGGCACTTTGTATTTGCAGATTTAGAAATTTCCTTTGCAACTTCTTCCTCAAGACGAGGTACAGATGCAACATCACTCTTGACCTAGTACTTTTTATCTTCAAAACCCCTCTTGAAGTACTTTCAGCTTCTAGAAGTTGCATTTCATAATCAACTTCTGAATCTTCTTCATGATTCGACAGAATCTCTGAGTTATATGTTGCCATAGGTGTAGGATGCTCAGGATGATAGGGACACACTGAATGAACATGAGTCACCTTCTTGCTTGTATTTTGGTTTTTAAGACTGGATTCCTCTTGGATGTCAAAATGGAAAAGAACTTGGTCTGTGACTTCTATGGGCTAATTTGGAGCTACAGAGGCTTGTAAAGTATAATTCTCAATACAATTAGGCATCTTCTGGTTATATTCATATTGTTGTTCATACAGACTTAGAGGCATGAAAAATGGATCCACATTATACATGGCTTGATCTTTGAGCTCATTGATCTCCCGGGAGAGGGTCTTTATAAATTCTTTTACTACACTCATCTCCTCATGATTTAGCAAATCAGCAGGGAGGGTGGGTGGATTAAAATCTATATGTATTTGGTTACCAGAAAGAGCCTGAGACAGGGTATTTACATGAGGCATCAGTTGTTTTAGGGGCAGAGGGTGCAATTTACCAGCCTGTATGAGGTTATTTTCAGCCCTGATAGCAAGATTATATGATTGGGGCAAAGTTTCACCTCCTAGGGCTTGTATCATGATAGATATGTTAGGGTCTAAAGCCTTTAAATAATAAAGAAATGCAAAGACTGGAGGAGGTCTGATATCAATAGAGAATTTCTTCCATACCTTATCAAATCTTGAATTGAAATCACACATGCTCTCGGCAAGATGTCTCTTAATGGTGATGAGATTTTGGGTCAGAGTGCTAACATCTGTCCTCTCTTTGAACTAGTTGTAGATGAGTCCTCCTAGCTGATCCCATCCAGTGATTGAACCAGGCTGCAATCCTCTATACCACTCTTTTGCCTTGCCTTTGAGGGAAGATGCCAGTAACAGAAGGGAATGATTCGCAATTGTGATATTATGAATGAAGCATAAAATTGCAACATCTTGAATGTGATCTACAGGAGAAACTGAGCCATCTCCAAGAAAGTGAGGTAGTGCCTTCCATGTTGTGTCAGGAACTTGACCCTACTGCTGAAGAACAAGAGGACTTGAATCCCAAGTCACAAAAGGCAGATCTCAGAAAGAACCTTCAGTAGAGTCACCAAGTGGAAAATTCATGCTCTAATGAGCAGATATTTCTATGATTTACCACCAAAAACACAAAATATAGGGCAAAGATTTTAGTGAAAACAAAGATCCAAGTCTTTGAATACAGTCCCACCGGGCATGCCAAAAATTGTTGATGTATAAATTTGTGGGTCTAATCCAACAACAACATGGGAAACTCTGAAAACGTGGGATGGCTTCTCAGAGTAACCTCCAGATTTTAAGGAAGTTGGATCTTCTGTTTTGCAATGGGGTTTTGGGAAAAGAGCAGAAGAAGAAACAAGATCACAGATACAATAAAAGAAATCTAACCCTATGGCGATGTGTTGGATTTAAACAACTACCTAGAAAGTGCAGTGTCAAACCCTAAATGATTTAATTGGGAAGCAAAGAGCACAGATGCATGATTAATACCCAATTTATAAACATATTTAACAAAGGAAAGGAAACATAAACTAGAAGCCAGAAATAGAGCTAGATTCAATATGCACAAAGTAATATTTCTCATTATTTTGAATGAAAACAAATTACAAAGGCAAAGTATCTGCACAAAATAAAATGTTACATTCTTTATGAAAAAATAAACTGGGGCAAAAAATATCTCTACTGTTGCTCATAGTCCCTGATCTGTGTGTGGAACTCTCTAACTGTGTATTACTGCCTTTCTCTATCCTGGATCTGTCCTTTTATAACCCAGAAAAAATGAATCCGTTGCTGCAACCGAAAATCTTTGTAACTGATAATCCCCAAAATCTCCCACTGATTCTAACAAATGCAATTGAAACTGGTTGTTAACTGATGTAGCTGAATCTTCTCCAAGGCTAGAAATATCTTTGGCCTGCGTGATTTTCTATTCTCGCTCATTCTTTTCTTTGTAATTGCGTGAAAAATGAAAATGGCTGCAATAAAATTTAGGGTTTCACCTCTTTCCTTGCTGTGAAAAAAAATAAAGTGGCTTCATTTTATTTTAGGGTTGCATGTGTTTTTTCCTTGCATGAGCCCTATAAGAGTCTTCATAACATATAGAATCTTTATATAATAAAGCATGGCTTTATTTGCCTCGAGGACCCACCTTCATTTATAGAAACTTTATTATATCTTTTACTCCTGTGGCTTTAGCTAAAAATGAGAATTCATTTTAGTTTTAAGAAGAGGGCCCACCATCTATATTATAAGAGACTTATTTTTAACATAAGACCCCATTTAGCTTTTGCTTCACATGACACTCTATATTTTCTATTAGTTTTAATGAAGATTAAAACAAATGCATTTCCCGTGCTCCACTTGCCCCACATGGTAGCCTAGCGGGTATTTTGGAGTGAAGCTTTCCTTTCTGCCCCTCAAATAAGCATGGTGTTGCCATGTGTTTGACTCCACTACCTTCTTGAGCTGCTCTCTCCTGTCTCCTTTCTCTAACACGTGGTGCATTCCACTTGTTTGCTTTGCTATTTCTTAGAGCCATTGATTCAAGTCACATTTGACGGTTGCCATTTTGCTGCGTTTCATTTTCTACTAGAGGTCGATCCTCTATCTTGTTGGCGGTTTCACATTAATATCTAAAGGCTCTTGATAACCTATGCACACTCTTTCATTACTTGACGCCATTTGAAATGACAATGCTTTTGATCTTGGTTAGTGCCTATAATTACAGTACCATCATCATGAGAGATGCTTGTGCTGATACATTCGGATGCCTTTGAATTTGAAGTTAAGATTGTGACCATTTTGTTTGCTTTGCTACGCCCTCTTCCTATAACCAACACCATCTCTTAAAGTTAAGCCTCTTCATTTCTCAATGATCGCACCTTCATTTGTGGCTACGAACTTGCTTCTTACGGATTCACCTCCCTTGATCCAACATACAGTATAATACTGGCCGATCCTCTATATGAGTTATATCATCTTTATAGAAACAGTGCCACCGTCTACTGTACATAGCCACTCTTTTTAATGCTGACAATGGCTTTCCTAATTAGAATGACCCAACTCGCATCATTCATACTGTACACAAATTTTATTGTCTGAGACTGCACTCATTATTTGCCGCACCACGTTACAGAGAAGAAGGCACCACATCATTTGATGGTTGGCTGAGCTTCTAAATGTAGATGGTATGCTTGTGTGCCTCACACCTTCCTTCCATCAGGTTGCTTCATTTTGCTAAGGCAATGCCTCCATTTTGATGCTGAGTTAGAGTTTTACTGTGGCTGTGACTTAGTTACTTCGCTATGATGCATCATGGTGCCTTGTTTGTGCACACATTTCCTTTATAGTTGCACGCTACTTCATATAGCTGATGCCATTTCTCTTATTGCTTTGTGAGTTCAAGGCAACGCTGGAGCTTATAATTGGCACTACTTATTTGGAATGGGGTCATTTCATATCTGTGGTGTCGTCACTTTGTGAGACCATGCCATTATTTTAAGGCAGTGTGAGATAATTTTTCTTTATAGTTGTTGTCTCTCAACTCCACAGAAGCTGCATACTTCCATTCTCATCAGGCCGATCCTCTTTCATGTTGATGCCTTTCATTTTGTTGAGATGAGTCTTTGTTTGATAAGCTCGTGCCTTTTATTATAATCTGCACCATATCTTATTGATTGAAATGACTTGGTGCTTTTATCATGGCCAAGGTTTGTTCATAGGCAACACGACTATCCCATAGGTCGCTGACCCTTTTATGGCTTGTTCCTTGGTATTGTGTGTCTTCATGCTTGATGGCCACTTATGTATTAAGAGAGATGCTCCCTCATTCTCAACAGTGCCCCTTTGTTTTATTTTTAATGAGGTCGAGCACATTATAAACCATTGTGCTTAGGATTACTAGTGGCACCATTTGATATTCGATGATGTGTTCTTTAGAAAACTAGTGATGCATAATGACACTGACATCATATATGACCTTGGTTAAGACTCAACATCATGGTGACTGAAGATAATACCCAGATGGAGGTCAGAATGAAATTGCAAAAATTGCCAATGTTGGTATTGGAGCAAGGAATGTAAGCATCATCAAAATAGGTGACCAAAATGGTGAAGATGATAAGACATCACCACTAGCAAATAAAATTGGACACATTGCCAGCAGCTAGACCTACCATACCATTGCCTATTGCTACAATAGAAAAAGTTGGAACTAGAAAATATGAGATCTCTGCAACAGCCCAGGATAAGGGATAGAAGATAGATGCATACATCCCTTCACCAAACAGTCTGTACCAATCTGATGTATAACATTGTTGGTTGAAGCAACACCAATGAGAATGATCTACATATAGTTGTAAAGTATGTGGGAAGTAAGACCATATGCATCCTCAATTTGAATTTGAAAGTAAAGACAACCTATCAAGAAACCTATCATCATGCATCCGGTCAATCTCCCAAATGTGTAATTTACATTCTGCCAAAGAAACCTGTGTGTCCTAAAGAAAACCATAGCATCCTGTCATTTGTAAAATGCAAGATAAGGGGAACTTATCATAGGTTTGAATGCTTTTCTCATGATTGTGCCATTACTGGTATGCTGATGCTCTTCCATGTTCATGATGGTACCTATGATATAAATAGTTTTGGAGCTTAATTTGATGTGGGCTGCATCTCTTGCTTGACTAAGCCTGATATCTTTATGAACTTGTGCCCCTTATTATGCCACCTGTGATCATTCTTTTAGTGGTGATATTTGATGCATAGGAGACAATACCTTGTCTTATGCTATTTATCACACGGGACTGCATCCTGAGATTCTATATGCTTGTGACTCAGTTTCTCAAAAACATGTACCTTTATGCTCAGACCTAAGCATCATTTGAGACATGACTCATGCCTCACATGAGGCTTACATTGACTTCATATATTGTACCTCTAATTGATGATGAGGTGTGTCATGAATCTAAATGAATCACTACTAAAACTTTACTAAAACATTCTTCCCTTGAATCCACATCTTAAATCTACCTCGAACTAATTACCCGTGTGCTTTGAAACCTTGTGGTTGAAAGTTTTGAAATGGTGTGTAGAAAATGCACAACAGTTCTTGGCGACTGGCTGGGTAAGTGAGCCAGCTCAATGGGAACTCCAGAATCTCTAGTTTCACAAACCGGAGCTTTATCCATTGTGCATAGAGTCAATATACTGAAACTAAAACATCCATAAAACTAACCAACATCTATGGCACTAGGCTGATACAAGCTGCCTAGAAACATCACTGAGGCTGAGACTAAAGCATTGCTTAACCAAATTTGAAACCTTGCAACTTGAACCATAACTAGTGACCACTGACATTGACTATTGAATCTGAGACACTGAGACATCAACATCGACTCTCTCATTCTCAACAACTTCTAGTCTACAACCTAATGTGATCCCAGGATTCAAAGTTAATCTTTGTAAGGAATCACCACGCTGACGCTATGCCACTCTGATCATAACTGTCTGACCATCATGCCCATGTTGCATTCTCCTCTCCTGGGTCCCTGAAAAGTATTCACCATTAAATCCCATACTGAAATACTCGAAAGGACTGAAATCCTCACCAAGTGACATATCCCACCAAGGCATCTCAGTGAAGCCCAAAGCTACAATATCCCTGCCAAACTTGATCCTGGGCAACATGAAGTATAATCTGTTCAACCCTAAAGGGAAAACCTCAACACATTATCCCAGAAGTGATACCAACTAGTCCCTAACAAGAATCTGATAAAAATAATGTCATCCCTAGAATCATACATCCTGACAATACCATACCAATCATAGACTGATAACCTCTCACTGACACCAAATCCCTAGGTGTCATGATGCTTAAATCAAGCACACCAACTCATCCAATTGACTGTAATCATCACAATAACACCAGAAGGTATATACCTCAACAACTCGAACTGATTACAGTCACTATCACTCATGCAGGAGAGAGCTAGAAATAATTGTTCTAATTCTATAAGTCCTCCCACAACCAACTGCCATGAAGCCTATAAGACCTCAAAGTCCATCTACTCATAAAAGAAAGTTGCCATAACCAACGCCAAAATACTAGGTGAGCAATTGTCATAAAAGACCCCCCTGAAAACATAAGGAATGTGAATGTGGGATTAACCCAAGGAACTCCACTAACCACGTTACCTCCTCTCATCAACACCAATTGAGAATTACTCCACTGTTGAGCTAGGGGAGATGGCCAATCCATTTGCTTGACATCATTCATTGTCCTCTGTAGGCTGATTGGAAAGTGGACAACACTACCAATTCTAAAGTTGTGTCCACCATTCCAATTCAGAATCAACATCTCACCTTTGGCAACCACACCTGGATCCCAAATCCCGTGGTTATCACAAATCTCCACACTGGAATCAGAAAGAGCTCCATCAACCAACTCGAAGAGTGGCTTAGCATAAGCCACATCAGCATCAACCTCAAACAAAGGATTATCAATAAACTAAAGATTATCCTCTTGTTGATTCAGACTCCTTTTTTTGATTCCTTGGGGCAATGGGTGAGATCATACTCATCCTAAATGCAATCAAGCTCCTCAACTACCTGTTTGATCTCCTTTGACCTTTCTCTGTTCTCCTTCCCCCTAAATTGATGAGCCTCATAGAGCTAATCATTTGCTTCAAGAAGTGCCTCTTGGACCCTTTCCAAAGAAAACTTTGTGGACTTAAGATCAATGGTGAGCTCACTAACCTCTTCCCTTAACTGCTTAGTCATGGACAAAGTTTCATCTGCAAACTTGGAAGCAACATCTCTATCATGCGTCATGTAAGAAAATTATTTTTATTCCCTCCATAAAACTTTTAATCATGTGCAAATCAGCAATGGGAAAATTTTGCTAATATTGGTTTCTTGGTGTCATGAAAATGATTTTTTCAACAAGGCTCCTAATGTCATCCAACCTAGATAAAATGTGCACTTTTTTTCCATAGATACCAAAAACTGATTTTTCCAATTTTGTTCAGGCAAGGATAGTACACTGTTGTTATGTTGCATGCTACAATCAGAACTTTCATACCTTTCATCAAAGTCTTGAAGGTTGTCCCAAGTCACCTGTGCCCCTCCTTGACCATCCTCAATAGTGGATTGAGAATCCAAATCAATAAGGCTGCTATGTCTTTGCTCAAGATCAGCTACATGCAATGTGAAATCAGATTTGTTCTCAAGATCAAGAACAACATTATCAATGCCATCAATGTCATCATCCTTGCGTAATTGTGGAGATGAAGTTAGAACAACATTATAGTCAAAAGGAGATTCATCCCAAACAGGATCTTCGTCATACTTAGGTTCCATCACACCCGGATCCCAATTGCTAAAAGGTTGATTACTCTGTTCCAAAAAAATGTGCTCACTATACTCCTCATGATTGGTTGTCTCTCTAAATAAGTCACTTCCCAACCCACCAATACTGATGTCAACATAATTATCTCTCCCCACAAGCTGGGTCTAGAAGTCCAAACCAAAACCACCTATGTTTTCATAGTTGTAATGTTCACTGTTTGTTGTTTCGAAAGTCTCACCTATTTTAGCTGCTTTGAAAACTTCATCCTTTTTGTCGATCAAGAGCCCATCGTCTGAAGGTATATTGTTGATCTCAACTCCGTCAACATTGCTACTAGTGTCAACAACTTCATTGGATAGCTCAAGAGATGCATTCAAGGTTGTTGTTATGTCCTTTTCCTCGTGCATTGTCTCATCAATGGTAGCCACATGCATGTCTAAAAAATCATCTTGGGTTCTTGAAATACATTCTTCGTGTGATAGCTCTATTGTATTGCACACATCCTCAACAGGAATAGATGCATGCACAATATAGAATCATCTTGAGGCTCTGTAATGTATTCCTCAATATCCAAGAAAGGTTCCAGCTTTCCCTCACATTGTTTGAAAACTTTGTTAACAAACTCATAAGCAACTGTAGAAACATCATGTTCTTGCCTCAAAATAGCCAATAGAGAAGGTAAGAGTGATTCATCACTCTCATTAATAATCAAAGTCATAATGGTTTGGATAGAGGATATAACATCTTCCATTTGATGCTCACAAACAACAGCCAAGAAATCCAACATAATGACACAAGATCTAATTTTTGCAATATTTTCTAGGATTAAGAGCCTTTTGGTCAAAGTTGGGCTGTTAAAATCATGCAAACCTTTGAAGCTTTCTACAATCAACCACCTTCATAATACTGTTGTTATAAGGTTCTTATGGAAATGTTAGTTTCATAATTTTGTTAACACAAAAAGTCACCACAAGTCTTACCTCCTCATCTGGATGTCTCATGAGCTCTAGCTTAACCAAAAAAATTACTAATGGAGCCCAAGCATATTGTAGCCTCTTAGAATCTCGCTGATCTATCATGAATAAACATATCCCCACTTCTTCCAAAATACAAAGTAGATCATTCCTAGACTGTAGCAAGTGTTCAAGTTTCTTACCTACTCTATAGAGCTTCCTTCCCACATCTTCTTCACTGAATGATGTCATAGTTCATACTATAAAAGAATCAACCTTTGACAATCCTCTGAATGATAACTCACTACTGAGTAAGATAACCTCACAGGATGGCAGGATTTTCTTCTCTGATACCACGGTAATGGGCTGCCCTGTTTGTAATAATAATAATTTTTATTTCTTATTATGTTACTTTTATTATTATTGTGGTCTTTCATAACTAGACAGAAGTTGCAAAAGGGTTTTTTTGTTTGCATGTGATGTTTTTGCATATAACAATGAAATATGAAACATGCAATAATAACCCAGAAAAGATATAACAGATATGGATAAAATAACTTCAACCCAGTTCATAAAATCACCCAAAATGAATTATCAATGCATACCCATTTGCTTTGAACAACATGCAAGTCTATTTTTTTAGCAACAACAATTTCTAGAAACCCTAGGCTGGTTGTTACACCTCCAAAGATGTCAAAACAACTCCAATCACCAAACAATAATGTGAAGATTTAGGCAACTCCAAAACAACAATAAATCCATTTAATTTGAACAACATGCAAGTCTGATTTTGCAGCAACAACAATAAATCTACTAACAAACCCTAGCTGCTCTCACCACCAAGTTTCCCACGTCCTCACACAAGCTATACAGCTAGACTGGCAACCTCAATCAACTAGAAAATAAGAAAAAATTCTCCTTAAAATCTAATAATATCCCTTCAATTTGTATTCCTGTTAAATTCTTCAAACATGCAATGGAGATTGAAGCTCAAATCTGAACATATAAACAATTGTGCTGCACCAAATGTGACCCCTCTATCAAGCCACCACTGAATCCTCTATTTACCGCAATATGGTGTGTTTCATAGAATATGAAGTAACAGAAATACAGAAGTAGTAGTATAGTGCATTTTACAAATATAACAAAATTACTCAGAACGAACCATTGTATTCATCATTGATTCACAGGAAACATTACAATGTTCATGACAACAACATACTTCATTATGACTCCAATGTCTGCATATCAACTATTGTCAAATCACGTGTCCTGACTACAATGTATTGACTCTCTAAATACTCATCGCCAAGGTTGGTTGTGATGCCAACTTGGTACCGACTCCAAACTACCCGACCCGTCGGTTGGTACCGACAACTAATTACATCTTATTACGTTATTTATTCACTTAACTAATTTTTTGTCTACATCTATCCCCCCCTCAAAATTGGTCGTCTTCCAAACGACATTTACATCAAAACAACAAAATTATGATAGAAACTCAAAAACATCCTACTGAGAGTGGGGAGGTTGGAAGGACATCCCTGGATGTGTTGAAGAGGTTGGGGTGGCTGATCGTTGTTGTGCCTGTAGCTTCCTTGCTTCCTCGATCTTTTGCCGCAACTGGTGTTGGGCCACTAGCTCTTGTTACCTTCACCATTGCTTGCACTCATTTTCTGTCAGACTTTCCCAAGTAATGGATTCCATTTCTGTATCGGCACTTGGTTTTTTTTTTTTCCTCCTCTGATGCAATCTTTGGCCTGAAGGATGCAATCTTCTTTCCTATGTCCATGTTTTCCTGATTGGATGCTTACCCTTTGCACTCCAAGAGGAAAAAATATAAAAAAATCTGTCCAACACTGTAACTGAGTGCTCGAGGTCCAAGATGGCCTTTTATGAGGCTGAAGTGGTGGGTCCGTACGCCGTACGGCCTGGCCATACGTTGTACGATTTTTTTGTTGTTGAATTTTTTGCCCAGGTCGTACGTTGTACGGCCTGACTTTAATTTTATTTTTTTAAAAAAATTAAAAAAATTTTGGCCTACGTCGTACGGCCTGCCTTTTTTTTCTGACATTTTATTTTTTTCGTCTTTTCCATGTCAAATTGAATCTGATTTGTCTATTTTTTCCCGATGGGGTCCACGTTTGATCAACAACTCCGATTCGAATTGTTGTCTTCGAAACAAATAAACTATCTAACTTTCGAACATTATTTTTCTCTGTTGATTATCACCGATCGCCAAAACATTGCAAGTCGATAGAAATACTCTATAGTCCTTATTCCTTCTATATGGTCTCTTTCTGGCTGGTGCTTCCAATACTGGGTTCCTATCGTTAGTTTTATCACTTCGATTCACCTTGCTTGCCAATGGCTCTTCATACCTGATCACCTTGTCTGGTTCAACTTTATGTGCAAGTGCATCATCTATCTTGGCATCATTCTCTGTATATTCTTTTTGTGCCTCTCTTGGTCGACTTGTCTGTTCTTGGTCCACTATTTGTTCTATTACTTCCTGTTGATTATTACCTTTCTCCCCATTGTCACTCATTACTGGTTCCCTCTTGCCAAGTGGTCGAGTGTTTGTCAATCCATCAAGTGCTTCATTCGTGAACAATGTTTCACTCATCGACCTAGAGTTGCCCAGGCTTTCACTCATCGGCCTAGAGTTGCCCAGACTTTCATTTGTCGACTGAAAGTTGCTGAGAGTTTCACAATTGCCAAGTGTTTCACTCTTCAACTGAGTTTTGCCAAGAATTACACTGCCATGACTTGCATTGCCAGGACTTGCACTACGAGGACTTGCATTGTTTATCGGAGAGCTCTCGCCGACTTCTTTTATTGAAATCATATTATATTCCGATTGAAAGAACTTGTAATCTTCTATCTGCCAGTGGAAGAGCCCACTAAAGGAATTAGTTTCATCCTTAGAACATTCTTGTAGTTTTAATACTCCTTTCTCATCAGATTCCATTGGTCCTCTACCAACTGACTCCCCTCCATCTGAATCAGAATCTGATGCTAGTTCCTCACTTATAGCCTGTGTTCTTAGGTCTATGACAATCTTCTTGCCTTTGTTCTCTATTGACAATGTGTTTCTTTTCTAGTTATGGTTGGCCTTGGCGGCTATCAACCACCCTCGACTGAGTAATGCATCGTACGATGCATTTTGTGTTGTTATGACTACGAAGTTTAACCGAAAGAGTTGGGTGCCAATCTTCACTTTTTGAGCCATTAGCACTCCCAGCACTTTAATTCCGTGCTGGTCTGCTCCCAATAACTAGAAATTTTGTGGCCATAGTGTAGGTTTTCCCAAGCACTTCCACCTATCTTCTGTCAACACATTCACTCCCGATCCATCGTTAATTATTGTATTCGTCAGGTGACATCCACCGATTTCCATGTGTGCGACGGTTGGATTCTTGTGATTGTTGATGGCTAACAGTCTCAGATCGATGACTTGTTCTCCTTCTAGCGGTGGCTCTACTATGACATCTTCATCCATTGTTTTCCCCTTTAGGTTCCCTTCCATCACCTTCAAGATTACCATCCTCAGTTGCAGCATGCTCTGTAGAAGCTCCGCTATCTTGACCAATATAATGGTTTGTAACACCTGATTCATGATACTCTTGTCTGACTCTGGTTGTACGATAGTTGTTCTTCTGTTCTTTCCTTCCATTTCCATTGCCATCTCTACTTCTTTCCTAGCCTCTTGAAGTCTCTCCTTCTCGGTTCGGGGATCTGGATACGTCATTTTTTTCCACTGTGCTCGGGTGACTACCAGGATCTCTTCATCATTTTCCTTGAGACTGATGAGGTTCACCCCTTTCTGCTTTAGGCAATCTTTTTCTTCGTGACCTCCAGGCCCACACCACTTGCATAATGCATTTATTGTGTTCTGATTGTTGTTCGGACATTCTCTTGCAAAGTGTCCCCATTCGTTGCATTGCCGGCACTGTATCATAGGTCACCCCTTGTTGTCGTATTGTATTCTATTTCTCAGACTTCTATTGCTTTGGTAACCTCCAGGGGATGCATGGCTATTGTACTGGGGCCTTGGTGGTGTGTTTGGCGGTGTTGACGGTTCTCCTTGAGTGAAGACTACTTGTGTACGCCTTGCTTTCAGATTGTATGGGCATTCCTTGATAGAATGTCCCATCACTTGGCAGATATCACAAAATAATTTTTTCAGACAATTTGCCTTTGTGTGACCTTCCCCCTTCAATCTGTACACCACAATTCTCTAGCTTCCCTCGTGCTCTCCATGTCGGCCTTCAATTCTTTCATCATTCTCATCATGTCCTTCCTGAGTGCTTGCACAGTCTTGGACTCATTGTCCTTGTTGTTGTCTGTACTCTCCTCATCGTCCGTCTTCCTTTTCCTTCGGAAGGATGTTTTATTTTCACTCTCTATATCCATTGTTCGATTGTACGCTTCATCGTACAACGACGAAGGCACGACTTTCATTTTCTTTCTCAGCGATGAGCGCAACC
This sequence comes from Cunninghamia lanceolata, assembly GCA_027924645.1. Lineage (NCBI taxonomy): Eukaryota > Viridiplantae > Streptophyta > Pinopsida > Cupressales > Cupressaceae > Cunninghamia > Cunninghamia lanceolata. The sequence goes on along the minus strand of BSBN01001616.1, from coordinate 1,648,573 downwards.
CTTTTATGAACCATCACTTCTTCAGCCCATCAGCTGGCTACGTCTCCAGTTTTCCCAACAATTCTTTCAGTCTCCGGTTGTAGGTTCACACATTCTCGTGCTTCCCTTGCTTCGTACTGTAGATCTCTGCTACAATTTCACTGTCATCCCTCAGGAATTTGAATTCGTCTTGGAATGCCTTCTTAAGTAATCTCCATGATGCACTGTGTGCTTGGTCCAACTCTGTGTACTAGTCGATGGCACTACCTCTCAGTGTCGTTGGAAATGCTTTCAGCCAGTAGTCCACATCATCTTGTCCATTGGCTATCCAAGTCATCTCGCATGTCTTACAGTGTCATACTGGATCTTCTGACCCATCCCCCGTAAATTTTGGCAGCTTCTGCCTCTCGGCTGGCGGAGTCACCATCCTTCCCTGATGCCCTCCTTGTGCATTGGACCTAACTGGACTAGTTCTCTTGCAATGTCCCGGTGCATCACTTGCACTCTCGGCCACGTTCGAGTCTTCCCCGCATCCTCTGTCAGGTCCTCTACACCTTGAGTCTCCTCGGGTTCGTTTTGATACTCCCTCTGCCCTGGGGTCTTAGGCTCAGATCTTCCAACTCTCGGCCCTTCGTCGTCCGATATGGATAACTCTCCGATGCGGCGTATGTTGTTTTCAATTTCTTCTGTCAATTCATTTTCATTCCATTTTTCTTTATTTGTCAGCGGTGTCTTGAAAATTCCTTCATCAACATGATGATGTTCATTGACAATTTGTCTCAGTGTTTTCCTTCATTCTTGTTCCTTTAATCTCAATAATCTTCGTGTTCTTTCCTCTGGTGTTTCATGCCCACTTGGTACTCAATTCTTATCCTTATTGAGTTGTATGGGCATTAATTGCTACTTGGGTGAGGAGATGGTCGACCTCTTGGTTGACGTGCAATTGATCCCAGATGACCGACTAAGGGATCTCTCGTCTGAGAGCCTCCCTCCGTACGTGGTCCTTCAACGAGTTTTCCCACAAACTGCAGAGGTCTTCCGTCATAGCATCTTCACGATCCTCGTTTGCTTGTACTGGCTCTTCGGTTAGCTACCCCATCATGACGCCATCTTCATTGTGTTTTTCTCGACCCTAGTTACACCTGACGGTTTGCTTATTTTTTACGATGCCACTTGTCCGATGGTTTCCAATGACTCAACTTGTCATCAACAGCAACTTGTCATCCGATGGTCTCCGACGACTCAACTTGTCATCCGATGGCCTCAGACAACTCAACTTGTCACCCTTGACCCATTTTCGAACGGGCAACGGCGCCAAATGTTTACCGCAATATGGTGTGCTTCACAGAATATGAAGTAAATAGAAATACAAAAGTAGTAGTATAGTGCATTATACAAACATAACAGAATTACTCAAAACGGACCATTGTATTCATCATTGATTCACAGGAAACATTACAATGTTCATGACATCAACATACTTACTTCATTATAACTCCAATGTCTGCATATCAACTATTGTCAAATCACATGTGTCCCGACTACAATGTATTGACGCTCTAAATACTCATCGCCAAGGTTGGTTGTGATGCCAACCTTTGGTACCGACTCCAAACTACCCGATCCGTCGGTTGGTACCAACAACTAATTACATCTTATTACGTTATTTATTCACTTAACTAATTTGATGTTTACATCCTCCAGATTGGGTCTCTCACCAACGTGGAAGATGTTGCCTGCAAAGGTTTATGTCCTCACAAACCTTCGGGAAGAACCAACTCCTCCAACAAGAAGAAATACAAATATCAAGTCATGAATGAATAAAATGAACTTCAAATGCCCTTTTATAATTCTCAATTTGCATTTGACTTTCATTTTATTTAATTTACTTCCATTTCCCACCTTTCATTCTTTTAAATTTGGTGCACAACTTTATAATATAAAGTATACTTTAAAAGTCACTTATATCTCCCCTTTTAAAATGACACTTTAACTTATATCATAAAGTATACTTTAAAATCACTTATATCCCCTTTATAATAAAGTCCCTTTTTTTAAATATTTTAATAATGCATAAAGTTAAATTATTTAATTTAACTTTATTATTTGACGTTATTAATATTAAATGCATAGGACCAATATTAACCAATATAACTCCAAGATATAATTATGCCACCATGCCAGATATAGAAACTCTGCCAACTGACCATACGAGTGACTTACTATAAATAGTAAGTATGAGCGACACATCCAAATGATTTACTAAAAATAGTAAGTGTGGGTCAAAGTGTCCAGAATGACCCAAAAGTCTGAAATCACCTGGAAAGACATCACCGCAAACCATATGATATCACTGAGCTCAATGCAACATCTAAGATAGCCAATGGTTGTCTACCAAGTCACCAAAATAGTGCTAGACTGACACTTACTATAAATAGCAGTGTTCTACGAGGACCAAAGAGAACAAATCCAGAAAGATTGTTGTCATGCAAGCACTTACTATAAATAGTAAGTACAAACAAGTCTGAAATCCCTCTGGATCGTGTCATACAGCTCCACTGGAATACTTGACCACACTGGTGACATCAAAATACTCCTCTAATTAGGTTGTCACAAACCTAGAAAGTCGACTCCAACTGCACTGCAAGAGGACCTGAAAATGGGGACATTACAGATTCACAAACTTCGCTCTGATGCCACTTGATGCAGTCATGGATGGAAGGTCTTGAGAAGGGACAATCCAACCATGCAACTTGAGTAAACACAACGGAAACAACACAGTAACAAAATGCAATGTAGGATTTATATACTCAATATATAAGACAATTACAATGCTTATATGCTGGCAACATGCGAGCTACAATCAAAGGGCTCACATGCCTACTTTCTAGGTTACAACATATGTGAAAGATATGGCATTCAAATGCCTTCCAGAATGAATCTAACTATCTATCTTATGAACAGATATGAATCACTTAGTTAACTAATTGCTTTCATAATGCATCTAAGAGATGTATATATATCATTCTCCAATTTAATGAATCCTTCGTGCTGGCCTTAAGAGATCTCAAATTCCAATGAATGATGAAATGTGTAGAAAACATGTAGGTCGGCCTACAACTCTTGGTAATGCTCCACAAATGAATGAAACTTGATGCAGTTCTCAAGGAAGGTCTATCTGGTCCCAATTTACCTTGTAGTATGTTCCATTTAGCTCCGCAAGTCACGGAAGTGCTCCGTAAACCTTGTATGATCAAACTGAATGCTAAATGCTCTACTTTGTGAAAGCTGATGTTCTTCAGCTTGCTAGCGACAACTCTTCACAAACAACTCCAAATCTCCTGAAATCTTAGTATGATGTAGATGACATAGCATAAAAGATAATTCCTATTCTACGATCTCTAAAATGAAGATGCGGTAAAATGTGGTAGAAAATGTTGAACTGCAAATGACTAAACTACAACTAAAATGCAAGAAAAGAAAAGAAAGCAAATATTTTTGGTTGATGTAAGATTGCTCTTCAACCTAGGATGCTCCTACATAAGAAATCCTTATAATCCCTTGCCGATATATGTCTTTATTCAATTGAAAAAAATAGAAATCAATGCTACAAACTACATAAACTCATTAATGTCCACATAAATTCAGAAGCTTCCACATAACTTAAAAATAAAAAAGACAACTTTAAATAGATAACCATCTCAAAAAAATGTTTAACAAGTAAAGTTGAGCATCAAATTTAGGCCCTAATACAGTGCAATGTGGATGAGCTAGAAAGATGAGGATGACACTATGTTTTCTTACTTTTGTTTCTTGACAACTCTCTTGTTGTCAACTTTTTACTATTTGGCCAATAGGCCATTCTTTATGTGTATGTTTTTAGTAATTTGTAGTTGTTGATTACCATAAATAGATGGTCATCCAAAAATATATCTTTTTATTATTTTGTTCATCCAAAAGTTGAGATACATGGATACATTTATTTATCTTTACATGCAACGAACTTTTTTTAATTTATTTTGACATGCAAGCTTTTCCATTCCAACATATTCATTAATACAAATTGTAACTAAAAAGATTATATATTAATATTCTATGTTGGGGTTTTGTTGTATCTATTTGAAATGTTTGTTTATGTCTTGTGTATTGGGGTCTTACTATTTATATTCTTCATTTAGATATTTTGTGTTTATATTTTGCATTGCCATTGTAATGATTTTATCATGTAATGGGATTTTGTTATATTGTGAGTTTAATAATGATATTCTATCTTTGATGTGTTTATTTAAATGATTTGAATTATTGATAAATCCTGGGGGAGATGTTTGAGCAAACACATTTGGAAGGTGTCAAGACAAACTTATCCACCTTTTCTAGCTTCCTTGTAGCATGTGCAAAGATATGAGCTTCGGAATAGGGTATGGATAAATATAATATAACAAAAGTTAATTTAATGGGTATTACAAAGAGTAATTATTTTTAATCAAAAGAACATCAATATATCTTAAACTGTATTAACAGTTATGCAACAAATATATCTTCTCTCTCTAATGGGGTGGTTGATGCAGTCCTCATGCCCCTGGATATCTTGTCTCTTCCTTGCAACTCCTTTTTTCTCTGTTTTTTTCTTTGCCTTCTCCCTGCGCCCCTCTAAATTGGTTGAACGCCCCTCTTCCAAATGCAACGCCTTGCCTCTTGGGCAATGCCAACTCCCCATCTGATAAAATTCCTCTGTCCTTTATGCTTTCATGGATGCCTATATTCTTGGTCTGATTTGAACACCATTGCGCTCAAATGCAAAACCTTTTCATAGAAGTCAGTCCCATAGAATTCCCTTGTCTAGGCCAGATTTGATGTATTGGTGTATCCTTGTGTGCAACATAACTCGAAACAAAGTAGCTTGAAGAACACACTATTTGAATTGCACTAGGCTTGACTTGTGCTACTTTGTCCATTGTTGTCCTACCGACTAAATGACAAGCCACATAGAAATGGTCAGCACCGTTTGTTCTATTCTGCCAACAAACTCTTGTATCATGCCTCAGTGTTGCAATGAAATCTTGGATAATTTTGAATGATTTTATCAATATATGCCTTGATGAAATCTTGAATTCTGCCAACAAACTCTTGTATCATGCCTCAGTGTTGCAATGAAAAACGATAAAAAGAAAAGATCGGCTTATGTGAATATAATGACTTCGCATGAGAGCTTTCTTAAAGTAGCTTTCACTGGCATAATTTCCACCTGACTCAGTGTTCTCTGGTAGAAAATATTTGCAAAAGCATCTTTTGCTTCACGTGGGTATGCATAGATTTTTAATTTCATCTCCTTATAATCTTGAAGGAAGATTGCTTCGTTATGGAATATATGCTCAATTTCCGCCTTACTCACCTCACTATTTTCCTTTTGCTTCCCAAAATTCAGATGATCATTTGACTTTGCCTGCTTGCTAGTAGGTGGCAGACTTTTATTTGTAATGAGTTTATGTTCGATCTGCACAGAGTCTCCATTACTTCTGCTCAGTTGAGGTGAGAAAAATCCACATCACTATAAAACAAGAGCATGTCAATACAAGAGACAGAACTACCTAATGCCTTGACGACATAGTGTGTTTAGAATGAGTGGTTGAAGTTCCCTGTCTCTAAGAAAATTCACGAACATTTATTATGTTCTAACATTGTGCTCCTTCATTTACACCCTCTCTGCAATCCTTTCCTGCACACATACTCAATGTGTAGTTCTAGGGACGCCATGCCTTCATAATGGTGTGGCAGGCGACAATCCTACGCCCATGCATCTGCCATAAGTTTGTCTCCTCCCAGGCCATTTTCTATATGACGCATTCAAATCCCTCTTCAATGTGGTGAGTGGTGGCTTGACCAACGCCTCTATGTTTTCTTTCTAATTATTATTTTGTTTTTCATCCACATGGAAGACTCCTTCCATAAGGGATATGACAGTATCTGACACCTTTCCACATTGACATGGAAACATCTAAGCAATTTCTAGAGATTATCTTTTGTCTTCTTGCCCTCATATTCCTTTCAGGAATGGAAAGATATTCTACATTCACCTTTGGCCTTGTTCCTTCCCATGGGAGAAACATTGTTCGATATTCGTGGATCATCATCAATATTCAAAATCAAACTTCCACCATCAACACAAGACTACACATTGAGGGGGAGCCACATGGTATCTCTTCTTTCTATAATTGAAGAGAGTGTTTCCTCACGTGGGGTTTTATCCGTCTCAATTATTTTGAGTGGGATCACATAGCCCTACTCTCTTCATCTTCTTGGGGGAGTTTGTCTTACAAGTTTTCTCCTTCTCTTCTTTTCAAGGGGTTCATTTTGTACATGGATACTTAACATGGCTACACATTTGTCCAGACCTATTCATCCATATTTCCTATCCACCTAGGCTATTCTTATGGTGGGTGTTGGTGCATTATTTTATTTTCTAGCATTTAATTGTTATTTTATTGCATTATATGCACCTAGGATAAGATAAACTTGCTTAGATAGGCATGTACTTGGGTAGGTTGCATATACATCATGGCTTGTACTTTCCTAGTTTATTGGAGAGGTTGTGCACACATGTGACTACATCTCTTATCTCACATTGGTTTTACATTCACATATCTTGGTGTTGTATCTTAAATATACCCACTTGTAGCTCATTATTGAACATCTCATTGTAATCCATCTTTTGATTAGAATATAGTTTATTCTATCATATTAATCTTCTTTGTGCTTTCCTTTAGGCCTTCTCGATCTCGACTGGCTATCTTTATAGTCAATTCTTACATGTTTGAATGTGAATGTAAACTAGATGCACAAATAAATGTCTTTAAATACAAGTATGTAGCATCAAGTCTTGGAAACATGTGTTTAGTTGGCTCACAACTAGTAGAATAATTTTGCTTGGTTGTTCTATTTGGCAACGGGGCTACAATTGTGTTGTTCAACAGTTGTGTTCTTCAGCTAACCATATGGTTTGTTGATTGTGTTTAGTTGTTTTGTGGTTCTATTTTAGAACCAATTCTTGTCCACCCTTGTGGCATTCTATGTAAAAGGTCAGGGCTCTTCAACCTCTTTTACCATTATCAAAAACAACTAGTCGAATGGGCAAGTGTTGGCCGAATTGAAAAGATAGGGGTTGAGTTTATGATTGTAGGATCAATTCCATGACCATGTAAATGACACTGGGTAGTCAAATGGTCATGGTTGTATGGGGATGAATATCTTAGAATGTACATAGTCATAAATGAAAGTTATATAAGATGTGTTTAGATGGATAAATATATAGAGATAGGTAAAGGATAGGAGAATGAACCATACTTCACACAAGATTGCACCATTGGTCAATATGTACATAAAACATTCTCCCAAAATAAACACAAAACTAAACGGAAAATGACATGTATATGCAAATTTCACCATTACAAATAAATTTGTGCTAAAAACAAATATTACATTAATTGTTATATATAATATAAATTCTAAAATTCTAACTTTAGCATTTAAAGTAAAGGTTTCGAGTTTCCAAATTCAATATTCACAATTTCAAGGTCAAGGTTCAAAATGTTAAGTTTCACTTTCTAGGGGTCAAGATTTTGGTTCAAGGTTACCAAATTTAAGGTTCTAGGATTTTCTGCTCTAGGTTCCAGGTTTCAGTCTCAATAAAATAATCAGATATAGCCACATGTGATATTGAGCATTCTTAAATGCACTACACATATCCGTGTAGAATCTTTCTTCTCTTATATGTTTCATTTCTTTAGAAGCATCTTCATACATTTTTTGCAAATTATATATTAGAATGCAAATAAGTGTACACAACAATCTTGTGTGTTCTTTCCATATTGAAATTGTGCTCTAATTGATTTGTTTGAGAACTAAAATTGGATCGCACTACATCAATCTGTACCACAAAGAATGGATGATTCACGCAATAAGCATTTTTGCAAAACCTATTGCAAAATGGTATAAGACTTATTAGACCAAATAGGCTTAAGTTTTTTTATTAAGATAAGTTGGTTTTAAAGGGACCATAAACCCTGGACAAAGCAAAAGTTACAATAGTAACAACCACCCTCAAATTTTGATATGACCTAAAACCTTAACAAAGTTGCAACCAAGCTGCCTCAAAGAACAAAAACTCTCAAAACACAAAGAGCCATCCTACACAACATCAAACCCCGATCATATCATTGAATTAAGATGCTCGCTCAAATGGAATTTCAAATGCACGCATCCACGGCCACGCTGGAAGGAGGTTTTCCTTCTTCCACAGGCAGTCCTGGTGGAGGTTTCTCCCCTCATACGCTCTTCCCGAAGGTTTCAGATGCACTCACATGATTGTTGGGGCTTTCGCATCCCCTACTGTGCAGAAAACAACTTTCAGCCTTGCTTCTGAGGGCGCACATGGGCCCTCCTTCACTGTTGTTGTTGGTGTCGTTGGTCGTCCGCCATAGAAGGACAAGAGACACTCCCGCCCCTTCTTTGCTCCCATAGCTCCCCTATGGTGGTGTGTGGACAGGAAGTTGCAAAAAATTAAGAACATTATGGTAAGCATGGATTGATTAATAGATTTAATGGTCTCTGGCTATCCCACCCTAATTTGCATAAGTGGATTTCTAAATCCTAGAAACCTTTTGCCCAGCGTAATATTGACCTATTCTCCTGTGCAAAGGGTTTCTTTATTCCAGCTTTTGATTCTGTTGAGGCTAGGGATTCAGTGCTAGATGGTAGGGTGTGGTTGTGGGGAGAGAACTCCCTTTTACTCAAACCTTCGACTCCTCTATTTAATCCTTTGTCTGAACCACTTAATATCAAGCTTGTTTGGGTCAGGTTACCCAATCTACCCCTCCAATTCAGGGAGGATTCCTGCTATGAGGCGATTGGTAATACTATTGGTCACTACCTCATGGTGGATAGATCTACAATTCTAATGGGACTCCATACATATGCTCGCATCCTTGTGGATATTGATATTTCCAAGCCTCTTCATGGAGATATTGTTTTGATGGTGGGGGATTGTACTAGATCCCAACTTCTTGACTGTGAGGGTTTACTCTTTCGTTGCCATCGTTGCTTCTTGTTAGACATCTAGGTTTGGATTGCCATCACTCTCATTGTAAGGCTTGTGCGACATGGTGGCAGAACATTCTTTTGGAACACTTGATAGTTTCTAGGTTGGTGGGTGGTTCAGATGATGAGTCCCCTGTGGGTTCTTCTCCTTCGACTCCCCCTGCAACTACTAAGTCCCCAACGGAGACTTCTATACCAATTTAGGCTATGTCTAAGTGTATGTTGGCAGCTGTTTGTGAGCATTCTTTAGCTCTAGTTGTGGCTCCTTCTGCTCATGAACTGATTGTTTCTTCGTCAGTTCTTGTTGTTTCTCTGGCTCTGTGTGCTTTGCTACGCGAGCATTTTGTGGTTGCGACATCTGTTGAGGATCCCCTCCTCTCACCTTACTCTGAGGATTTTGACTCGGAGTTCTCTTGGGTAGTGGTTTAGTGTAGAAAAAAAGGGCTCCCTAAATTTGTTTTTGGTCTTCGGCCTAGGGTCAAGACAGTTAGATTTGTTGGCTCGGGTTTAGGGGTCATTTAGTTGTGTTTCTATCTTACAGTGGTGTTATTGTGTTAGTGTGTTGTTTGTTTGCTGTCAATGGCATGTCTGTGGTCTGTTGGGTCTTGCCCTTGGGGCTTGTTGTAAAGGGCTCAGCACCCTGGTTTGTTGCTTACCTTAATCAAAAATATGAGACCTCAATTGAGCAATCCACACACCCTTGATCCAAGTATGAGATTCTGACACAAACTTGGGGAGACCCCTCTTCCTTCTATGAACAATCGTCCAAGAAACACCATTATCTGAATCATCCAATCACAGAGGGAGGAAAGGGAAATACTTTACCACAACCTAACCAAAGCCAACTCTCGCGAGGGAAAATGTCTTTCTTCGAAAGTTGAATGCCACACAAAATCAGTAGACATATTAGGAGCAGGGGTCCCATCACAACAAACCATGGGGGGGATGGGAATCAACGTGGGAACAACCAGAATAGGTTCTGAAGAAGAGCTCTTGGTAGGAATCAAAGAAATCGCTAATGTAACACCTCTCCAAAAGAAATAACCATATATGAACTTAATACTACAATAAGCATCATATAAGCATATAACATATATGAACTTAGTTCTACAATAAGCATCATATAAGCATGTAACAACATTCCCACATAAAACATAGAACATATATGAACTCAATTCTATAATAAGCATCATATAAGTGACATGTAAGCTTAATTCAAACGAAGTTTATCATATAGTGATAAAGACTAACAATGAGTGATAAAATACTTGATAGCATCTTAACACTTGAATCCTTAAATTTATTACATAAGCCAAGAGATTTCATGAATGTTTCTACAACATCGTAACTTATCATCTTAGGATAATAGATAAACTAAGATTCCTTTATTGTCAATTTAAAGTTATATAACTATCAAATCCATATAGGTCATTAAGAACCAGGTTACATTCGTTCAATGTTGAATACTAAACATATAATGAAATGTTATAACAAATTAACAAGATTACATATCTTATATAGATGTAGCAAGATCTCAAGGTGACGTGGCATCTCGATGCAATCTCTCGCATTTGCTCCTCCTTTGTATCCCAAAGTCGAGAGAGCATCATAGAGGCAACTTCTACCCTACCACGAAGCCAAAGCTTCCCCATGCTACTCAAACAAGCAGCCTGACCCGTCTCGAAGAAACTAGTTCCTCAAGGTCGTCATGCATGATAGTGAATTTAACTATGCATTCTATCCATTTCCCATGCAAACATATAGAAATGCAACCATAAATTTAAAATGGCATCTACGATTCCAATCCTTTAAAAAATAATTTCTGCTTGAAATCAAACCATTTATGTCAATCATGCATGTTGGCAAATATATTTTTTAACAAATTCTAATATCCAGGGTACCATTAGATTTGTCATTTATTATGATTTCAAGAGTTTGTACTCTATGGTCCAATGTAACAATCTAATTTCTCTTAAATTTAGTAAATGAAGAATTGATTCTTTCAATCTTTCTTGGTTATTTTCTAATGAAAATCTATTTAACATAGTACAATTCTTTACTTCCATTTCCTTCTATATTATTTCCAGCCTTAAAATAATTATAAAGAATCCATAGAAACTTAGTACTTATAATAAATTTGATTTATTTATTTGTTGTTTTAAATAAAGCATGTTTCTTTATCTTAACAAGAGATAATAAAGAGTATTTGAAGGATCTTAAGAAGAATTTAAATACGCTAAGTAATAAAGGAAATATAAGATAACCTTTAAATGAGAGCAATTTTTTTTATTCATGTCTGCATCTTAAGAGGAGGCACCTCTAATGGAGGCGTCTCCATTGGAGGGGTCGTCTCTCAATATGGATCACCTAGCTTATTTTTCCCAGTGACCTCTAAAATATGGTTCACCCAGATTTATTTGATAGCAACCACTAAAATATTTCTCTTATTTTCCCTAAATTTGGTATTATATTATAATGAAATGCACAGTTTTGTTGATTTATACTTTTGATTCCACACATACAGAGATTTATCAATATCACTTTTGAATCATTTTGGTTTCAATACCTCTGTGATAAGTCAAAATCATGCACTATATTTACTATAAGGTATGTATTTTACAGAGAGTGTTTTCCTTTGTTTCTATTTAACTGGATTTTAGGTTTCTTGCAGGTATTCTATAGCTAGTCATCAGCCAAAGCTATCAAATTTCACAGCTACCCTAATTTAGGGAAATTACACACTGTAGCAATTAAATACACTTGTTGTCAAAGATTTAGAATTTACAAGCACTAGAGGAAATGAAATCCTACAGCTGCTCAAAAATTTTAAAATGAATGGAAGTTATTTATTGCCATGTTGTTCAATAAGCTTGGTAAAGGAATTCCTTGTAATCTATGTTCAAATTAAACAGACTAGCAAAATTCTTATCTCAATCTTTCTGCAACTCTGAATTTCTTTGTCCAGTATCTCCAAGTTTCACCTCCAAATTCTCTCTTTTCCTCCCTTTCCCACTTCCATTCCTTTGTCCGACATTCCCTCAAACTCCAAAATTCTCTATTTGATAAGCCATTTCCCCTCTTCCCAAGGCTCCATGTGTTTGAAAACATGTTATTTAAATGCCAAGTAAAACTTTGATAAACTCCCAATGATCCCTGCTCAACAACTTAGGTGGAGCGATTTGTCAGATTTCTTCGTTTATACAAATGTCAAGCACGGGAAAAGTGTTTTCCATGAAATATTAAATCAGTGCATTTATTTCCTCCTGCCTCTTAAGTAATTAATATTATAAAAATATATCACTTCATCCTTTGTTTTTTAATGAGGTTCTCCTGGTAAATAAAATAGTAAAACGTGTTGCATAATAAAATAATATTTGCTCTTGGCACCAATAGCAATATTACCGTTATTGCCAAATCAATTCACATTGTTAAAGTATTATATTTTTTTTTTATTATTTATTTTTAAGGATAAGTAAAAATATATTACTATATCCCAATTATTTAACTCAATTAAATATATGTGTGTGTGTGTGTGTGTGTGTGTGAGAGAGAGAGAGAGAGAGAGAGAGAGAGTATATACTTATTTGTGCTCTCTCTCTCTCTCTCTCTCTCTCTCTCTCTCTCTCTCTCTCTCTCTCTCTCACACACACACACATATATATCACACTTGTATTACCTACACACATATATATGCATTATTACATCTTGAAATTAATTTAGATGACGTTGTTACTAAGGAGAAACTAAAACAGAAGGAAACAATTCTAGAACTTATAATCTAACCACAATCCCACCCTATATGCAACCATGATAAAAAAAAATTGTCTGTGTGTGAAAGTCATGCAGACGACCTTTAGAGGTATTAGGTTCCTCTCCTCTATGATACTCTCTCGTCGGGTAGAGGTGAATGATGAATCTTGTCGCATTCAGACACCAAAATTATAGTTAGTCCATGACAACTGATAACATATACATCATGCAAATTATAATTCCAAATATGCTACTATAACATAGTATAAATATCTAGTCATCTAATAATGCAAATAAAGTCATTCAAATGGCTAGAAAGCATCATATGTCACTGATCAAAATAAACATCATACATGTCTGTACAAGTCTATAATAGACAACACTATGGCCTGTAACAAAATGGGCTATGACATCCAAAGCCGCACCACCCGCAAGGGAAACTGCATCAGTTACAGGATTTGCAACAGGAGAAATGGGAGGTCTATCATCCTGAGAGTTAAAGTCACGAACAGTCAAGTGGTCAACGATGGCATTCTGCCACCACATATTGGGCATGCCTTCCAATGAGGACAATCAGAAGCCAAGTGTTCGATGGCAAAACATTGTCTACAACGAAAGTGGAGACCCTCATAATCAAGCTAAGTCCAAGGCCTAATCTCCACTATCAAAATAATATCCCCATGAAGAGCCTTGGAGGTATTGATGTCCACCAAAATAGAGGCACGTGTAGGGTGGCCCATGAGGGTAGTAGTTGAATCAACCTTCAAAAATGACCAATAGCATTGTCAATGGCCTCATAATAGAAATATTCCTAGAACTAAAGAGGTAGATGAGGTAGGCTGACCCAAACAGGCCTGATATTGAGCAATTCTAAAGCAAGTTGAAAGAGGTAGACCATGGCTTGAGTGAAAGGGAATGTTCACCCCACATCCACACCCTGTTATCAAAAACCAAATCCCTATCATGTGAAGATTCGAAGGTCACAATAAAAAATCCCCTAGCACAAGAGTACAACTCAATTTTGCCCTCAACAAGAGGCATCAAGATTCCAAAACCCACATGTGCAAGTTAGGAAGAGGGCTGAACCAAGCCATGGGAAGCATAAAGAAGTTCATTGTCAATCACATCTTGTCCACACACTACGACAAGAGAGGATTAAGAGTGAGGGGCTGAATTTTGGCACACAAAGGAGGGCAAGATGGAGCCCCCTTCCTAGCAATGGCTACATAGGACTAAGGGGAGGCATAAACCAAACCCTTCACAAGAGGAGAAGTGCCATTTAAAGCCTTCGCACCACTAGCAAGGGAAACACAACCAAGAGTCAATTGCCCATTTGTCACTCTATGATAATGGGAAACCAAATAGGCTTTAGTTTATAATGGGTAAAAATATAATAATGTGAATAAATGAGTTGAGTGGCTCTATGATAAATAGCTTATAAAGTACAAACATTTTAGGAAGGTTTTGTAAATGAGATAGTAAGATAAGTGGGTTTGATCTTAGAAATTTCATGGTTAAGCATGTTTGAGTTAGAATAGTATTAGGACTAGTGACCTCCTGGGAAACCCTAATGCTTCAACCCTTTAAATATCATCTGGATACAATGAGTACTAAGTAAACTATTCATACTCATGAGAGATTTTTGTGGATTACTATTCATGAAGTATGAATAAATAAGTATTTCATTGGAAAACTACACAATTAAATCCCAATAAAATATCATATACTATTTTTTTTTGTTAAAATCTAAATAGAACCAAACTTTATCACCACTATGAAACATGTGGATGGACATGACACGGTCATGAAACTGGTTGTATTTGGTTTGGGTCGCCAAAAATGGATCATAACATAACATCATGTAGGAACTTTAGCCAGATGTTTGGTAACAAAAGTCTTACCTTGCTCCTTTGTATTGGACTTTAGCTAAATGTTTGGTAACAATAGCCTTACTTCGCTCTTTTTGTTAATGAAAGAAGTTGTTGTGGAGATAGGTAGCAAAATTTTATAAGCAAGAGGTTGATATGCATACGAACTTCACATGGAGAGAGTCTTGTGGAGACGCGGATAGCTTTATTGTAAATAGGGTGCAAAATATGAAACAAATTCTTAGTTTGTGGATGAAAGGATATAAGGAACCTGGACAACAGCCCAAAAGCTTCCACAAAGTTTTGCAAAAGAATGACATCTTAACTTCAGTCCGGAATAGTTGAACCAACGCATCACCATATACAATGGAGGAAAAACTCAGTAGTGTTTGGGCAATGATAGTTATATACCAATGTGATGGTGCGAGTCAATCACTATAAGCACCATATGGAGAATATAGAAGATTCAGACACACTTGGCAAAAAGAGCAATAGAAACACACAAAAAGTATCGTGATGTCCACTACGGCTCAACTTGTGGACTTTTCAATTGTTCCAATTGCAAGGCGAGTAAAAGTCGTCAAAGATAACTGCCATTCTTTTCACTATTCCTTATGATACACTGTGAAGAATCGTACTACATAATCAAAAACAGTAATAATGTACATAGGATATACATCATGCGCTGTTGCACTGAATGAAAAATGATTATTACTACATTGTGTTTATTGATTGCAGAAAAAAGCTATCTTAGATCATTGTGCACTGGTAAAAGCTGCAAGTAAATATACAGTGCGATTCACTGCTAATAAACCGTCACAGAGGGCAAGGTACTTGTATTGAACCATAATGAAGGACAGATGAAGAAATCAACATTACATCTTCAAATCAGCACTGTTGAATTCTCCAAGCTACTGCCCCAAAGACGGCAAAGATATTTGCCAAAATCAAGGCTGTCAAGCTCCAAAAAATGACGAGCATTGATTTATTAACCATTAAAAACTCATACACAGCATATTATCACCGTGCATGAATAGCGAAGACTCCAAAAATCTCAGATATAACAAGTAATACTATGTGTTACAGATGTTTAGAAATTGAGCAGAATTTCTCAACAGGTGCCGATTGCTCTAGTACACATGCAGCTTGAAAGCAGTCTGCTGCTTGCTGCATGGAACCTTCCATCTTGTGGACCATCCCCAAATTGAACCAGGCAGTGTGATTAGTTGGATCTAACCGTAGAGCATCTGCCAGAAAACTTCTGGCAACAGGTAATGACTTTTCTCCAAGTTCTCTTAGGACTGCAGCTGTCGAAATCAGACTTGGTACATGATCAGGTTCGACTGCTAGAGCTTTTGAATAGGCTATGAGAGCTTCTTTGTATAAGCCTTGAGATTCATACAATTTTCCTGCAAAAAATAAAATATCCATCAAATTCCTACAAAATCCTCCAGAAGGTCCCACGTACAGAATATTTCTGCAACTTCTAGTAAGTTGACTTGATTATAAGATTCAGCTTGCATTTTCTTGCAA
The DNA here is from genome assembly GCA_027924645.1 of Cunninghamia lanceolata. Classification (NCBI taxonomy): domain Eukaryota; kingdom Viridiplantae; phylum Streptophyta; class Pinopsida; order Cupressales; family Cupressaceae; genus Cunninghamia; species Cunninghamia lanceolata. The sequence goes on along the minus strand of BSBN01001616.1, from coordinate 1,632,350 downwards.
CCACTTCCTGCAATTTACAGACTAAATGTTCTTTGTTTCAATTTGTTGCAACTTGAGTTTATTTAAAAAATCAAATGGAATATGGCTCTATCAACCTTTAATCAGGAATTCAACTAACATTCTTGCCAGTCCCTTTATGTCAAAACAAAAAGAACTTATTTGAAGGTTCAAGATGATCCCGTTGTGTTGTGCTATCTATGGAGCCTTTGAAAACAAAATCTACTATAGAAGGTTTATTTCGTATAGTTGGAATTGAATGTGGGCCACTTTGAGTTGCCTGAGTAAAATTTTCGTGTCAATGTGTTGTAATAAAACAACATGATGTCCTAGCAGAACAAAACTCTAGATGTGGTATTCTAAAATAATATTGCACACTTAAACGTCTATCAAGAAAGTTAAGTCTGCGAGAGTTTGTCAGAGTACATATTTGATGGTGGATTTACTTTAAAAGTGTGCATATTGGTTTCTAAACCATGAACTATGCTTTGAACTTTTTAAGTTATCAATGAATAGGTTTTCTTATTAAGTCATTCTACCATATTCATGCCTACACATTTTGCGTGGCGTGATATTTTAAATTATGATGTGTTGTAAGCATGTCCCTGTCAAGGATAAAATGGCATCGAATAGAACCAGTGCATTCAGTTACTTCTCCATAAACAGAACTAGTGAACCTTTTAAGAGTACACTTTAAGCGTTGATTTAGATCAAGCTAGGCAATTTTTATGCTTTTAAAGCTCCTGGCATGGCCTGACTACAACAAAACCATGAATTAAGCAAAATAAAATCATTGATCTTTTGAAACCCATCTCTCAATAGGATGGTAACTTCATTAGAATGGGTTAGATTTTTAATTTGTTTAATTTGATCTGTGTGGGTTTTAATCTAGGTTACCAAATTGTCACTTGTATAGGCTGATTCCAGGTACAAAACATCCCAAAATATGAATCTAGCTCAAATCGCCTATGGATTCGGACAGGGTTCATTTTATTGCAGGTGGAAACGTTTTGACATCTGTCCCAGCGAACCCGACCATTTCCATTGTCCGTGTGGCATTTTGGGAATGATTCCGGGGCAATTCCAGAACAGATGGGTTTTTTAAAACATTTTTTTGACTTTGTTGACTGACAAAAACCCTAAACGGCAGCAGATAACATTATATCTATTGTTTTAGTCACCGCGGTAGGTAAAAAATGCCATATTATATTTAATATAAGAGTGACTATCCTTGTAATAAACACGACCAAGTGTAAGGAGGTAAATATACTTACATTCACTAGGAGAATATTTAATATAGCTTCTGTTTTTAGGATATATATATATATATCACGGAGACGTGCACCCTGACCCCTGGTGCGCGCCTCCGAGACGGGGACGCGACCCCCGTCTCCGAGACGCGGGAGAGACGTCCCCACATCGCAGGAGACGTTGGTCACGCACCCCGCCAAGACTCCCGGTACCCTCGCGACATTTCCAGGGGACGTTTGGGTTTTAAAGGAAAAAAGTGTATTTTTTTTTACTTATTTGGCCATTTAGTTTGACTCCCCGTAACTGGCGACGCCCAGCAAAGGTTTCCGCGACGCTCAGCAATCCCTTTCGACACCCAACAACAGCCTTCTGCACCCTGCAAGTCATCCATTCGGACCATTCATCTTTCAGCGACACCATTTAAGGTAAATGTCTAATCTTTTTAACTGTTTTTTTTTTTTTTTTTTTTTGAAGTGTTTTGCTTCCTATCAACACCTGCAATGCATATTGTTTTTAGTTTTACTTTTTACTTTTTAGTTTTTAGTTTTACCCTTCCAGGCTTCCAATTCGAGGATTTTACTTCCATTGTTTTGCCTGCAATGCATATTGCCATATCATTTTGCCTGTAGGCTGCAATGCATACTGATATTGTTTTTAAATTTTATTATTTTACCCTATCAGCGCCTGCAATGTCTTTGCAGTGTGCACAAAGGCAATGTTTAAAACTTTAATCATAATGCCAATGTCTATGCACAGAGGCAATGTTTAATGGCAGATTTTTTAATGGATTCGCCATGGCAGCCGCCTAGGGTTCCGTCATTCTTAACTTTTTTTTATAATTTTTTTCACTATTAAAATTGAAAAATGACTCAATTTTTATACTGTAATAATATTTTTTTAACTATTTTAATTTTAAATTGTAATGTTTGCCTTTGTCTTTTTAATTTTGTTGCAGATTGAGACATGTCAAGTGGGGGAAAACAAGCCCTCTACCCCCTGTGGAAGTATTGTGATTGCATTCCAGGACCGAAGGGGTTGTGTGTGACAGCCACCATTACATGTAAGCTTTGTGATATTAAGCCATATCAAGGTACTTACACGAGGGTGAGGGCTCATTTCCTTCACATACCTGGAAAAGGTGTTGATCCTTGTAAAAATGATGTAGAACAACATGAAGCTATTAAGGAGCAAGAAAGGGCTGATGGGAAAGTGTCTCATTTCAGCTCTCATGCTTCAACAACAAGGGCATCTGCTGCAAGTCAATGTCAGACTAGAGAGTCAGAGATGGATGTGTCTTCTAGAGATGTGACAACAGAAAATTTAGCAGGGGGATATTCTCGCAAGAGATCACACAGTGGCAACTCAAACCCCATTGGACGATTATTTGATGTGCAAGGTCGAGAAGCAGTTGATGAAGCAATTGCACGCTTCTTTTATGCAAATGGAATACCATTTAATGTTGCTCGCTCACCTTTCTACACTGAGATGGTCCAAGCCATCAACAATGGACCATCTCGATATAAACCACCTAGGTATCAAAAGCTTCGCACTACTCTAATTGATAAAGAAAAAATTTGATTAGAGCAACAAACCGCACCAATGAAAAGAGTGTGGTCTATAGAATGATGCAGTATTGTGATGGATGAGTGGACGGATGCTAGAAATTGTCCACTACTTAATATCATGGTAACATGCAGCAAAGGGCCTTATTTTTTGAAGGCAATAGATTGTTCAGGGCAAGAAAAAAATGCAGAGTTCCTTCATAATCAGCTATGTGAGGGCATTGAAGAGGTGGGGGCATCACATGTAGTCCAAGTTGTTACAAATGCTGCCCCTGTTTGTAAGGCAACAGGCATGTTGGTGCAGAAAAAGTATAAGCATATATTTTGGACACCATGTTGTGTGCATTCGTTGAATAATGCACTCAAAGATATTGGCAAGTTCCAGTGGATTTCAGATATCATTGAAAAGGGCAGAAAAATACAGATGTTCATATGTAACCATCACCACACACAAGCCATTTATTGAAAATTTGCCAAGGTGGAACTTCTCAAACTTGCTGATACACGGTTTGCTTCTTATTTTATTCTTCTTGAGCGTCTCCAAGAAGTCAGAGGAGCTTTGAGTTCCACAGTAGTTAGTGATGCATGGGCAACTTGGAGACAATCTACATCAGATACTGCAGTTGAGGTGAGAGGTATGGTCCTGGATGCCAATTTTTGGGCTAATGTTAGATTTGTTGTAGACTTTATTAAGCCCATATGTGAGGTGATCAAATTTGAAGATTCAAACAAACCATATTTGGGAGAAATTTATGAAGAAATAGATTCCATGTGTGAAAGAATTAAGAAAATAACAGATGCAAGAGAGCCTTCTCTATATCACTTGCTAGAAGAAAAGATACATGGAAGATGGAACAAACTTAACACACCCCTTCATTGTGATGCCTATGCCTTAAATCCTAAATGGTGTGATCTACAAGCGACCAATAAGAGGGCTCCATATGAGGATAGAGAGGTAATGAAGGGATTTTGGGCTGCAATAAAAAAGATTTATGGTCGAGGTGAGGATGCTTCAATTATGAGGACTCAATGGAATAAGTTTTCACGTGGGCATAGTGAGTTTTCTTCCGTGGAAGCCATATATGATATGCATGCAAAGAAAGACCCTATAGAGTGGCGGTGGAACCATGAAGGTGAAACCCCTGAATTGCAATCATTTGCAATAAGATTGCTCTCACAAGTAGCCAACTCTTCATCTTGTGAGAGGAATTGGAGTACTTATGGTTTTATTCATTCACTGAAGAAGAACCGGTTAGGGTCAAAGAAAGCGGAGAACCTAGTGTACATTCATAGCTCACTTCGCCTTCTCTCTCGTGTAGAACCTGGGTACAAGGAGGGACCTTCAGCAAAATGGGACCAAAGTTCATCTGATGGAGAAGTTGCAGCCCTGCTTGATGAAGCGGTTGAACCGGATGGCCTCAATGATTTACCCCCAATTCTACTACCATCAGAGGAACCTGAGCTTGAGAGTGATGAGTATTTGGAGAACATCATAGCTAAGGACCTAGAGATGGATGACATAGAATGATGACATAGATTTCTGATTTCTGATTTTTGTTTTAAACTTTTTTATATGCATATCAGCCTACCAGGCTATGAACATTTTTGAATTTCAATATGTAATATCGATATGTAGTATGAAACTCTTTGACATTTGTGTGTTTAAACTTCAAAGTTAATGTTAAACTTTACTAGTTCTCTTGTTTTGAAAATTCAATGTCATGATATTTTCAATTTTAATGTTAGCATATTAATATATTTTTAAAAATATTAAATTATATTAAAAAAAAAATGGCGTCTCCAAGTACCTCCATCCCCTATTTTTCAAAAATAGACGTACTAGTACCGGTACCAATCTCCCGTACCAGTACCAATACCAGTCTCGGTGCAAGCTTTATATATATATATATATATATAAGGATGTACCCTGCATAATGATCTACAACACTAGGAGTATGTACTTGTTATTTTCAGCATTGGTATTTGCCAATATGGAGAGCTATTTTCAAGCCAGATGGGCATATGAAATGGCTAAGGAATATAACCTATGGGAGCCTATCCTTCATGCTCTACAACACTAGGAGTATGTTGGCCAGAGTAAGAAGCAGTCTAGACTCTTAGAAACACTGCTCCAATCTTCAAAACTGCATAATGATCCTTTTATTTAAAGCCAATGGCTGTTGCCCTGGCCAATTCAACCAATAATTGACATGCTTTCAGTATATTTTTGTTTCCCATTTGTTGTCATGTGTTTCAGCAAAGTCTGCAGTATCTTCATCAACAATTGCACCTCAAAATTCATCTGGTCCATCAAAGTTCCTTGTGTCAAAATTGGTAATTTCCTGCAAAAGTTATTCTTTTCAATCCTAATTTCTAAATATAATTTTGGTCAAAGGAGAATTGGTATCAAAAAAATCCAACCTTTTGTTAGAAAGTTGGTCAAAAATAATCAAATCCTTCACTAGGAACAACATTTTTTATACTTAGGAAAAAAAACCACAAAGTGACAAAAGTGTGAAAAGTCAAAATCGTGTGATTTTGACACTTCTGTCACTTTCCTGATTTTTTGCAAAAGTATCAAAAATGTGTGATTTTTCAAATGATTTAATGAGCTTTTGACTAATTTTTTCAACATAAGGTTGGATGTTTTTGACACTTCAACTCTTTTTGGACCAAAATTACACGAAGGCTTGAAAAGAATGATTTTTACTAGGAAATTAACTAGTTTGACACAAGGATCTTAATGGGCCAGATGAGTTTTTGACGTGCAATTGTTAATAAAGATACTCAAGACTTTGCTGAAACACGACTCCAAAGGGGAAACACATATGTACCAAACATATGATGTATATGAGGGAAAAGAACAACATTTATGCATAAAAATGGCTTCAAAAAGAAAATGTTGGTGGGGTACAACAAAGAACATACCAATTATAGTTTGAATTGGCTATAGCAACTCACTTTTGCAAAAAGTTGAAAAAAGGATAAAAGTGACAAAAAAGGACAATTTTGGCGACGAAATGTCATTTTTGCAAAATGGTAAGTGTCAAATAGAGATATTTGCATAATTTTGACCAACATATCACTTTTGTCAAAAAAGAGAGATTGTAGATTTGAATTGATTCAATATGCAAACTACAACTCAATTTCTTCCTATTCAAACCGATTCAATTAGGAGATCAATTGCTGGAGTCCATTAACCCCCTTTGTCAATAGCTGTTTGAGTCAAATCAATCTTCTTGTTCAAACAAGTGAAGACCAATTGATTCAATCAGCTATGGTTGTTCAACTGATTCGTTCTGCTTAAGGCTGTTGTTTGATTTAGAATAGGTGATTCAATCTTCTAGCTCAACTGATTCGATCAAATAATAGCTCCCCCTCTCTTAATAGTTGGTAATCAAGAAGAATGGCTTTGCTGTTTTGGAGGAGTTCCTCTTCATTGGGCTGGTGGCATCAAAGGTTAGGTGAGACGCAAAATGTAAGGTGGTGGTAGCTTCACTCATTTTGTAAGTGGGGCCCCCCATTCTATAGTAGGTGCCCAGGCCTCACTTCACTCGTCAAAGTTAAGGTGTGATCTGTACTTCTATACTCAACCTCATCGACCTCAACACCTTTCAGAAAAGATGACTTAAAGGGTTGACTTCCACCTCCTATTGGGGAATATCCATGCTTGGACAGATTCTGATATTGATTGATCTGTCCATACGCTTTTCGGCCTCTTTTTAATCTACAATAGCTAGACCAATCCCTCCTGATACTGATCAATCTGGTTCTCTTGAGGATATATTGGGAGATTCGCCCACTGCACTTTCTCATTTCACTACCACTCTGACCGTGCTTGTGGTTGAGTATAGCTCAACTGACATGAATTTCAACCAGCTAAATTAAATTTTTCATCAAGGTTGTTCTCCTCAACATCAATTCATATTACATATATAATAATGATGACTTGACCCTTCAAGTGTTATAGGCTCACATTTCCTTAAGAAAGGAGGCAAAAAATGACATGAGGGGGCAAAAAAGTCAATTTTGCTCTAAAAAGTTTCAAAGTGCAAAAATGACAAGTGTCAAAGTCACATTGATTTTGTCCAAAATGTCATTTTTGTCACAAAAATGAAAAACTCAAAGTGTTATAAAAACACATTTTTTGTGATATTGATCTAAAAAGTGAAGCCAAGTCTTTTGTTATATCTCATTAAAATCACACATTTTTCACTTTTTCCAAAAATTAAAAAAAGTGACATGGGGGACCATAAAAGGTGATTTTGCTCTGAAAATCCCTTTTTGAGCATGTTTTGTCATTTTTCTCGAAAACACAGAAAAGAACAAAAGTAACATGGAATCACGAAAAACACAACTTTTCACCAAAAATACAAAAAATGGAATTTCTTCAACAAAGAGCACTCCTCTACAAAAAGGCATTAATGGAAGTTGATCACACACAATCATAAAGGCAAAGAAACAAGCCCTTCTTCCTCACAAAGTCATCTGTCATTTCCAGAAGAATAGAGGATTTGTCAAAATTGTTTGCAAGTGTTTTCACACAAGGTTTCATCAAGAGGATTCCAAGGAAGGCACCTAGGGTTTGCAGGCCACAAGAAATCTAAAAAACAAAGATATGGGTCTCCAAACATGGATGCCTAGGCCTGCCATTACCAGAACTGAAGATTTCTAAGGAAAAAACAAGGATTCCAAAGGAGGAATCAAGGTAAAAAAACCCAGATTTGCAGCATCTCAAGGGCACAAGTTATTTTTAGTATCTAAAAGGGGGTACCTAGGGTTTGGGTGTAGAAATTGAAAGAAATAATGTCCATTGAGTTCATTACCTATGCATGTATTTCCTCTATGTATCTAATTTAATATTGTGCACCTAACCTACTATGTGAACCTTTATATAATAGATACTTTGCCCCCTCATCAATTCATTGGGGCTTTGCATATTCCATGCTTGATTGTGTATGATCAGCAGATCGCTGTGATTGTTGCTAGATGGTTTGAAGGAGGCTACCATATTGTGCAAAGAGTATGATATTAAGAATGAGTGTTATTCCTCAAAGAAGGGCATTGAAGTGTTATAAGGTTGGGTTGCGGCAGAAAAGGCAGATTTGTGCCTATATATATAGAGCATAACCAGCGGATAAAAATACATTAAAATATCCTCTGACATATAAAAATAGTGCAGTTAATTAGTTTGGAGACTAAAAGAATCTTGTGCATATGGTTAACAATTTCAATTAGTCACAGCAATAATTTAATAGAAGTATGACTAAACATGCTTTCACAAGCACAATTTTAAATAAGTATTAAAACTTTATTACTTAACAAATGGAGAACACTTTTTTGAATTATTTTAAGAAGCACAAATTCAAATACAAAAGCTTTATTACTTATTGATAGACAACTTTTGGGTGGCATTTCGACAACTTCTAGAATTACTCCAAACCTTTGATGATATTCCTATAAAAGCTTAGACTCTACAAGTGTACCGTAACCTTCAATTACTGAATAATACATTGAGTTGCTTTGGAGGGTGGAGTTTTTCTCCCAAAAGGGTTTTCCCTACATAAGTCACTATGTTATAGTATATTGATTTTGTGTTTATTTCCTTGTAACTATGTGTTTTATCTAATTTTTACACATATCTCCTATCATAAATTAGTGTAGGAAGCATATTCTGTACCTCTGCTTCCTTGCATTTGGTATCAAACCCTGATCACCTCAAATTCCTAGTGTTAGGGCAAGCGTTTTTTGTACTAATCTTGGATTGAGTGGGAGCTTGCACGAAAAAAGATTTTGTTGCAAGAAAAATGGAAAGCATGTCAAAGATAAAGATGTAGTTCTTAGACACAAACAAGATGAAGGATATGTTTGTGGATAGAGATCTATGGGCTACAGTATCCAAATCTAAACACACAACTACATCACAAGACTAAGACGAAAATGGATAGAAAAGCAAAGGGTCTCATTAGACTTTGTTTGGCTGATTCAGTATTGTTGAATGTGCATAAAGAGACTACCACAACGAACCTTTGGAAAAAGCTAGGTGAGGTTTATCAAGTTAAGTCCCTAGTAAATAAGTTTTTCCTAAGAAAGAAGTTGTATACCCTCAAGATAGAGGATGGTGGATCTATGGCTAAACATTTAAATGCTTTCAATATAATCGTGACCTAGTTGCACTCTATTGGAATGAAGATGGAGGAAGATCAATGTATGACTTTGCTATGTTATTTGCCAGGTTCATGGGACCACCTTGTTATGGCTATTGGGAGCACTACCACCAAGTTGAAAATGGATGAAGTGGTGGCATTGTTGTTTTCTGAAGAGATGCGAAGAACTTACGAATCTGCTAAGGAGGCTCTTGTTGTTCATGGTAGACAAAAAAGAGAAAGGCAAGAAGGACAGAAGCAAGATAAGTCTAGATCTAAATCACGTGGGAGATCCAAATCTCCTAGTAAGTCCAAAGCTAAATGTTGGAACGGTGGCAAGATTGGCCATTTCAAAAGAGATTGCAAGGAGGAGGAGGAGAAGAAGAAGAAAAAGAGAGATTCTGATGATGAGTCTGAGAAGTCCTCCCGGGATGATGGTGATGCCTTTGTCGTGGCCTTGACTACACATGCATCAGAATGTGTGTGTGTTTGATAGACTTTGGTGCCTCTTTCCACACGATCTCACATCGGGGTTGGTTTACAAAATATGAAGAATATGATGGTGGGAAGGTGTACCTTGGAAATGATTCTCATATAAAGATTGTTGGTTGTGCAAGAGTCCTGATTCGATTCCCTGATGGACGAGTGAAGGGAATCAATGGTGTATTGCATATCCCTGGTTTGGCACGAAACCTACTTTCTATGAGTAAACTTAATGATGTGGGTGTGCAGGTTGTTTTCTTGAGTGGAGGGTGCAAGATGGTGAGAGGGGCTATGGTGCTTGCTAAGAGTGTTCACATTGACACTTTGTTTCAACTAAATGCATGCATGATTCAATGCAATAGTTCTTCTATTCCTACAATGAAGAGATCTACAAAATCTACACCTTTACCATTGGAACTAACAACAAAAAAAATGTAGCATCAATTTTTGATGATCGTGCTTTCTGGGTACCTAAAAGTGCTCATGCATTGAAGACTAAGCTACTAGCAAAGAAAACAATGTTATGGCACTAGAGGATGGGTTATATAGGTGAGAAGGGTCTAAAGACCTTGAAAAATAAAAACCTTGTTGAGGGGTTAAATGATTGTGATCTTGAATTTGATTTTTGTGAGCATTGTGTATATGGAAAACAGAATCGTATTTAGTTTTACTCTAGTTCTCATAAATCTTCTAGGGCGTTGGAATTAATACATTCTGATGTATTTGTTCTTGTTAATTTCCCTTCAATTTCTAAATTTGTATATTATATATCTTTCATTAATGACTATAGTAGAAGGGCATGGGTATATTTCCTTAGAAATAAATCTTAAGTCTTCAACCGTTTTAAAGAGCTAAAGGCTATTGTAGAGAACTTGTAAGAAGAATAAGATTTTTAGGACTAATAATGGCAATGAGTTTTGTTCAACAAATTCTATACGGATCATAGGATAGAGAGACATAAGACAACTCCGTACACCCCTCAGCAGAATGGAGTTGTAGAAAAAACAAACAAGACATTGATGGAGAGGACTAGGACTATGCTCAATGGATTTGGCTTGGAACAAAAGTTTTGGGCAGAAGCGATTGCCACAGCTTGTTGCCTAGTTAACAAGTCTCCTACATCAATTCTTATTGATAAGACACCTATGGAGATGTGGTCGAGCAAAAAGCCTTCATTGAGACATCTTTAAGTCGTTGTTTGCAAGGGATATGCACATGTGCCTAGGGAGAAACGGTCAAAGTTGAAGAACAAGGTTTAACATGTATCTTCATTAGCTATGGTGTTGGTGTGAAAGGGATACAAGCTTTAGGATCTTGTGGCCGAGAGAGTTTTGTATAATAGAAGTGTTATTTTTAGAGAAGTCAAGCGTTCTTCCACAATATTACAGCCAAAGAAGGATGCAACAAAAGATGTGGTTCGACTAACCCCAAAGACCAACAAGATTGAACTAGAAGCCCATGAAGGACTTAAAGAGGAAGAGAACTTAGATAGTTCAAAGTGTTCCAAAGAAGAGATAGAACCTCCACCTTAGTCATTGAGGAGGTCCACTTAGCCAAGACAACAACCAAAGAGGTATGCTCCTCCTAATTGGAGATGTAATTTTGCTTTGATTAGTAAGCTTGATGAGCCTAGGACTGTGGAGGAGGCTATGGTATGGATGATACATAGTCCTAGAAAGTGGCCATGGATGAGATGGTTGCATTGAAGAAAAATGGCACGTGGGACTCTTGGTACCTTTGGCTGATGGACAGAAACCTGTTGAATATAAATGGCAGTTCAAGAAAAAAAATTGGTTCAAATGGTAGTGTTGAGAAGTAGAAGGCGAGATGTCGATAAGGGCATGGTTCGGTGGTTAAGTCACTCGATTGCAGTGGCGGCCACCAGAGTTCAAACCCTCGTTGGGCCAACAAGCTCGCAAAATTTACGCCTTCGCTGGGCCAACGAGCTCACAGGTTTGAAGTGTTCTTGCTAGGGGATGAGGTCCCCCGTGTTGTGGCCTCACCGGTTCATAGCTGCAGGCAAAAGCATTACCGTGGAACCGGAGAGCGTGTCGCGCCAACGTCACCGGTCACGTTAAAAAATTTACCAGGCGCATTATCTTTTTAAAAAAAAAAAAAAGTATAAGGCGAGATTGATTACGAAAAGATATTCCCAAGTTGAGGGAATTGATTATGGTGAGATTTTCTCTCCAATTGCTAAGCTAGCATCCATTCGATTCTTATTATCTATTGCAGCAGCTTTTGATCTTGAGGTTGAGTAAATGGATGTGAAGACAACTTTCCTTCATGGTAATTTGGAGGAAGAAATTTACATCACACAGTGAGAGCACTATGTTGAAAAAGGTAAAGAAATATTGGTTTGTAAGTTGAAGAAATCTTTGTATGGTCTTAAGCAATCTTCTAGGATGTAGTACCAAAAGTTTGATTCTTTTGTGTTGAGATTGGGATTTTTGAGATCCAAATCAAATCAATGCATCTATATTAAGATGGATAGTGATCGTTCCATTATTATCACATTGCGTTAATGATATGTTGTTTTTCGATGGCAGTAAGGGCAAGATTTGTGAATTGAAGTCTCAACTTTTAGCACAATTTGAGATGAAAGACTTAGGGGTTGTTGGGTTCATCTTGGGGATGGAGATCGGAAGAGATACAACTAACATAAAGCTTTGGTTATGCCAGAGCAAGTATGTGAACTTGGTGTCAGAGAGATTCAATATGACAGCTTGTAGATCAGTGTGTGTTCCTATTTCGATGGAAACTAAGTTATCAGTAAAGTAGTGTCTAACTTCTCCTAACGAGATGGAGGATATGGCCAAAGTACCTTATGCAAGTGTTGTTGGGAGCTTAATGTATGTTGTGGTATGTACTAGACCAGACATCATGCTTAGCCGCTTCATGGCTAATCCTAGAAGAGTTCATTTGGATGCAGTGAAGGTCTTCAGATATTTGCGAGACCCGAAATATTGTCTAAGTACTCCATTTGTTATCATGGTAATTCTATAGGGACCCGAAATTCAATTGATATTCATGGATTTGTGGATTCAGATTGGCAGGGGATGTTGACAACAAGAGATCCACCAATGGATATGTTTTCACTATGTTTGATGGCACATTCAATTGGATGAATAAATGGCAGGTTGTGGTCGCTTTGTCCACTATAGCAAAGTACATGACAGCTACTCATGCTTGTAAGGAAGCCATATGGCTTAAACATTTGTGTTTAGATGTGGGGCTTACTCCAAGAGCCATAGAAGCAAATTGCAAGAAAATCTTGCAAGATCTCGCCACCCAACCTAATTTTTTCCTCAAAATTGCGACGATATTAGTGTAAAATATCCTTGACTTAGATTTTACCTAGCATTTTGCAAAAATCGACCGATATTTTAGGTTTTTCGATAATAAATTGTTGCCAATTCGTCATATTTCTCACTGCATTGCATATTTCGGTTTAGGGTTTTTAATATGGCTCTGCTCTTTCTTGATTTTCATGCCACTTGATGTTGCTCAACCTTGTTCATGCAACATATGAGGTGGGCATGATTTTTTTTTCCATGTTTACTATTCACGATTTTTATTGTCCCGACTCCCTACAATTGTTTCATTTTTATTGTTTGTGTTTAATTTTTATTGTAATAAAGAAATTATAATATAATATATAATATATTTTTTTAAATTAGGTTTTTCAATTGTAATATATTTTGTTTTTTAATTTTTTTAATTTATATATTTTATATTTAAATTTAAAAGTAAATTTTAAAATTTATTAAATAATATTTATTTTAAATTTTAATAAATAGAGGTGGAAAGAATATGTTATTCCCTGTGGACTCATCTTGGGATTTGGGTGTTGGATTTCTAACTAGGGATTTGGACGCCACATTTTTGGGTAGTTTTAGCTCATGGTTTCCTAATTACCATTTGAGGGTTTCATAAATTGCATCTCCTATTATTGGGTGCTTGAGATGAGCATTTTGATAGTTCATTTTGTAGGTATTGTTATGTTGCCAAAATTACTCCAAATCTCTAGTTGGTGATACTCCTGTAAAGGCTTAGACTCTGCAAGTGTATTGTAATGTTTGATTATTGAATGATACATTGAGTTCCTTTGGAGGGTGGGGTTTTTCTCCCAAAAGGGTTTTCCCATGTAAGTCACTATGTTATGGTATATTGATTTTGTTTTTATTTCCTTATAACTGTTTGATAGTTTAATTTCTGCACATATCTCCTCTCATAGATTAGTGTAGGAAGAATATAGCGGGCCTTTGCTTCCTTTCAAAGCAATGTTGCAAATTGACACAATGGATTTTTCTTGTTAAATAAGCCTTTGGCCTATGGGTGCCAACAACTTGATGGGCAATCCCAATTGAACTATTTGTGCCTATGGCTGGGAGTTGGCTTGCCTCAACTGATTCCCCTCAATTTCATCACCCAAATCAAGGTCATCATTGGCACTAAATGACTAACTCTTGACCCTAGAAATGGATACAACAAAAAATAACAATATAAATATAAAAAACAACAAACATTTTAAGACATCTCAGCAATTTAAAAAACTGCAGATTTTGCTTGCAATTTTTTAAAAAAAAACAGTAGTGTTTGCATGCCATAAACAATAAAAAACAGCAGCTTTGCAAGTTTGAACAAGTATTAAAAAATAGGTTTGAAGATTTGAGCAAATTAAAATTTGCAAATTTGTAAGGTTTGGAGGTTTGAAAAACTTCAACATGACGTATATAAGTTTGTAACAGCAGCATTGACAGTTTGGAGAAAAAACAATGAAACTTGAAAGCATTTGCAAATATATGTACTTTCAAACCAAAACAAAACATAAAAGCACAAAGATATGCTACATACCTTCTCCATGATAGTCAACATGACGTATATAAGTTTGTAACAGCAGCATTGACAGTTTGGAGAAAAAACAATGAAACTTGAAAGCATTTGCAAATATATGAACTTTCAAACCAAAACAAAACATAAAAGCACAAAGATATGCTACATACCTTCTCCATGATAGTGGGCTAGGGCAAATAGAGGTAAATAATTTATTTTTTTCATGTTGGGGTAGGCCCCCAAAAGTGTTAAGGGTTTTTGAAATTAAAAAAAAAACGAATTAATTTTTTTCATGTTAAAATTTGAATGTTTGTGGGGGATGTCAAGACATCGCAGGGGTGTCGTGGATATGCCTTGGCATCCCCTTGCGGTCGCCCTTTGAGGGACACTCCTAGAAGACATCTTCCATGTTGGACATCCCCAAAAAACATAAAAAAAGGAAGAGGGTGAGGACGTTTTATCCCCATCCCCCTATCTCTAAGATGTCCCCCCGTTTGGAAATGACTTTAAACCCCCAAGGACGCATCCCTAGGGAACATTGAAATTTTGAGAGTATGAAAATACAGGATCTATGAATATTTTTGTTACTAAAGTGGATCTATGATGGTCTAGTTAATCAAATGAAGGTGTAAGGTGAAAATGTATCTAACAAGAACGTCATTGAGAAAGTCTTGAGGAGCTTTCCTCCCAAGTTTGATAGTGTGGTCTCTCTAGTTGAAATATCTAATGAACTCACAAGTATGAAAAAGGATGAATTAAGTGGAATTTTGTTAACCATAGAACGAAGGACGAAGAGTAATGAAGAAATGTTAGAACAAACATTTGCCTCCAAAGCATACGTAAGAGGTGGAAGAACACAACCACCCAAATATTGTTGGGTTAAACTAGTTCTTGGGTTAGAGTTAGTGGATTAACCATTAGTGGTCTTTAGCACATGGTTTTGGAGCTCATGGTTTTGAGCCCATGGTTTTGCATGTATGGAAGTCTATATAATGGCTTGGTGACTCCATTGTATGTGTGGCTGGTTGAAGCCTCCAGGCTCAGCCCGGTTGGGGCTGAGGGTTAATATGAAGATCTTCATTGCTGGTTTTTCCCCGGTTTGGGGTTTTCCAGGGTAAATCATGTGTAGTGGTTTGTGTTCTTGTTGCATGCTTGATTTGAGTTTATGTTGTGCATTCTGAATTCTTTGCTGTGTATGTTTCCAACAATTGGTATCAGAGCTTGAGTTGCAAGCTCCAGCGTTCGTGTCTGCGGAGGAGTAATGCAGCTCACAGCGTGTGGAGATAAGGCAGCATTTATTTTTCGATCTGGTATTCTTGCTGAAACAAAAGGTTTGAGTGTGTGCCTCAGCGCTTTGGCTCCCGGAAGAAGGTTGAGCAGGTCTGTGCAAGATTGGTCATGGTTGCTGCTGTAGGCATGTTGCCTGGTCAAAGTCGTTGTATGCAGTTGTTGCATGGTGCCGCAGCCAAGGCTGGCTGTAGCAAGAACAAAAATATTTGTAATGGAGTTGTAAATTTAATACATGTATATGGGCTGATGGCTGTAAGACCTGGTGTGGCTTTCTTGATCCCTGAAATGACCAAGAGGACATTGCACTTGGTGCTTGTGGAAGGGGGGTTTGGTGCTAACCCCAAGACCAAGTTTAAAGGGGGGATTGTTGGGTTAAACTAGTTCTTGGGTTAGAGTTAGTGGATTAACCATTAGTGGTCTTTAGCACATGGTTTTGTGCTAGTTGTATTGGTCCATGGTTTTGGAGCTCATGGTTTTGACCCCTTGGTTTAGCATGTATGGAAGTCTATATAATGGCTTGGTGACTCCATTGTATGTGTGGCTGGTTGATGCCTTCAGGCTCAGCCCGGTTGGAGCTGAGGGTTAATATGAAGATCTTCATTGCTGGTTTTTCCTCGGTTTGGGGTTTTCCAAGGTAAATCATGTGTAGTGGTTTGTGTTCTTGTTGCATGCTTGATTTGAGTTTTTGCTGTGCATTCTGAATTCTTGGTTGTGTATGTTTCCAACAAATACAATAATAGAAATGAATCTAGAGTGAATTTAGTAATTTCAGAGGATGAGGCAGTTATTTTAGAGGTAGATTAGCAACTTCAAAAAAAGAGGTAGAGGCATGAATAATGGGGGAGAAAACAAAAATGATAAAAGGAATCTCCAATGTTTCCACTACAAGAAGTTTAGACACCATGAATATGAGTGTAGAATAAAGAAGAAAGAAATGGAAAAAAGGAAGGTTCATAATATTGTTGAAGAACATAAAGAAAAAGGGAATTTGTTCATTTCCTACTTCAATGGAAATGCAAATGAAAACAGCATATGGTACATTGATTCAAGATGCTCTTCTCATATGACATTAACAAAAAATTGTTCATCATTTTGGATGAAAAGCATAACAGCATAGTATTATTGAGTGATAATAAGTGTTACAAAGGCAAGGGTACTAATGCAATCAAAACCAAAGATGGTGAAGTGAAAAATATTAATGAAAGATTGTTGGTTCCACCACTTAAGAAGAATTTGTCATCTATTAGACAGATGTTAGAACAAAAATATCAAGTGAACTTTGATGTAGACGAGTGCATAATTAGAGACAATTGGACAAGAATGCAATTGTTGCAAGAAAAAAGATTAAAACTAACAGAATGTTTCCTCTTTTCTTAAGTATGGTTGAAGGATTACTTTTCATTGAAGACACAAAGAAGTGTGTGTTGTTGGAAAAAGACATAGAGCTAGCTTTCCACTTGGACATGAGAGCTAGAAGATTATTAAATATATGCAAAACCAAGAATTCTTTTGTTCTACATTTTCTCCTTCCACTTCACAACCACAAATAAAAATGAAGTGCTATTATTGTCATAAATTTAGGCATGTAAATAAGGAATGTTGATAAAAGACAATATGACACATCCCACAATAAGAAGCCACGTGTTGAGGCTAATGTGGTGATTTGTTGAGGGAGAGCATGTTTCAGAGAGAGAATGCATTCATGGTGTCCTTTCGAGACAATGTCGATATCAGTTGTTGGTTCTTTGATTCCAACACATCCAAACACTTCATGTGTTGATAGGACTGGTATGTCAAATTTACTATTGATTCTAGCCCCATGGATTCTATTTCACTTGGTGATGGAAGATCACATGCAATGGAAAGGATAGATGATGTCAAATTCATAGTCTATGATGTTAGGTATGTTCTTGGAATGAACAAAACCTAATGTCAATTAATTAGCTTACAAACAATCCTAACATACAAGTAAATATCAGTGATAAGTACATTGTTCCGAACTTGAAACAAGACAGAAGGGTTGCCCTCGGCATTGGGGCAAGGCAGATTATACAAACTCATTGATCCTACCACAACTACTTTGCTTGTGGCGGTTGTCAAAGAGAATAACAGTATTCTATGGCATGAAAAGCATGGACATCTAAACCTTCAGTATTTGGCCAAACTCAACAAAGTTGACATGGTTCAAAGTTTGCCTACTATCCAAGAAAAACAAAATATGCGGGCAGATTGTTTGGTTGGTAAGCATAAGTGGGAGCCTTTCCCTAATGAACAAGCTCTTAGATCTCATTCATATAATCTATGCAAGCCATCCTGGAAATCTCCCACTCTCCTTAGTGCAAAGTATTTTCTATTGTTGGGGGATCATTTCTCCAAGAGGATGTGGGTCTACTTCTTGAAAAAGAAGTCAAACTATTTTAATGCATTTTTAAAACTCAAGGCATTGATGGAAAACCACACAGGGCATTGGATCAAGACTCTAAGATCTAATAATGGAGGCAAATTCACTTCCACAAAATTCAAGGATTTCTATGACAAAGAAGGTATTCAACGCCAGTTGATTGCACCATATGCTCCACAACAAAGTAGAGTGGTAGAAAAGTGAAACAAGACTATCATGGAAATGGCACGACACGTGATGCATAGCAAAAGTGTGCTATATAGATATTGGGGAAAAGTTGAACACAACAATTTATCTTCTAAACAAGTGTCCCTACAATGCTTTGCCTAAAGAAACAATTTTGCATACTTGGTCCAACAATAAACCTAAAGAAACAATTTTGCATACTTTTGGTTCAGCCACATATCCTTTGATTCTTGATAGAAAAAGACTAAACTAGACTCCCAAGAGTAACATATATTTCTTTGCTAGCTATAGTGATCAATATAAGGCTTATAGATTATTTGATGTTTCCACTAACAAATTAATAGTTAGTTGAGATGTTGATGTGAAGGAAACAAAGACATTCTTTGCTTGTGTTTTGCAGGTAGTCAATAAAGTTCGAGAGTCAAGTGTTGTGGAGCCTTTGAAAGATGAACTCTCCAGTTCAGCTTGTACTCCAATACTTCAATCTTTGGCTGATGCTTCACCACTAGTCTATCAAATGTGCAAACCTAAAGTTGTTCCCACTCCAGCTAAGGTTATGCCAACACAAAGTTTGCCTATGGCTCCAACTAAGGTTTCACCAACACAAAGTTCACCTAAGGCTCCAGCTAAGGTTTTGCCAGCACAATGCTCACCTAAGGTGCATTTAAGACCTAAGTAGTATTATTCCACTTTAGAAGTTGTGTTAAAGGATGAACTTCCTCAATCAAATGCACAACATTGAAGAACAAAAAAACAAATTGCAAGTTCAATAGTTGAGCATGTTCTTTTTACTCTTTCATCAAATCTTTTTTAGGTGCTTGAACCACAATGGTATTAAGAGCCACAAGGTCAACCTAGATGGGAAGCTACCATGAAAGTTGAATATGATGCCTTGATAAAGAATCATACTTGGGAGTTGGTGGAGTTGCCTCCCAATAAACAACCTATTGGATGCAAATGGGTATATAAGATCAAGTGCAAAGCTAATGGTACTTTGAATAAGTACAAGGCTCGTCGTGTTACAAAATGGCATTCACAACAAAAGTGATAGACTATGAGGAGACTTTTGCTCCTACAAAAAAGATGGTCACGTTTCATTTTTTGGTTGGAAGGTGTATCAGATGGATATCAAGAATGTCATCTTGAAAATATTGGGACAAGGAGGTTTACATGGTGTATCCTGAGGGTTTTCTAATGCCTATTCATGATGTAATGTCCCCTTTTGAGCACAAACATTAGGCAGTTAGAACCTACATGGAACATGTGTTAACTAGGTCCATTGTCAGCAATTAATAGTTAGTTGCAATTAAGTGTGACTCATCCAAATAGTATTTAGAGCATCCATAATTAAAGGGGAGCACTCCAATTCTATTTCCCATTTTGGGTTGTATGCTGCAACAATTTCTTGCGGTTAATTCAAGAGTTATACATTCAATTACCTCTCTAGAATCTTGGAGAGTGATTTAGCAATAAACGTGGGAATAATGCCCATAATTTATGGATTGCCCAATTGACTCTATAGGTAGCACTAGGGATGATGAGAAGTTGTCTTTTGAAATCATAAAAACAAACTTTTTTATGAAGCAAACAGAAGCAGGGTACTATAGTGCCTAGGACAAAAACCTACAAGTACACTCCACGGGTTTTGGGGATGACACCCTCTAATAGCCATCTTCATCACACTTACAACAACAATACTCAAGTAGGACGTGGAAGGAGAAATTACCAATCTTGCACTCAAAAATCAAGAAGAGCATAAACCTAAATCAGCAGTAATCATCAACTGGCAACAATGGAGTATAATCTAGGTGTCCTCGCACTGATCAACATTATATTTCATTCCCATGTTCATTTTTGTACACTAAGATGTCTAGCAAGTCATGTTAAGCAATTTTTGTTTCCATGGATTGTCATTAGCTATCAAGAAATA
This sequence comes from Cunninghamia lanceolata, assembly GCA_027924645.1. Classification (NCBI taxonomy): domain Eukaryota; kingdom Viridiplantae; phylum Streptophyta; class Pinopsida; order Cupressales; family Cupressaceae; genus Cunninghamia; species Cunninghamia lanceolata. The sequence goes on along the minus strand of BSBN01001616.1, from coordinate 1,612,268 downwards.
CATAAATCTTTGTTTTTTCTGCATTATTTTATGTTTGGTTAAATAGGAATATTTCACGTGATCATATGGTCCACAAGTTGATTAACTCTTTGTGACCCTTATTGTATATGTTGACGATCTTGTCATCACAAGTAATGGAGTCCCTACTCTTTAACAAGTGAAATCAGATTTGAGTGCAACTTTTGACATGATTGATCTTGGCCTCCACCATTGTTGCCTAGGTGTTGAATTCTGGCAACATGGCCATCTCATTTTCATAATTCGGGTCAAATATGCCAGGAGTCTATTAGAGAGGTTTGGGATGGCAGATTGCAATCTCTCTTCTACACCTATGGAGGTTAGGCTGAAGCTGTCAACAAATCATTATTCATCCCCAGCCAATGAATCTCTCTATAGATAATTGGTGAGCAACTTGACATATCATGCATCCACTCGACCAAATTGGCATACGATATCAAAGAACAATAGATTTTGGATTGCCAATTTACACAAACTTTGGTTGGGTGGGGTTGGTAGATGCTTAGCAATCTACTTCCAAGTACATCTTTTACTTGGGTTCAAGACTTAATTCATGGCAACGTAAGTGTAATATGTTGCCCCTGTTTGATTCTTTTTTTTATTATAATATGTATTTTTTTATTATTTCTTTTTGTGGTCTTTTAGAACTAGACAGAAATTGCATAAGGGTTTTTGTTTTGCATGTATTTGTTTTTTTAATATAACATAGAAATATGAAGCATGCAATGAAACCCAAAAAAACTATGATAGATTTGTACAAAATAGCAATGACCCAGTTCATAAAATCACATGAAATGAATTATCATCACATACCCATTTCAGAATATTCAACTTTGGACATCTGTTATAGATGGACCAGCAATATGGATAACATAGAACACCTCTGAATCACCCACAAATTGATATATTATTTGCATACAATTGATAGCGGTAATATTGAAACCCTAGGCACCCATATTGAGGTGATAAACCTCTACCAAAACCTACAAATGAAGCTCCCAGAGTGTACGCCCAGGTCTGATTTGGTACGACCAGCAAGGAAATCAATGCACAGTCCCAAAACCCTCTACAGAACTGTCCAAATCTGCAACCATAAATTTGTTCTCAGCTGCTCATAAATCTACATAAATATGTGTGCATAATCTCCTCAAGTCTCCATCAAAATGTATCAACATGAAGCACAAATGCAAACACTAAGTGTATTTGCCTCTTCAAGCACCCGGGGATGGTCTTTCACACCTGCAGAATGTTGTTATTCATGGAAGTTTTCATTCCCAACAGCCTTGGTTTTGAATTCCTCCAAAACCCTCAAACTCTTTCCAAAGCCAAAAAGCCAAAGCAAAGAATAAACCATACATAACAAAAGAATGGTCTTTTTCCCTTTTTATTTCCTCAAGAGGATCGATTCACTTTTGGAGGGAATAATTTATTTAAAATCACTTTCTATAATTTCCCACCTTTCATTTTTTAATTTTGGTGCACAACTTTATAATATAAAATATACTTTTAAAGTCACTTATATCTCCCTTTTTAAAATGACACTTAACTTATATTATAAAGTATACTTTAAAATTCACTTATATCTCCTTTCTAATATAAAGTCCTTTTAATATATTTTAATAATCCATAAAGTTAAATTATTTAATTTAATTTTATCATTTGACGTTATTAATATTAAATGCATAGGACCCATATAAAACAATATAACTCCAAGATATAACTACGCCATCATACCAAATATAGAAACTCTGCAGCTGACTATACCAGTGACTTACTATAAATAGTAAGTAAATATGAGCAACACATCTGAGTGACTTACTAAAAATAGTAAGTGTGGGTCAAAGTGTCCAGAATAGCCTCCGGAAAGCACACCACAAATAAACTGGGACACTGAGCTGAAGAGTACTGAAATAAGCACCAAAGGGTCTGCTGAAGAGCCATAGATCACCCTTAAAGAGGTCCCCTAAACACCCTGTTAGCCTATGGGGACCAATTGGTAGACTAACCACTACATCTGACCACTGCCTAGGAAAAAGGGACATTACAGTTCGCCCTCCCAAGATTGTTTGTCCCCAAGCAATCCTCACCTTAACACCCAAGCCTGTCACCTGAATGTCGGGATCCTAGATAAGCCTGTAGAATGCCCCACAACATATCCTCCGCATCCGTTGGGTAGAGATGAATCCTTGTTCAGCATCACTATAGACAACTACCTCAATGTAGAACAATCTACCAAACATATGAATCCTTGGATCCCATATCCAAAATGGAAGTCCACCATACACATCACCCGTTGACTTCCATTGCAGTACTCTGATATATTCTTCACCACATATGAATCCTTGGATCCCATAGCCAAAATGGAAGTCCGCCATACACATCACCCGTTGACTTCCACTGCGGTACTCTGATATATTCTTCAACATGCAAAGAGTGGTGAAGCAACTCATCGGGATCCAGTCGATCTGACGTGCCAAACCTCTCACCACTTGGATCCCAACACATCAGACCCTCACATCCATCAAACATGAGAATATGGAGGTAACTCGTAGTGCCAGCATCACAGCACCTCACTCCAATCTCTACAAACCTCCTATGGATGTGATGGCTACCCCTCATTAGTACAGAAAAAGATGTAACAGCTCCTCTTAAGTTGCTGATATAGGACAAATCAGCACCCCCAAGACTGTAAGGCTGACCTATGGAGATGCGAATGACTGCGCCAAGGCCATAGGGTGATAGAGTATCATCCCTATGCCACTCTCCCATGTTGAGGAGATGATGCAACTCTCCTCCGAACACTTGAACAGCTGCTGTCCTCCAAAAATTATGAATGAAATCCTCATCCCATGGAGTAGGACAGACGTTTCCTACCAAAACATAGAGTAGGACTCCACCACTGCGGGCGAATCTATCAGTACCATCATGCTCATTGAAAACACAACTCCCCTATATCCTCATTTTCCCAATTGTATGCCACACATGGGTAAGTGCCTCCAACAGAAATCCCTGAAACAAGGAAGCTGCACTCATTGGCAAGGAGACATCTGCATGATGTAACTCTGATCCCTGTCCCTGTAAACAACCATCTAAAAGTAACAGAGTCAGAGTCCCGCAAATCCTAGTTCCATCCTCTGAAGATGGAAACACTCTATCGCAAAATGGATGATATGAATCTTGAGCCAACCCACACTTACGCATCATCAAACCATCCGTGTGTGGATTGAAAAAGAAATGATGAGCACTCCTTACTATGCAGTCAAGGTGGAGTGCACCTGTTTGCGCCAACGGTAGTCCTACATAGTCATTGGGAAAGCAAGCCTCATCACTCCCATCACCTGAATTAGGAGGTGGCTCACATCTCCAATCCTGAAGGGTTGATTGGGTAGTTGCTCTGCAAGTCCTCTCTGTGAACCAGATAGCAAAGTCCCGATCTGAAAGCAATTGGAGGTATTTTGATTTAATCCACTCTATGGCATGCTGGATAGTTTGCAAACTAGATATAGAAGTGCCCACTACTACCCCTGTCTGCCTTTCCTCCAATTGTGCCGACCACAGGAGGTGCTCCACAAACTTGTGTGTTGTCGAGATGAGTTAAGGTTTGGACAACCTTATCCTCAGTAACCTTCAACTGTCCCTTGAGACCATGTGACCCACTAGACTCACAACTGCCCACCAACGCATTACCCGAACTGCTAGCCGATGTAGGAGTCATGCTCCCACTAGGAGATACCCTGCAATCCTCATGCATATAAGATGCAACATGATGATTCAACATGCTAGTCACACAAGCCTCTGCCTCCTCAACACAAGAATCATCAATGTCAATCTCTACCTTGCCAATGTAGAGACTAGAGCCCCTGTCGCGTGTGGATATATGCACCTCACTATTGGCTGGCCCACAAGGTGTATGCATCACCACCACTAACATATCTATGTCTTGAGCCCTCAATTGGCTCTCCCTCAAAGGTGACTCATGATCACAATGGTGCAAGCTATGTGAAAACCCAGAAATGTTAGAATCATTCCTACACTCAGGCTCATGCAAGCCTGAAACCTCCTCGTGCTCGACCACTGTTAGGGGTTCTCCCTTAAACCATGAGTGGTGCTACCATCCGCAAGTGTCATGACAGTCGTAGAAGACTGGATATCTGTTGTGGATGATTAAGATTGGACCAAGTTCAACTCCTCACAGAGCTCATCAATCTGAACCTCTGATTCTTAAAGGGCTTTCTAAGTACTCTTCAAGGAATCCTCCATGGCAATAAGCTCATCAATAAGCTTATCCACTTCCCTTTCTTTCCCCTTAAGTGCTTCGTAGTAGATCTCACCAAGATGGAGTAGGTGATCTCTATTTGAGAGTAGCTGCATGTAATTGGTCTTCATCTCTACTATCGCTTCTCTAAGCACTTGTGAATCTGAAAGGCGAAATTCTCCATAAGGGTCCATATGTTCTCCTGAAGACCTCCAACAACATTTGGTCATCATCATGAGGGTGTCATCGAAATGTCTCATGACTGCACTAATCTGGTCTTCATTCACCTTCAGTTGTCCTGCCAACTGATTGGACTCCTGGGACCCATCAATCTCATATAAATTTTCTGATTTAGGATCAGCGTCATGCAACATAAAATCTGATTTGTTTTCAAGGCTAATAACAACTCCATGAGCGTTGAAAATGCCATCCTAGGGTTCTGTCAAACATCTATCATGATGTAAGGCATTCTTGTCATCAACCACTTCATATTTGAACCCCTTTTCTTCCACCTGCTCCTCATCAAACAAGTAGGGCCTCAGCTTACCCTCACATTGTTTGAACACTTTGTTGACCAACTCATAAGCAACTGTAGAAACATCTTGTTCTTGCCTTAAAATACCCAATAGAGAAGGTAAGAGTGATTCATCACTCTCATTAATAATTGAAGTCATAATGGTTTGGATAGAGGATATAACATCTTCCATTTGATGCTCGCAAACAGCAGCCAAGAAATGTTGAAACATTTCAAGAATAAGATCTTCACAACCCAAATCCAACATGACACAAGATCTGATTTTTGCAACATTTTCTAGGATTAAGAGCCTTTTGGTCAAAGTTGGGCTGTTAAATCATGCAGACCTTTGAAACTTTCTACAATCAACTAAAAAACCTTCTTCATAATACTGTTGTTATAAGGTTCTTGTGGAAATGTTAGTTTCATAATTTCGTTAACACAAAAAGTAACTGCAAGTCTAACCTCCTCATCTGGATGTCTCATGAGCTCTAGCTTAAACAAAGAATTTACTGATGGAGCCCAAGCATATTGCAGCCTCTTAGAATCTCGCTAATTTATCATGAATAAACATATCCCCACTTCTTCCAAAATACAAAGTAGATCCTTCATGGACTGCGGCAAATGTTCAAGTTTCTTACCTGCTCTATACAGCTTCCTTCCCACATCTTCACTAAAATAATGCCATAATTCATACTCTAAGAATCAACCTTTGACAATCCTCTTAAAGATAACTCATTGTTGAAATTGATATACCAACTACCCAACAGGCTGGCAATATATACTGAGCTCTAATACTCCCTCTTATAGAAACTTACATGCAATCACTGTTCGACCATGGAAACTGACATGCAAGCATATGGGTGCTCTCCAAACGGACATGCAAGTACTGGATACTAACATGCAACTGTGCTCAAAGTAGTAATCCAACAGGCTGGCAAGAAAACCAGCTTTGATACCATTGTAATATGCTGCCCTTGTTTGATTCTTTTTTTATTATATGTATTTTTTATTATTTCTTTTTGTGGTCTTTTAAAACTAGACAGAAGTTGTAGAAGGGTTTTTGTTTTGCATGTATTTGTTTTTTTAATATAACATAGAAATATGAAGCATACAATGAAACCCAGAAAAACTATGATAGATTTGTACAAAAACAGCAATGACCCAGTTCATAAAATCACGTGAAATGAATTATCATCACATATCCATTTCAGAATATTCAATTTCGGACTTATGTTGTAGATGGACCAGCAATATGGATAACATAGAACACCTCCGAATCACCCACAAATTGATATATTATTTGTATACAATTGATAGCAGTAATATTGAAACCCTAGGCGCCCATATTGAGGTGATAAACCCCTACCAAAACCTGCAAATGAAGCTCCTAGAGTGTATGCCCAGGTCTGATTTGGTATGGTCAACAAGGAAATCAATGCGCAGTCCCAAAACCCTCTACAGAACTGTCCAAATCTACAACCATAAATTTGTTCTCAAATGCTCATAAATCTGCATAAATATGTGTGCTTAATCTCCTCAAGTCTCCATCAAAATGTATCAACATGAAGCACAAATGCAAACACTGAGTGTATTTACCTCTTCAAGCACCTGGGGATGGTCTTTCACACCTGCGGAATGTTGTTACTGATGGAAGTTTTCGTTCCCAACAACCTTGGTTTTGAATTCCTCCAAAACCCTCAAACTTTTTCTAGAGCGAAAAAGCCAAAGCAAAGAATAAACCATACATAACAAAAGAATGGCCTTTTTCCCTTTTTATTTCCTCAAGAGGGTCGATTCACTTTTGAAGGGAATAATTTATTTAAAATCACTTTCTATAATTTCCCACCTTTCATTCTTTTAATTTTGGTGCACAATTTTATAATATAAAATAAACTTTTAAAGTCACTTATATCTCCCTTTTTAAAATGACACTTAACTTATATTATAAAGTATACTTTAAAATTCACTTATATCACCTTTTTAATATAAAGTCCTTTTAATATATTTTAATAATCCATAAAGTTAAATTATTTAATTTAACTTTATTATTTGACGTTATTAATATTAAATGCATAGGACCCATATAAAACAATATAACTCTACGATATAACTACGCCATCATACCAAATATAGAAACTCTGCCAGTTGACTATACTAGTGACTTACTATAAATAGTAAGTATGAGCAACACATCTGAGTGACTTACTAAAAATAGTGTGGGTCAAAGTGTCCAGAATAGCCTCTAGAAAGCACACCACAAATAAACTGGGACACTGAGCTGAAAAGTACCAAAATAAGCACCAAAGGGTCTGTTGAAGAGCCATAGATCACCCTTAAAGGGGTCCTCTAAACACCCTGTTAGCCTACGGGGACCAGTTGGTAGACTAACCACTGCCTAGGAAAAGGGGACATTACAATAAGCCTAAGCACACTATGGCTTTATCTTCCATTGAAGAAAAGTACAAAGCAACCATCAACGCTAGTTGTAAAGCAATTTGGCTATACTAAATTTTGGTTGATTTTCAACTTTCTCATCACTCACCTACTCCATTTTTCTATGATAATCAAAGTGTATTGAAGTTGATGAAGAATCCAATGTATCATGCTCTCACCAAACACATTGAGATTCAACATCACTACACTCAACAACTAGTGGATCTTGAAGACATTTCTCTCCATTACTACACATCTCAAGAGCGATTTGTTGATCTCTTGGTCCCATTTTCTTTTTCAAATTCCAGGACAAACTTGGAATTGTTTCTAGTTTAGACATTAAAAGGGGGTATTAAATATATGTTTGCATTTAATATATGTTTATGTAAAGATAATAAGTATGTATGTTTATGTTTATAAACATCTCATTATAACTACTCTGTAACCCCCATTTGATATAATAAATAAACAAGCTCACATACATTGTGCAGTGCCTCATTCTTCTCTCATTCTCATTTCTTCATTGTTGATCCAAACCTCTTGAGATGATTTATATAAATACATGTGGTCCCATGGAAACATTTTCATTAAACAAGTCAAAGTATTTTCTAGCCTTCATTAATGATTACTCTAGAAAGACATGGATCTACTACTTGGCAGAAAAATTAAAAGTATTTGATAAGTTCCAAGAATTTAAGAGGTTGGTTGAAAAGCAAAATGGTCATTGCATCAAAATTATAAGGTTAGATAATTGAGGTTAGCACAAGCCTAGTACATTTTATTATTTTTGTAAAAATCCATGGAATCAAAAGAGAGTTCACTACTCCCTACACTCCACAGCAAAATGGAGTTGTTGAAAGAAATAATAGGACCATTGTTGAAATGGAAAGGAGTGTGATCCTAGCAAAGAATTTAGATAAAAGAATTTGGGCTAAAATAGTACATACAACAATGTACATACCAAATAGAAGTCCCACAAAGGTAGTGAAAGGAATGACTCTTGAAAAAGCATGGTCTGGAATCAGGCCAAATGTTGATCATTTCAGGCTAAGTTGCCGGTTCTGGTACGGGAACGGATTCGGGAGCGGGGTTCTGGTACGCCGGTACGGCGAAATTTTTTTTTTTCCTGTGGGTACGGCTGGGTACGGCTGTACTATATATATATTTATATATATATATATATAATATATTATATTATATATAAAAATACATATATAAAATTTAATATTTATAATAATGTATGATATAATATAATATAATATATTATTAATTTATTATATAATAAATAATATATAATAATATAATATAATATAAAATATATTATTATTAATATAATATAGAATACTTAATATAATAATATTATATTAATATATAATATAGAATACATAATATAATAATATTATATATTCCATATTATATTATATTATATAATATATAGTATTTAATAATTTATATAATTATAGTTTTTTAAAAGAAAATTGGTCATTTTAAAAAAAAATTCCCAAAAATGCGCCTGGGAGCGCTTGGGAACCCCTGGGAGCTCCTGGGAGCGGCCTGGGAGCGGCCCTGCCACCCCGGGTTCCTTGTGGGTTCTCCGACGGAGAACCCACAAGGAACCCGGGGTGGCAGGGCCGCTCCCAGGCCGCTCCCGTCGCCGCTCCCGTCGCCGCTCCCGCTCCCGCTCCCGCTCCCAGCCGTACCCGTGCCTCTGGGCAAAGAACCCGGTAACATAGATTTCAGGATATCCGATGTATTGCTTTTGCACACATACCTAAGGAAAAAAGATCTAAGTTGGATGATAAAGGCCTAAAATGCATATTCAATGGTTATATTTCTAAAGATAAACCATACAAGTTGTATGATCTAGTTAACAAGAAGTTGGTAATACACAAAGATGTGGTACTTGATGAAAAAGCATAGTCACAAAAAAATGCCAATAACACATTGAAAACATGTCATTCGAACCCCAGTTGCCCAATTTTTTAATAAACCGATCAAAACCAGGTCAAACGAGCAAAAACATGTTTTTGACCAAAAAATCCGCATGTAATTGAAAAAACCGACAAGTTTTTCAAGCCGGGTGTGGGTTTTTACCAATAAACCCCTCAAACTTGATTTTTTTGCCCAATAATATTTGTAGGTTTTTCCATGTTTTTATGTATTTTTGTGTCTATTAACTTGCCATGTTTTCCATTTTAAATCCATGTAATTGAATTCCGTCTACACTTTTGTTTTATTGTGCCATTGTCATGTAAGTATAATGTGACTACGAGCAAAATACACTAAGGAAAAAAAAAGGAAAGAAAATGCAAATTGTGAGTGACGAAGTTGAAGAAGAATCTGAATCTTATACCATGGGAGGAAGAAGATATTAGTAAAAGACAAAAAGAAAAATATCATCCTCCTAGTTAGATGTTGGACACAAATATTGAGCAGCGAACAAAAGGTAACAAGTAAGATTCAACCTTGCATTAAAGACTCAAGTAATGGAGAATAATGAGCCATAAAACTTTGAAGAAACCCAAGAAAAGGAAGAGAGGGTTGAAGAAATGAACAATGAAGTAGAAGCAATTGAGAAAAATGATACATCGGAAATTACCTCCGAGTAAAGAAATTGTTAAATTACATCCGGGCAAAGAAATTATTGATACAAAGTGGGTGTACACAAGTAACACAACTAAGTACAAGTTAGATGGTAGCATTGCTAAGAATGAGACTAGACTAGTAGCCAAAGGGCACACTCAACAAGAAGGCTTACACTGAGACATTTGCACCTATAGCATGAATAGCCATCAAATTGGTATTGGCTTTGGCAACTTAGCAAACTTGGGCAATTTATCAAATGGATGTAAAAAGTGTTTTGCGGAATGGATACATTGATGAAGTGTATGCAACACAACTTAGAGGCTTCGAAGTAGCTTCTAAGGAAGATCATGTTTACAAATTAAAGAAAACTTTATAAGGTCTTAAATAGGCACCCAAAGCATGGTACTCTATGATTGATTCATACCCATGGCAGAAAGGTTTTATGAGGAGTTAGTCAGATCATAAGCTTTATATCTGAAGCTTAGTTGATGGTATACTTATCTTGGTTCTCTATATGGATGATCTTATCTACATTGGGAACAATATAGCTTTGTTTGTAGAGTTTAGAGAAGCTATGATTACAAAGTTTGAGATGACATATTTGTGACAGTGCTCTACTTGGTATAGAAGTGTGGCAGAATGAAGATGGAATCATGTCTCAAAACAAGTATGTTTCCAATATCTTACAAAGATCTTAAATGATGGGTTGCAAAGCAATTGAAACACCTATTGAGGTTGCACTTAAGTTGTCCAAAGCAAATGAGTATGTCATGTCCCCATTTCCGGCATGATCACCAAACAGAGAATGGAGTTAGCATATCTTCATTCCTGTAGGCTAATTCATCAGAACAAGGGAATATTCTGGTAGAGCTAAGGCTTGGAAAAGATAATGTTGTTCAAAGGTTTGAAGAATGGAACGTTGGCTCAACTAATTTTCATTGGCAAGATGAAAAATGAATTAATGCAATTTTGCATTAATTATCAAAAGAAGACAATTGAATAATAATATTTTATTATTATTTAATTCAAGCGCCAAGAAGGAGAAAATATAAAAACTAAATTAAATAATATTATTTAATTTTGCCGCCCACTTGGGAAAAAGGGAATAAATTAAATAAAATAATATTTTATTTAATTTGGGCGCCACATGGAGAAAAGGGAAAATGAATAAAAAAATAATATATTGGAATTGAGCGCTCAACCTTGTGTAATGTCCCCTTCTAGACACTTGGTTAGTCCATCATGGAGTTCCCGTGGGCTAGCAGTTTGGTTAGGGAACTGTGGTTAGATGGCTCTGGAGGTCTTTGTCGGTGCTTGGGTTATGGTTTGTATCCAGTGGATGCAGTTGGCACCTTCATGGTTGGCTCAGTGGGCTCTTGGTCGTTACTTACTATTTTTAGTAAGTCCAGGTACTATGTCGGTTCGGGATTTTCAGAGATGGATCAAATGCGTTTGTCGAGACCTTTCCGACGAGCTAAGGATCTTCGAATTCCGACACCGTCTTCATAGTTATTTTAAAGTTCGAAGATTCATTAATGTTATATTAATAAAGACTTTATTATAAAAATTGAAAAGTGGAGTTTAATGAAATTAACACATGTGGTGATGTCTTGACCTTGGGCGCCCATCCCTAGGAGACATAAAGTGAACTTAAAATATTATTTTCCCTCCTAAATGCCCAACGCCCATCTTGGAGGGAGATAAATGGTCATTTGGAGCTCATTTCGAGTTATGCTATGTTTTATGACTTTGCTTATGAGAGGTCTGCTAGGGTTTTTGGAGTTGTGTATTCGAATCAGGCTTTTGGAGACGAAAACCTCCATCAGTGACGGTATCCCACAGGTGTGAAAGACCACCCAACGGTGCCATTGTGTGTGGATGCATTCAGCATTCGCAATCGTGCTTCAATGGAGTTGTGGAATGAAGATTGGAGCTGATTTGCTATATCTATTTTCCGGGGTTAGAGTATTTCTGATTTTATGAGGATTTGAGAGCAGATTTAAGTGTGGAGGAGTTGGAGATCAGACTGTTTGAGAGGTTGATTTACTGCTGTACTTTCCTTGTTGTTGGCCGTACCCTTCAGCCAGGCCGTACCACTTGTTTGGGGCTTATTTCTGAGTTTCATTGCACATTAAGGAACCTACCTTGGTCGCTCAGCTTGGCACTTTGTTTGCAAACAGTTTGCAGCAGGTTTACTGAGGGTTTTGTGGTGTTTGATTCCTGTTCACGATTCCAGCCATGGCCGTACTTGTATTAGCTTGGACGTGGGTCTTTTAGGGAGTCTTCTTCTCTCATTGCAGCTTCTTTGGGGTCATGTATGAGGCGTTTGAGGCCTCATTCTTTAATGTTATTACTTGCATGAACTATATCTGATACTTTGAGGAGTTTGGAGGCATTCCAGCCATACCCACTTGCTGGTCCATTTCCGGCGGTCATACCAAGTTGCATATTTTCATATGGGTACAGCACATTACACCTTGGAGATTTAAAAATATAAAAATATTGTACTCTTGATTATGGTGCTCACCTTGGAGATTCAAATAAATCAATAAAATAATGATATTTGAAATTGGGCTCCCATCTTGGAGAAATATGAATAATAAAATATTTGTTGAGAAGGAGGGAAAAGACAATTCAAATCTTTAATTTGCAATTGTCGGTTTCAACGATGAAAGGAAGAAGATCCAAGTATAAATAAAGCATGAAGGAGCTCATTCCATCATCATGAATCTTTTGACAACTTTTGCAATTATGCTTGGCAATTGTTTTGCTTGACCTTCCAAGGACGAAAACCCTTGTGGAGTTGTGTGTTGGACGAAAACCCAATCACACTTGGAGGTGGATTCATACGAAGTTCACATCTGCACTTCATTGGAGATTTGTTAGAGCTTCATTGATTCATCTTTCAAATATTGGTCGAAGACCATTGTTGGAGCTTTCATGGAAGATCTTTGTGGAAAAATGGTGATAGATTGAAGACCTTGAGCAAGACTTTGTTGAAGATCCACTACAACTTGAATGCATTGCTGATTTACCCTTGAGCGTCGATTTCAAAGGAGGAACATATCTTGGTTGAGCGCCGATGTGTAGTGGACCGAGTTGTTAGTGGATCACCATAGCTGGAGGTGTTCGTGGGCTGTTGACAAAATTCTATTGACAGATTTGAGTACACAGTCTTCATAATTCTATTGAGTGCATGAATTGGAGGTCTCCTCATCACCGATCCTTGGCACAAGAGAAATGTTTGGCAGCGGATATACTTCAGACATACATTTCATAGCAGCAGCAGCATCATTGGGACTTCATTGCATCTTTAGGATAGCCGATCTCTAGGGAGTTCGCCACCACTTGAATCACTGGGCATTTTAGAGGAGTTCGTCATTGTTTGGACTGCACTTTGATCATTGGATCTGCCCTGTCATCACTAGAGACCGATCTGCATCATCATCCAGTGACCGATCTGCATTCCTTATCATCAATTTGGTATGTAAAAATAACTATCTATCTCTGTTTTGTAACAGCGATTTGGCATTGTAATTTTGGGCTGTCATAAAGTCCTTGGTGTTGATGTATTGAAACAATAAACAAGTCTGATTTCATATCAGCACTATCTAGTGGAGTTGATGTTGTAACCCTTGATGCAATTCATATTGAAATAGTTGATAATAGTGCCATTGTTTACTATCAATATTGTGGCATATGCTATTCTATATTTCATGTTGTTGAATACAAAATTGAAAGGTGCAAACAAGAAATAAGTATTTCTGTCCTAGGGTTTGATTTTGAAATTGCAAGATTCAGAAAATTGTATGCAAACCTAGAATGGGACATGACAGAGTCAAATATAGTGGACCCCACTCCTTACAAGCAGTTGATTGCAAGTTTGATTTATTTGAGTACTATCAGACCAAATATCACATATGCAATGAGTTTGGTATCTAGGTTCATGGCAGAACCTAAGAAAACATGCTAGAGAAAAGCTAAGAAGATTCTCGGTTATGTCGAAGGCACATTGAGTTATGGATTGAGATTTCAACATTTAGAGAGCAATAGATTGATTGGCTATATAGATTCGACTTGGGCAAGTTCCACAAATGACAAGAAATCTACTTCTGGTTATTCTTTTAGTTGGTTCTGTAGTATTCTTGGAAATCCAAGAAACAACTAACAATTTCACTATCTACAAGAGAGGGAAAGTATAAAGCTGCCACATCAACAACTTGTCAGTCAATATGGTTGAGACAAGTGTTAGAGGACTGGTAGCAATTACATGATGGACCTACCTTGTCATATTGTGACAACCAGAGCGCTATATATAGATGACAATGAATCTTATGTTTCATGGCAGAACCAAGCATATTGAGATCCAACATCCCTACATCAGAGAGTTGGTCTAGCAGGGGCTCATCAAGAATGAGTACAACAGTACAGTGGATCAAATAGCAAATATCTTCATGAAGCCCCTCACTTGTGATAGATTCTAGAGACTCAAAGATTTGCTTCAAATTCTTCGCAATGGTCATTATGGGTAAGAATAGAAAAAAAATGCCCATTGGGTTCATTAGCCATACATATCTTATCAATGTATTTCATTTAATATTGTGCACCTCATATCTTATCAATGTATTTCATTTAATATTGTGCACCTCACCTATTTTGTGAACCTCTATATAATAGATACTTTGCCCCCTTATATTAGTTGGCTGGGGCTTCGCAAATTCCATGCTTGGTTGTGATCAATAGATCATTGTGAGTGTTGCTTCTTATTTTTCCTTCAAAACTCACCGCCCCAAAATGTGGCACCATCATTTGTAGGTATTTTTTCTCCTTGGTTGAAGTGCATAAATTTGGTTTTGATTTGCAGAGCTAGGTTTGAAAGAAAAATCCCAACAAATTTCACTACTTGAATAGGGTTTATGAAGCTTGCAAGAGTCTCCAAAGGAAACCTAGAGTTTCAAAGGAAAAATAATCACTTCAAAGGAGGGTGCCTAGAGCACAAAAACTAGATTTCTAAGTTTGCAAAGGGACGCCTAGTGTTTTTGTCATTTTCTCATCCAAACTGTCATCTTCATTTTGCCATAACTTTCACATCCGAACTCTGCTTTCTGTCCTGTTTGAAGCATTGGAAAGCTCTCATTATAGGCTACATGATGAATTGGTAATAATTTTGTTTCAAGATATATAAGATGGAAGGTATTTGTTATAAAGAATATGTATGCTGCTTCATAGTGTTCAGAGTATACAGGTTATCACAAGGAGCTCTTATGTATTACCAAGAGAATTATAATTCAGATTTTTAGATATTGTCGGAAAGGGAAAGCACAAATCACAGAGCCAAAATCGCCCAAGAAGCCAATCGATGTTTCAAAGTAGTTATTTTTAGCTATGACCATCTTTAGCAAGTGGCTATTGTTGGAGAAGATCTATTTTTGAAGATCTCTATTAGTATTATTTATCTTTAGCATTATTCTGTATTTAGAGAATACTTACCTTAAAGCAAACATATTTTGGAATAAAACTAACGTTATGATTCAGTTAACTAGCTTTGTATTTATCTTTAATAAATTACATTGTCATGCAAAATATTAAAATAATTGATTGCATGAGCTTGCAGATTTTGTGAACAATTATAAATAAGTGCTATTGGCACTTAGATTTTCAATGGTAAATTTGGTTGCACTTGTTGCAAAAGTTTATTGTTCAAGTCTTTTGTTGATGGTTAAGTTTTTATGTTATGTGCAATTTTATTATTCATATGCATGTGATCAGTCTTGTGAAAGTGATACTGCAATTTAAATACAAGTTGATGGTAATTACAAGCTTTGAATTGTAATCGTTATTAATTTAGGTGTTGATAGCTATGAATATCAATATTTGAGTATTTAATATTCTTGTGAAAATGATATTGCAAATTAAATACAAGTTGAATTCATGCACAAAGAAATAGGCATCCATCCATTCCACCATAGTTTACAAACTCGTAGATTACTTAGAGAGTCGCCGAGTGTTACCGGGAATTTTTCCTAGGTGAGTTTTCACCATGTTAATTCACAGGTTCAGCAAGACGAGTTTTTGGCAAGTCTTGGCACTTGATTCATCAAGTAGTGTCTGACTTGCGCAAGTACTCAACAAGTCTGACGCCAATACTCATGGACATGGGATCCAAGCAGAAGCATAGTTTGGATGTGGGATAAACACAGAAAAAAACTGCATTAAACTCACAAACACACGGTTTTTGGCCTTTTTGAACCCTACATGCAAATGTTACTGATGTAGAAATCCTGCATAGACTATTAGCAGCCGCCCTAAACAGAGAAAAGATTTTTGAGTTTCAAAAATCACAAATGTGCATGATCATCTGCCTTAGGGCATCAAAAAAACAAATTTTCAAACTCCAAACTGCATGTAAACAGTGGAGCACACACAAGACAAGGGAAAAAAACGAGTTTTAGTTTATCAAATCTACAAGAGCACAATTGGATGCACACCTCTATGCATAGAAATGCCATTTTGAAATGAGAATGAGCTTTGTTGAAGATAGGTGTGCGCCCAGCAGCGGAAAGACAGATTTTTGTAAATAGAAGTGACTGTTCAGAACAAAGGTGTGCACTATGGGTGTGTGGGTAAATTTTTCAAATACAAATTTGAAAATTGCATTGAATGGCATTGCCTAACAGCATAGGAACACCATTTGATACATTTTGTATTGCATAAAATTTGTGTTTTTTAAGTTGTCGAATTTTGTCTAGTTGGAAAATTTTTGGTCCGCCGAGTCCCAGTCAAGTTTGTAATCTCTGGTGGAATGGATGGATGCCCATTTACTTTCTACACATTTTTCTTTGCATATGAATTCATCTCATTAAATTTTTCTGGTTAACATGTAGATATCCATGGTGAGCTTCGGGTGAGGTGCATTATGTTGATTGTTATGATATTCCAGCAGCCTAAATTGTATGACTAAGACTATAATTTGTTTGATAAGTGATTACCACTTTTGAAGACAAGATCCAGCATTCAGAACCACTGCCAATGGCTTTTTTCCCTAGAGTAGATGCTCAGTGATGAAGAAGTGATCAAGTCTCTCAGCTGCAAAACTTTTGCTGCGCCATGTCCATTTGCCTTCTTTAAGGATGGCATCAACTCACTTGTTTTCTTCAGAAAACTTTGCCAAGAACTATGATGTATGTTCTGGAAAACCCTCTTCAGCATTTTTCTGTAAGTCTAGACTTATTCATATGCCAAAGAATAGTAAAAGCTACAGACTAAAATCACATAGCTTAGTTTAGAGTTAGACCCTTGAAGTGTTATCTAATCTATCCTAATGTATCCTGGAACTGGCTATTCTCCCATTATTGTGTGCATTTACTCCTCTAATACTGTAAGATGGTAGCTTCTTTCATACCATCTTCCTGATTGAACTATCATCACCCAATCCTTCAAAGCTTATCTCGTCGTCATCATTATTTTTCCATTGGCTCCTTTCCATTTTATTGGAAGCTCTTTGGACTCCAATAATTCATCCAGGCTTGGAACCCTCTGTCTTTCATCAGGATTTTTTTTGGTTTTAAGCATTTGCTACAACCCTATTGGAAGCACATTAGAAGTAATTATTTGTACTTTGTGTAAATTGTTGATAGCAAAAACTCATACATGTTGTAATGTCCCGTTTTCTAGATTGATCTTTTATAGTTGACCGTTGGCCTATTCTAGAGACCCGTAGGCTACTCGGAGGTTGAAATTGGGGTTTCATGTTTTGGCGGTTGCTTTTGTTCGTGGATTGTGGTTTGGTTGGCAGTTTCTTTCCGGGTTTGTTCTCCTTAGTCCCTGTTGGTTACGGCTATTTTTAGTAAGTTCAGGATTGGCAGCAAAACAGGATTTTGAGAGTGGGGTTGGATTCATCTTGTCAAGACCTTTCCAACGAGCTATAGATCATTGATTTTCGACATCATTTTGGCCTCCGTTTTAAAGTCCGTAAATTAAATATTATTATTTAATATTAATGTTGTTTTAAAAGAGGGGACTTTAAGGTTGAGGATGAAAAAGAATTGAAGAAGATTATATTATTTTCCCTCTCATGTTTTATCCCATATGCAAGAGGATTTTAGAGACTCCCAGTTGGAAAAGTATAAAAGGAGGAAGAGTGCTCTCATTTGGGCATCCGAAATCTTGATAATGTTATGCTGCCGTAATGGTTTTGGGACTACTTCGAGGAATGAATGTCTCCTAGCCTGGGCTCACTTCGTGCTTGAGAGATAGCACCTAGGGAGAGGTTTGCTGATAGTAGTGATTTTGTAGTGAGGTTTGCATTGTAGCTTGAGTTTTGTTTGTAGTTCAGTTATTTGCATTTTATGTCATTTTTTGGAGTTGCTGATAACAGGGCTGAATCTGTAGTTTCATTCATAAATCTGAAAATAAAAAGGCATTTGTTCTGGGTATTTCATATTTCCCTTTGTCTATGTTGGGTGCTCCATTGTGCCAATTTACAGAATTTATTATGAAGAATTTGATTTTCTAGAAGGAAATCGCCCTTCTTGCTGGCCGCCCCTCTTTGGAGTGCATTAAAAAGCATGCTAAATAAATACTTGGGTTTAAGAGTGGTCTATAGTGTGTAGCTTGGTTGCCATTGTCATAGGAGTGCATTGCATCAAATTTGAGGTCATTTAGTTGAGAAATGAGTGAGGTGTGAGCATTTTTGTAGGGTTTTATGTTGCTGGTTTGGTTTTTCAAAGTTGCTGATCCGTCATTTCAGTTTGCTAACTTCTATCATTTGAGTTGGGTTGGAAGTCTCTAATTATTGTAAGCTGAACAGTAGTACTGTCAGCACTTCATACTTCTTCTCATATTTGCTTTATAATACTTTGCATCTCCGTCATATGGTAGCTCCAATTCCACTTCGGGTTGGAAAGCACATTCTTGACGTCGAGCTATTTCAACATAATAGTTGGTAGGGATCCTCTGACCATATGCTCGTCATCATCAGGCGCATTCTTGGTTAGAGTTCTTTATATCAGCATTGCATCAAGACCCTCTGACCATATGCTCGTCGACATCCGGCGCATTCTTGGTTAGAGTTCCTTTATCAGCATTGCATAGAGATCCTCTGACCATATGATCACGCCATCCTGGTGTACATTCTTGGTTAGAATTGAATTCCGCATCGTTTGGTTTAATTGCTAACTTCAACGATTGTGTATTGCTCTGCTTGTTGTAATTGGAAAAGTGAAAAAAATTGGCTTGGTATATTTCAGTGGTATCAGAGCCGAGGTCTCGAGGTCGAGCCTTGCGGAGAGTGGTGGGCTGTAATGTCCCTGCGGGTGGGTGATGGGCCCCGCCGCCATGTGTCCGTAGTGGTAGGGAGATGTGCCCCGTTCGCCCTCGGATGCTTCGGTGGGGAAGTCTAGCCTCCACCCTTAACGCCTAGGTATGCCGCCCTCACTTCCAAGCTGGTCTTTTGGTGTAGTGGTTGGGCCTTTGTGGTATCAGAGCCACGCATCCTGCCATCCTGTGAAAACAAACCTTCTATGAGTGACAGAGAACAGAGGTACTTAACAAGAGAATACAAGAAGGCTACCAGTCAGTTTCATTGGCATCAGGTCCCAGAAGGTTAGACAGCTTCAGAGGTATTAAGAGCCAATTGTGAGTCTTCTCCTGAAGGAGAAATGGGGGATAATGAGAGGACGTCGGGAAGTAACAGAGATGATAGTGGGAAAGGAAGAGAAAGATCATTAAGTCCGGCAAAGAGGTTCGAGAGGAAGATGGATACCTTAATGGATATGATATCTCTCATGATGGGGAGAATGGGTCAGAACCAACCTCCACTAAACAATTCAGGACATAGTGGAGAACACAGTGCCACCAACCAGCATAATGGACATGCTGCTCAGCCTGCTTCAAATAGCACATACATTTCTTCCAAGCCATTCAAACCCACTTTCTTGGCACCAGTAAAACCTCATCTTGATCCAGAAGAAAATGTGTCCTTTATTGAACAGTTGAGACTCGGCCGCGCAGAGTATGATTCTCTACCTGATGAAATTAAGGCAGATATGTCTTATAATGATTTTATGGATCATAAAAGGAAGGATAGAGGACAAGGAAGACATTATGAACAAAGGAGGACAATAGTTCATGGGGATTTGCATCAAGCTATCAACAAGGTTATGCTTCCACATTTTGATGGGAGTGACAATAGTTCAGCCAGAGCTTGGATACAGAAGTTAGACAACTATCTAGCTCTCAGACCCATGGAGGAAGAGGAGGCGATTAAGTTCGCTACGCTACACCTGCATGGGGTGGCGCACGAGTGGTGGTACCATGGTCTAGTCACCTTGGGTCATCGGTCTATCACTACCTATGATGAGTTTACCAATAAGCTCATAGAGAGATTTGAGAAAAAAGATCCAGAAGTGCATTTCAGAGAATTGGCACAACTTAAGCAATATGGTACAGTTGATGCCTACATAGCTGAGTTTCAAAGGCTTTCAGTCATGGTCACAGGAGTCACTGAGAGGCGCTTGGTGATCCTATTCAGTGAAGGATTGACGGAGCCACTCAAGGGTTGGATTAAAGCTTTTGATCCACCCTCTCTACAAGAGGCAATGAAGAAGGCAAGAAACATGGAGTGGGCTGCTCCTAAAGCAAAGTTTCAACCCAAGCCATCATTTCACAAAAGAGATAAAGGAAAAAGACCTCAGCATAAGAAGTTCAAACAGCATCAACCTCATGTCACAAGGTTGGATCCTGAGACACTTAATGAACTCAGAAGAAAAGGGTTATGTTTCCGGTGTAGAGAAAAATGGTCCCAAGATCATGTTTGCCCAAAAGGAGGCAAATTTCATCAAATTGAATACTATTCAGCTGAAGAAAGTAATTCTGATTTGTCAAACCAGCAGTCTGATTCTGAAGACAGTGAAGTGGAAAAAGTCCCAGAGGAATCTGAAGATGAAAAGGGAAGTGGAGGCACTTTGGCTCAACTTTCGAGCTTTCAAAGGAATGAATCCTTCAAAGTTCGAAGGATGATTAAGGGGCAACGCATAGTTGCTTTGATTGACACTGGAGCAACGCATAACTTCATTGACGAAGCTGTGGTGGCAAAGAAAGGGCTGCAAACAGAAGAGTTTGAAGGCTTCAAGGTTATGGTTGCTGATGGTTTTCACATCACTTGCACCGAGAAGATCTCAAACATGACCATGCAAGTGGGAAACTATGAGGTCAAGGACGACTTCTATGTAGTCAAAATTGGAGATACGGATGCTGTCCTAGGCATTCAATGGCTGCGTTCACTCAGGAAGATCACTCTAAATCTGCAAACCATGGAGCTCAAGTTTCAATCCGAAGGAAAGAATGTAGTGATAAGAGGAATGTCCAATGGTGGTCCTCGGATTGTGTCATTCAAGAGGATGGCGAGGTTGATTCGTCATGATCAAGTTGAGTGGGCTGCAGAGTGTATGATTCTTCCTGCTAGTCCAGTTGAAACAAAGAGAGACTACCCTCCTGATATTCAGTCTTTACTCAAAAAGAAGAGCAAGGTGTTTGCTGATTTACCTCCTGGACCACCTCCTGATCGAGGTTCGGAGCATGTCATAGAGCTCAAGGAAGGAGCTAAACCAGTTATTACAACTCCTTATCGGTATCCTAAGAAGCAAAAGGACGAGATTGAGAAAAACATTCGGGAACTCTTGGAGATGGGCTTCATTCGTCCAAGCAAGAGCCCCTTTGCTTCGGCAGTTGTCCTGATGAAGAAGAAGGATGGTACCATCCGCATGTGTGTGGACTATCGTGCTTTGAATCAAAGCACCATCAAAAATCGATATCCCATCCCGAGGATAGATGAGCTCATTGATGAGCTACATGGAGCCAAGTTCTTTTCAAAGATCGATTTGAGATCGGGTTATTACCAGATTCGGATGAGAGGATCCGATGTTGAGAAGACAGCATTTAGATGTCACTATGGCCACTTCGAGTTTCTAGTCATGCCATTTGGGTTGACTAATGCTCCTGCTACCTTCCAGTCATGTATGAACAAAATCTTTCAGAAGCAGTTGAGGAAGTTTGTATTGATATTTTTTGATGATATCCTGATCTACAGCAAGACGTGGGAAGAACATCTCAAGCACTTGGAGGAAGTGCTTAGCATCTTGGAATCAGAGAGTTTGTTTGCCAAAGAATCCAAATGTGAATTTGGAATGAAAGAGTTACTTTACCTTGGCCATATAATCAGTGCTAAAGGAGTGAAGGTTGATCCTAAAAAGATCAAGGCAATTGTTGATTGGCCACCTCCTGAGAATTTGACTCATCTAAAAGGATTTTTGGGTCTTTGTGGATTTTACAGAAGATTTGTGAAGGGCTACTCTCAGAATGCTGCTCCTCTTACTGACCTCACAAAAAAGGGTGCTTTTTGTTGGTCAGAAAGGGCTCAAACTACTTTTGATAAATTTAAGGGGATCATGAGCTCTTGTCCGGTTTTAGCTATCCCAGACTTCTCCAAGCCATTCGAGCTACAGTGTGATGCATCCGGTGAAGGAGTTGGGGCTGTTTTGATGCAAGACAAACATCCCATTGTGTTTGAACGCAGAAAATTAAGAGGTGTTAAAAGGACCTACTCCATCTACGACAAGGAGATGCTTGCCATTATGCATGCATTAGCTAAGTTCAGACAGTACTTGGTGGGGAGCAAGTTTGTGGTCAAGACTGATCACAATAGCCTCAAGCACTTCATGCATCAAAAAGATTTGAACGAGAGGCAACAAAAGTGGGTGAGTAAGCTTCAAGCTTACGATTTTGACATCGAATATGTCAAAGGAAAAAACAATATTGTGGCTGATGCTCTTTCTAGGAGACCTCATTTGAACTCATTGTGTGAGCTTATAGCTGATTGGAGGGACATGTTGCTTGCTGCTTATGCCAAAAATCAGTTTGCAACCAGCATCATTGAGGGTACTTTTCTTGACGAAAGGTACAAAGTGGTCGAAGGGCTGATACACTACAAGGGTAGAATCTTTGTGGTGGCTGATTCTAAGCTCAAAAAGAAGATTTTGTTGACCTTTCATGACATTCCACTTGCTGGTCATCAAGGGTTCTTCAAGACATATAGGCAGATCAGGGAAAGATTTTCTTGGAAAGGGCTGAAAGGGGAGGTTCAACATTACATTCAGGAGTGTCCCACTTGTCAGATGAACAAGAATGAGCATACTTTACCAGCTGGTCTTCTGCAACCTCTTCCCATTCCCAATCAAAAATGGGAAAGCATATCAATGGACTTCATCACAGGGTTGCCCAAGGTTCAAGGTAAAGACTGTATCTATGTTGTAGTGGATAGATTAACAAAATTTGCTCACTTCTTCACCATTACCAGCTCTTTTTCAGCAGCCCAAGTTGCAGATTTGTTTTTTCATGAGGTGTTTAGATTACATGGGTTGCCAAAAAATATTGTGAGTGATAGGGACAGCAAGTTCCTAAGCACTTTTTGGCAAGAGATTTTCAGAATGAGTGGTACAGTGCTTACTCCAAGCACTAGTTATCACCCTCAAACCGATGGACAGACAGAGATAGTGAACAAGTGGTTGGAAGGTTACCTGAGAAACTATGTTTCGGAGCAGCAAAGAGCTTGGGTGAAGTGGCTTCACATGGGCGAGTATTGTTATAATTCTACTTTTCACATGTCAATAAGGATGTCACCTTTCATGGCTCTTTACGGTTATGAGGCTCCTAGCTTTGCTGATTTGGTGTTTGGTGATAGCAAAGCCCCTCAGGCCAAAGATTTGTTACAGCAGAGTCAAGATATCTTGAACTCATTGAAGAACAATCTACAGATTGCACAGAATCAGCAGAAGATGTATGCTGATCAGCGGCGTGTTGAGCGCTCTTTTGAAGTTGGAGATATGGTTTATCTTCGACTACAACCTTATAGACAGTCCACTCTCAAGAAAAGTGGAGTTGAGAAGCTCAAACCACGTTTTTATGGGCCGTTCAAGGTCACTAGGAAGGTGGGGGCAGTAGCTTATGAGTTGGAGCTACCTTCGGATAGCAGAGTGCACAATGTATTCCACGTGTCTCGCCTCAAGAAGGCACTTGGACACAATGTTGTTGCTTCATCACAGATGCCACCCTTGGATGAAGAAGGACAGTTAGTCTTGATTCCAGAAGAGATTCTTGATTCCAGGGAGCGTTCCTTGAGGAAAAGAACTATCAGAGAGTATTTGGTGCAGTGGAAGAACTTGCCTATGGAGGATGCTACTTGGGAGAATGATGAGATTCTGCAGCATCCAGGCTTACAATTGCTTGAGGACAAGCAATCTTGGGAAGGGCGGACTGTAATGTCCCGTTTTCTAGATTGATCTTTTATAGTTGACCGTTGGCCTATTCCAGAGACCCGTAGGCTACTCGGAGGTTGAAATTGGGGTTTCATGTTTTGGCGGTTGCTTTTGTTCGTGGATTGTGGTTTGGTTGGCAGTTTCTTTCCGGGTTTGTTCTCCTTAGTCCCTGTTGGTTACGGCTATTTTTAGTAAGTTCAGGATTGGCACCAGAACAGGATTTTGAGAGTGGGGTTGGATTCGTCTTGTCAAGACCTTTCCAACGAGCTATAGATCATTGATTTCCGACATCATTTTGGCCTCCGTTTTAAAGTCCGTAAATTAAATATTATTATTTAATATTAATGTTGTTTTAAAAGAGGGGACTTTAAGGTTGAGGATGAAAAAGAATTGAAGAAGATTATATTATTTTCCCTCTCATGTTTTATCCCATATGCAAGAGGATTTTAGAGACTCCCAGTTGGAAAAGTATAAAAGGAGGAAGAGTGCTCTCATTTGGGCATCCGACATCTTGATAATGTTATGCTGCCGTAATGGTTTTGGGACTACTTCGAGGAATGAATGCCTCCTAGCCTGGGCTCACTTCGTGCTTGAGAGATAGCACCTAGGGAGAGGTTTGCTGATAGTAGTGATTTTGTAGTGAGGTTTGCATTGTAGCTTGAGTTTTGTTTGTAGTTCAGTTATTTGCATTTTATGTCATTTTTTGGAGTTGCTGATAACAGGGCTGAATCTGTAGTTTCATTCATAAATCTGAAAATAAAAAGGCATTTGTTCTGGGTATTTCATATTTCCCTTTGTCTATGTTGGGTGCTCCATTGTGCCAATTTACAGAATTTATTATGAAGAATCTGATTTTCTAAAAGGAAATCGCCCTTCTTGCTGGCCGCCCCTCTTTGGAGTGCATTAAAAAGCATGCTAAATAAATACTTGGGTTTAAGAGTGGTCTATAGTGTGTAGCTTGGTTGCCATTGTCATAGGAGTGCATTGCATCAGATTTGAGGTCATTTAGTTGAGAAATGAGTGAGTGTGAGCATTTTTGTAGGGTTTTATGTTGCTGGTTTGGTTTTTCAAAGTTGCTGATCCGTCATTTCAGTTTGCTAACTTCTATCATTTGAGTTGGGTTGGAAGTCTCTAATTATTGTAAGCTGAACAGTAGTACTGTCAGCACTTTATACTTCTTCTCATATTTGCTTTATAATACTTTGCATCTCCGTCATATGGTAGCTCCAATTCCACTTCGGGTTGGAAAGCACATTCTTGACGTCGAGTTATTTCAACATAATAGTTGGTAGGGATCCTCTGACCATATGCTCGTCATCATCAGGCGCATTCTTGGTTAGAGTTCTTTATATCAGCATTGCATCAAAACCCTCTGACCATATGCTCGTCGACATCCGGCGCATTCTTGGTTAGAGTTCCTTTATCAGCATTGCATAGAGATCCTCTGACCATATGATCACGCCATCCTGGTGTACATTCTTGGTTAGAGTTGAATTCCGCATCGTTTGGTTTAATTGCTAACTTCAACGATTGTGTATTGCTCTGCTTGTTGTAATTGGAAAAGTGAAAAAAATTGGCTTGATATTTTTCACATGTATCATTCCAAAAATAGTAATCCCAAAAGAACCTTGCTGATAGCCATTTACCTGTTGGACTGGCTTAAGTTGCTCTGGTTATTTTGAAAATAAAGCTTTGGTGTATGCTATTGAGGGAACCGTTGTGCCATGCCTTGTGGCACTTTGTGAGCTTATTCATTCAATGCCTCATCAGGAATTTCCTCTGTGCACTCTTCTTGAGAAACCAGTATTCAAAATCAGTCGGGTGAGTAATCAGTTGTTTTGCTTGGAATTGCCACTACAGGTTGATTGTCTGTCCTTCCAGTGGCTATTGTCAATTACCATGTTGTATGCAAAGCAGGTAGCATAAAAGAATTCAGTTGAGCCTCTGAATTTGAATGAGATGCCACAAATTTATGTTAAGATAACTAGCAATCTTTATATGTTATTTTACTTCGCGGTGACTTGATATTCAATATATTAATCTTTATCATGCATCCTACAAATAGAGGTATCTTGATGTTATCTCAGTGACAATGAAAGCATGATAGGGTATGGTGGGAGGGGAAGACAAGGTGGGATAACTTTTGATGGTTTACTCCAAATATGAACTTACAAGACCAAATGACATCTGTGGATTTAAGTGGTATAACAAAATTAGCAAGCTCATTGGACATTCTGATGGTAAGAAAAATGTAATTGTTAAATACTGTGTTTTCTAGCCTAATAGCGTGTTCCAAAGATCTTTATGCATCATGGTATGTTGATGTATATGAAAATAGTTGCTACTTTGGTATAAACCTTTGCATGAATACCCACGCAGATGCCAATATATTATGAATGACTGTATATAGCCTTTGTACATGGCTTGAAAGAAAACATAATAGTATCTATCAAAAAGAGCACTGAATGGAGTGCTTGGGTGTTGACTTCAGAATAAACCTGTATGAGGAACATTTTAACGGCGTATGCCTTTTGCTGGTAGGCAATGCTTTTAATAATATTTGAGAAGAGGACTGCATGATTTTGGGTTACTAAGGGTCTATATGAAGAATGGCCAATTCCAAAATAACAGTTCAATTACTGCTAGATAACATCTCTATCTTTTCTAGAAAAATATGAAAGGTATCAAATGAAAACCTGTTGAAAGCTTTTCTAGAAGTCACAAGTCTCTGTTAGAAATAACCAGGAACCTTTCTTTCTCTTGAGAAATAGCCTTAACAACTACCTATTAAAAATCTAGAAACTACAGTATGAAAGATAGGCCCAATGCTAAATTTAAGGGGAATGCAAACAATGGTGTTTGACGTCCCCATTATATGTGGTAATAGTAACAGGAGAGTGAGTAATGGCAGAATCCCCAGATTTAGATATAGCTAGATTTACTTCAACTGATTTTACCAAGGTGAATTTCATTTTCTACCATGATTAGTGTAGTAAGAAATTTGTCTGTTATAGTGAATAAGCATAAATGCAGCAAATTGAAGAATAATTTCCCCACTTGCAAAGCAAATATTTGAAAACTAAATAACGTTCAGATACTTTTTGTATATTAAGTTTTGTTTAACTCATCTGCATCAGTCAATATCAGTGTCGTTATAGAGAAAGGGCCAATAGTCCCAAGAAATGTGTGCCTGCTAACATACATACTTATAATGATAACAATTTCATATTCTATTACATGATTAGCCACATCGAATAATATAGATTGGATGCAGTACAAATTTCACTTGCTGCCTCAAGATTAATATGCAGTTTTTGTATTCTCCTTACTGATTTGAATAAACTTAGACAACCATTAGTGTCCACAATTATAACAAAGAAGACTAATGAAAAATTACACAAAATCAGCCCTACTAAAAGGATACTCATATCATTCTCTCCAAGAATATAAGACAATAATAAAATAAGTAGCTTTTCATGAATAGTTCACCTCTAGCATGCCAATTTATGGAAGAATGCAGCTTGACGCCCTTAGCTCTATCCAAACATAGATCCCCATCGTTCCATTGCTCTAGACTGGTATAAACATAAGCCAAGTCTTGCCATGCCTCAAGCTCTAGAGCTCTATTGTCTCCACCCTATCCAATAAGAATACATCATGGTTATGTCTAAGCTAGTATTTGTTAATCTTCTTTCATCCAATACTAATAGCCTCGATAGGTAAGGGCATAAAAACAGGAATTGTAGTAATCTCACCATCAAATCAGAAAAGAAAGAAAAGTATCGACTCCAATCCCAATCAGCTTCACACCTATATAAAGAAAATAAGCCAAAAACAAATGGGATGCTTGGACCACACCTTATGCTTCCAGTTCCCAGCTCGCAAAGTCTTCCTTTGAGCTTGAACAAGTGCTAGTAACTGCTTGTAAGTCTCGATAGCATGCATAGATTGTCCCTTGGCAATCTGTAATTTCGCTTTAGAATGCAATAACTCTCCCCGTTCCCATTTTCCAGTCTCATCCAGAGCAGCATCAATGATCAATACTGCATCAGAAAGGCGCCTCTGTGCTGACAATACAAGTGCCAAGAGCCTCCAACCTTTTACTGAAGCCCCAGCCACCATATCCAGGAATTTCTTTGTGCACCTCAATGCTACATCTAGATTCCGTTGCTCAGCATTTTCCAGCCCAAGACTAAACATTATCTCGGGATCTCTACTCTCTATTATTGCAGCCTTTTCCAAAGCAATAAGGGCCTCACGTTGTACTTGAGCCCTTTCAGAGTCATACACAACAGATCTAGCTTGTTTACCAAGGGCAACCCCAAGCAAATGATTTGCCACACCTTTCATATGGCCATTTTCAACTTCAGTGCTTTCTAATGCTCTACGTGCAAAATTCACACCTTCACAAGCATGTTGTGAGCTTTTCCCACATAATTTTGCTGCCAATAGAAGTGCTGGATTATAATCCGGCTTCTCTGAAGGACCTAAACACTTCCTTAAAAGGCCCAAAGCAGCTTCATAATGCCCTGCAGCACTATAGCAGAGAGAAAGGGTGTACCATCGATCCGATCTGTTGTAAATACCAGGTAATACTTCTTCTATCTTATCAGCTAATACTTCAAATTGACCAGAAATTGATAAGGCAAAAGTAAGGTGATCCATGATTGTTGCATCCCAGGCAGTCTTTTTAAGGGCAAATTTTTTCAGGAGAATCAATAACAACAGTATAGCCTCCTCTATATTATTTCTAGGAACAAACGCACCCTCCACTTGCAAACCCAAACTGGGTGGTCCTGCTTCAATACCACCATAAAGTAAGAATATAGCAAACTCTTTCTGTATCCGAGCTGACCGTTCAGAATCCAGGCACCAGGGACTGAATAATGCCCGTCTGTAAGCAGCTATGGCTTCATGAAACATGCCTGCCTGTTTCCAAAGTTCTGGAAGTAATTCTGCTGCCTTGCTCACATTCTCCTTTATTTTCAATTCAACTTCAGAATCTTCAGGCAGGCCATAAGGTAGAGCAGGTTCAACTGTTTCTAAAATAATCTTGCATTCTTGTGCCGCTTCTGCCAAATCGAACAAGCAAAATTTGACAGTCACTCGCTAAGCTTTGATCTTTCCAAGGGTATTACCAAAGAAATTTATCTAGCAATATATTTTCAACTTTCAAGTAAACATCAAACTAGTTGTTGATATTGTAAATTAGAAAAATAGATTGACTACAAGGTCCACAAGCATAGTCCTTTAGAGTCCTGAATTAGAAAGAGACTTTTTATGAAATGTGTCAAAGCAACCGCTCTTACTGAAGCACACAAAATTCCATCCGTGCACATTTGAACCAGCTAAAAACCTATGTTGCACGGCATTTCAGGGACGGATGGCAGGGGACAGTGAGGCACGTTTCGGGAGCGGCAGTCCAGGGGTCCATATTTTTGGGGACAGCTAAATAAGATATATATATATATAGAACTCAAATTTTTTCAAGTTTATCTATACATGAATACATATCAAGCTGGTTTTTTAAATCACTCTTGCGCACATCTACAAATTGACTTTTAAATCTCACTTGCCCACATATATATGTAAAAGAAAAAAATTAAGATCTATATAGGGAAACTCAAATTTTTACAAGTTTCATATAAACTGATTAATCTCATTTGCCCACATCTACAAAGTGACTTTTGAATCTCACTTGTCCACACATATATAAAAAAATATATATATGAAAATTCAGATTTTTACAAGTTTAGCTATACATAAATACATATCAAGCTGATTTTTTAAATCTCACTTGCCCACATATATGAAGGTTAAAAAAGCAGCTTGATATCTATTCATGTATAGGTATTTTTAAATCTCACTTGCTCGCAAAAGATTTCCGTCATATACATGAATTTTGTACACTCTTTTTTTAAAGTGATTTTATTAAAAAGATTGGGAAAAAAAATTGCCATCAAGGACACCTGCATGCGCCCGAGAGGGTCAACCACCAAACGTCCCAGCAGCATCCCGAAAATTATTGCAGACTAGGTAGATATATAAGTACAGATATCCATATGTTCACATACACACTTGAAGTTTGAAAAAGAACCACACAAACAGACCTTGCAGAACACAATCCTACTAGTTTTTAATGTTGCTCAGACCTGCAACAAACACCATAAGAAAAGGGGGCACTCACAAAATTGCATAAAGAAAAAATAGAAATAAAAGCATAATAAAAATTAAAGATCAATTATAAACAGAATGGAAGTAAACAGACAGGTGTGGATGGGAAGAAACAGAGAAAATGTTCTGGACAACTATGCATGGGAGGAGAAAATGGATAAAAATACTGCATATTGTAAACAACAGACTGAGTGGAATAAGAATAGTTTTAGGAAAGCCAGAACAAATGAATGATGTTGAGCATTTATAAGTGAAAAATACAATGTTTTCTACTAGTTGAACCTACTCAACACATAGTCAATGGACTCTTAAATTATTTTCAAAGAGGGATTGTTAGTTTTAACATATACATCATAATGACAAAATTAATCAATGCTCATTAACTGTGAGGTACTAAACAAACTAGACTACAGAATGCTTTGAATTACAACCTTGCATAGCTTGAATTGCAAAATATTCTTTCATCTGCACTTGAGCAACCAACCTCAGAATAGAATGCAAAATTGATACCTTTGGCAAGCCCAAGCTCTTGCAGAGACTTTGCTTTTAGAAGAATAGATTCAAGGAGAAGACTGACAGCATGCATTGACATGGTATGACTGCTTCCATTGCGAGAGCGTACTTTCCGGCGTTGCACCCTTTCAGAAATTGATTGCCTCATCTTTGATGTTATCGTGTTCATATCTATTCCCTCGAACACCTGAAGTGCTGCTTCTACATTGCCTCGCTGGTACTCTAGCCTTCCCAACAATGCCCTGGCTTCCTGCATTAAATAATTCATATTATTAGCACACATATTTATCCTCATGATATTTGAATCAAAAGAAGAAGAAAAGAAAACAATATACTAAGATCAGTCATAATTTTGCTTCAACAACAACAAATCTAATAAATACACTGAAGCCATCAGATATATGCTCAGATACACATCAAACAGCATTCAATTTCCAAACAACACTAACCTCATGGCACTCGATTTGAAAGAATAACAAATATATTTGATATAAAATTCCATTGAAATAGAAAACTGAGGTCAATAGCATATTTTCAATTCACAATGTCATAAAAACAAAGCTAAAGCCAGCCACTGTAATGCTCTTCCAACAGCAAAGAAAATGTGCCAACTGGAAACTCAATAACCAAGAGGGTCTAAGGAGGTACCAATAGGATGTAATGAGCTAGAAATATCATATGACATTTCCACTACAAATATCGTGTTTAATATAAACATTACATCAGCATAATCCATTTTTTGTAATTTTATAGTTCCGCAGCTAGTTTGTCTCCAAATGTTTGTGATTGTACCAATTAAGAAATTTTTACCCTTATTTCTCTAAAATTATCAACTCCAATAGCCACAAAACCTCAAGTATCTATTTTGTTCTTTGCTATGCTATTCTATTTTTGATAGACATTTTTTAAGTCTCCTATTGTGAAGTCCTTAGGATTTGAATTTTCCACATATTTCTTTCTCTTGACTTGTATTATCTATGAATAGTCATATTCTATCAGATTTTGCTCATTGTGATCAATTGGACTAAATGATAAACCTAGACCTCACTTATCATGTGGATAGTTTGATTTTATAACTAATGGCTAGGATTGGCCTATATGTCTAGTACTTAAAAATTTAAAAAGCAGAAATGGGAAGGGCAATTTAGTATATAGATTAGTTGCATATTTTTTAATTTCTTTTTATCTTTTTCTAAATTGCTAATAGCAATGAAGCATTAAAATAAGATACAATGCATGGAAGGATTTTACATCATACATAGGGGAATCAATCAAAATACACAAATTTATTATCCAAAACGAACACAGGGTTGTGAATTATTATCAATGATTTTATCTTCCCGGTAAATCATTTGTTCTAAATGGTTCGGGTATAAATGCTTACAATTTCTAGAATCGCCCCTTTGCTTGTAGGTGTTTCTAACTTGTTGACTTCTCTAATGCCAAATCAACTTTTGTAAGGGGCGTCCCTTTCCAAACCCTTTGATAAGAAACCAGCCTTAAATTTAACAATAGAATAATGGTCACTCAGTTTTACTGATATGCGAGAAATGGGAGAAAATTTAAACAAAACAGTCCTATTTAACAGAACTCATGGAACCAACAAAATAAAATGTGATCAAAGAAATAGTGCTAAATGGAAATAGCTTATATTCATAATGCACAAACTAAAGATTCAACTTAAGGTCAAGTTAAATTCAGAAACGAAAATGTCTTCGTATTAGCCGTAGGAAGTTAACAATAAACCTTGGACTACAATGATATGTTCGTAGTTGTCTTAGGGCCAAAAGTTCAAATGGTTCCCTCTTAAGGATTATTTCATAAGTTTCTAAACTGAGAAGTCAATACATCTGCATAATCTAGTAATTTGCATGGACCATGATATGAAAAACAGGGGTTAAAAACAAGTAAACTTTTAAACATGAAAGAGACGATCTCATGACAGTCTTAAGTAGGTTGGGAATCACCTTCATTCTTTTTAGCTTGCATTCCAAATTTCATTTAGCCTCCTTAGCCTCCCAATAAATTCTGTCTTTCCCATAAAAGGGATCTAACATTTGGTAGAATGTGAACAGCCAAGATCCTCTATAAAGCAAACTTCCACTTCATAAAGTATTGTAAAAGAAAGCATTTCTGCATCACAAGTGTCTGCCATTGCAAGACATGTAACTTATGGGGCCGAGGTATTATTTATACTTAAACATCATAATACTCATGCTCCAAAAGATGTAGAGGACGCCTTTGGTAAAGGCTGAACAGATATTGGTGCAGTCAGAATTCCCAAAATGAAATCAAACATGGTTTGTGCTGGAGAAAGCAATTGCATTATCATGTCTATAGTTAGTTAGTCAACATTTACATAAGGAAAGCTTTGGCTGAAAAATACAAAGAAATTTTTATTCTATAGTTGTTTATTCAAATGCGAACCAAACACAAAGGAATTAGAATAAACTTGATAATGAACAGGTTAAAATATCTTCCTGCAAAAGGAACTATCCTAAATTGTGGTTTGAATAGACACTAAAGGGCTCATTACATTCTCTCCAAAGATGACTAGTCAATTACTTAGTGACTAATGTAGCAAAGCTTTCCCCTCCACCACTAGGATCCAATGTATCCCAGCTTCCAGATTTCAAAACAACCATTACTTGAAAGTTGAATGTACTAACCAATCTAATTCAGCTCATATGCAAACAATTCAGATCAGATTCATCAGTACAAACCTCATAATTGAGAGAAAGAGCTTCCCTTAATGACGACTCTGCCTCTTCAATGCCACCTTCGTCAAACCTAGAGTCGGCATCACCAGTTCTAGAAGAAGAAATTGCACTAACTGAGAAATCTCGTGTGGCCAGGGACTCTGGAGACTGAGACATCTCCTCAAACTTAAATTGCTCTCTTGAACAATTACATAGCATCATAGTGGAGAGAATCACTCGATTAAAAAGTCCAGTGCCCGGTAATCAGGAAATGCCAGCTAGTTCAGTCAAAAAGGCACTATTATTCTGAAGGCCCTGCAAAAAGCACAGGAAAAATATATTTATTATTTATAGTTTCTCAAAGCTAGAAACTGATAATATACAGAAACTAAAGTCATCATACGCACACATGCAACGTTTATCGTTTTCTAGTATAAATTTAGACAGATTAGAAAGAAGTTCAAATTCAAAGCAAAGAACTCTGTTCTCAAGGTAGGTCGTATCAGGCATAGCAAAAGACCCCACATGACTACACTAAATCCATTATCTTCTACCTCTTCCAGATGGTTACACCTCGCCTCCCAAAATGACCACTTGAAGTACACTGTTAGATTGCTGATTCGTCTTCTACACTCATAATACATAGCTATGCTTTTCTTCAATGATATCTATCTGATCATAAGATCATTACCCTATTGCCGATTTTGAGCGTGTTCGGTACTAAACCAGATTCATTTTCTTATAGAATCTTCCAGATGGGAGTTGCGGAAATGATTAACTTCTTTTCTTACTCCACACATGAGCATTAGATGCCCTGTTGGATTGCTCAAAATCTGAAATCTTCTCCTTGACTGCTAAGCTCTTCTTCAGAAAGGAAGAAAAGCCAACCGTTCTGTAATCACTCAAACCTACAACCTGATAAAATATCAAGCCTAAAAGTTAAAGCATCCAATGTTTACCTTTTTATAGAATCAAATTTGATATCAAACTGAAAATTGTTTAATGCTGAGGAGCCTATTCTCAAGATGGATCATATCAGGCACGCTTAAGGACCCCGCATGCCCAAGTAAGATCCATTTTCATCTCAAATATTTCTGATGGGTCTCACGGAGATGAACTGCTTACCCCAAAATGAGCACTAGGGTGCACTGTTGGATTGGTTCTTCTTAGCTTTTACACTTAGATAAGGTCTTCTTCAGCAATATCTATTTGATTACATGATTGTACGCCTAATGTTATTGGCTTTTATAATTGCATTTGCCCAGTACAAAACCAAATCCATTTTCATCTAATATCTTCCAGATGGGTGTGGCATAGTTGAATAACTGCTTTGCTTCAACGGCTGAAATCTTTTCCTTCAAATCTAATCTCTTCTCCAGGAAAATCTATAGCGCCAGGAATGCATTTACTTCTATCAAAAAATTTACCACCATTCCAGGTCCCCTATAGAATGCACATGGAAAAATATATTATTCTTTCTCACAGATAGAACCTGAGAAAATAACAAGCCTCATAATCCGAGCATAAATCTCTTCAAATTTTAGCTAAAC
The DNA here is from genome assembly GCA_027924645.1 of Cunninghamia lanceolata. NCBI lineage: Eukaryota > Viridiplantae > Streptophyta > Pinopsida > Cupressales > Cupressaceae > Cunninghamia > Cunninghamia lanceolata. Next base: position 1,577,211 of record BSBN01001616.1, on the reverse strand, counting down.
TGAAAGAATATCCAGTTCAAAGTTAAGAAGTGGTCTGTTATAGAGATGGGTCATGGCCAAGAAATTTTCATTTCTTCTTGAAACTTCCAGATGGGTGTAACAGAGATTAAAACTACTGACCCCTACAATGAACATTGTATGTGCACTGTCGAGTTGCTGCTGCTGCTTCATAAGTAAGATCTAATCTAGCGATTTCTATTTTACTAGCACTTGCAGTTTAAGGAGGTGCAATGGATACTGGATAGTAAATTATATTAAGTAATATGTTAAATAATATATATTGAATAATTGAGGAATGGATTAGAAGATAAATTGATAATATATATAGATTGGTCTTTATTTCTTCCATCATCAATTATTTGTTTGTATGTAATGCAGATTATAAATGCCTGTTAAAAGAAAAAGTTTTACTATTTTGAGAAAAATGGTTTCTTCCTAAAAAATGAGATGAGATAATTGTCTGTCAAGGGAAAATGGTTCCTATAAAATGAGATAATCTAACAAATTAAATAATATGAATCAACTGATTTACTGAGAAGCCTCAATGTTTCACTCTTATAAAGATAACCAACATGGTATAAATTTCAAATGAATATAAACATCACATCATATAAATTGATAGTCGGAGAAAGTACTACTAGTATAAAAATATATTAATATTAATGATATACAAATATTAATATTATTTCTTTCTGCAATATGCATTTGTTTTATGATATATATATTTTGTTTATAAAAGATAAAAATGGTAGACATTAATAACTTACTGCATATAACTTCTTTATACAACTATCCTCCATTATTGAATTTACACCATCAAAAATATAATGTATTTTGAAGAAGTGTCAAGTTAATAGTTACTTTTCGAACCGGCTTCATTTGGAACACAGTCATACCTGATATCATCAGTCATGATATTCCTTTGTTTTACTTTGTTTCTGACAAATTAATTATTTTAAACATTTTAATTTAAAGTTAATATTTATATAATTTTAAAACTCTTTCGTTTTTATTCGCTGAGAATGATGGGATGAGAACTAAAGCTAGTTGTGCCACTAAGGTTCCAGGTTCGAACCACACTGCCTTAAAAATAAGAAAGGCTTTCAGTTTTTCTTTCTACCTTAAATTTAAAATAAATAAATAAAAACAGCATTACCACTCGTTCTCTCTGCCTGAAAATTAAATTGCAGAAGATAATTTATCATGTAGACTGTAAATTATAATTCTGAGGAAAAGTAAGAAGAGGTTTTTTTTTTTAAAAAATTTGCAGAAGATAATTTATCATGTAGACTGTAAATTATAATTCCTAGGAAAAGTAAGAAGAGGGTTTTTTTTAAAAAAAATTGCAGAAGATAATTTATCATATAGACTGTAAATTATAATTCTGAGGAAAGTAAGAAGAGGTTTTTTCTGATGAGGGAAGGGGCTGTAAGCATTTAGAAGGCGCATATGAAGATCGATAACGAAGGGGGCAACGAAGCAGAATAGTAATGGCCTTAATGTGCTCCAAATTGATGGCAATCGCACTCTCTCAGCCAAGAATAGTGGAGGGATAAGCTAGCAGAGACTCTAGAATACGGAGGTTCCGAGCTGGCAGGGAGGTGGGTTAGCGGATAGGGAGACTTTATGGTTTGGCGGCCGATTGAACATATGAAATCAAATCGCAGTATGTTCAATCAAATAGCAGATGTCCTTGACAATGTAGAGAACTGGCATCAAAGCCAGGACCATTGAAAAACAAATGCTGCGAAATAACAGCCGCTTGCCAACCATAGAGCTAAGATTTGCACTCGAATGGAAAGAAAATCTCCAAACGAGTTTCAAAATAAAGGACCAGCCCTAACGCGATAAAGCCCAATGGAGGACTCAAGTAGAGCAGGGTTTGTTTTTTGTAGGCTTAGATCGAGCAAAAGAAAGAGATTTACCAGTAAGCAGATTCTAACTTTAGATCTATCGTGAGCAAAATCTGACAGCGGAGCGATTTCCACCCATCAGGAGACCATGCATCTTCTTCATTGCAAACAATAGCTTCTCTTCATGCTTGGGCAGCGTTTCCAGTCGATTTCGCACCATTTTGAGTGCTGCAAAATTTGGTAATAGGATCTTCACTAACCTATTTACATTCTAATACCTCCATTTTAGGCCTACGACGTGCCCTTCCTTGGAATCGACTGGACGATGAATTTCACTGAAGCAAATCACAAGCTTCTTATGTAGACGGAAGCCCAGCCTCCTCGTCTACATCAAAGGGTATTTAAGTGTCCTATTAACTTAGAAGGCAAAATGTCATGGTCTCAAAAGGTATTGAAGTGTTTGATTGCCGGATTCACTAATTTTTTCCAGGCGGCTGCAAAAAAAATTGCCAGCATGAGACAACTTCCCGTTACTGGATTGTCGGTCGGCATAAACCCACATATAAAGCCTAACGGCTAACTAATTTTATGATCTCTATCCTAATGTTATTGGTTCTTTTAATTGCATGTGTGCAGTACCAAACACATTCCATTTTCTTCTAAAATCTTGCAGATTGATGAGACAAACAAAGAATTGATAATCCTTGATTTGCCTCTCCTTCTTATGCACAGCTAAGTCTTATTCACCAATATCTATTTCAAAATATGATCGTTATGGAAATGTTTCCTATCATTTTCAAATACTGAAAAGAAATCCATTTTCTTCTAGAATCTTCCAGATGGGAGTGGCAGAGATGACGAATTGCTTACCCCACATGAACTGTTTGGTGCTCTGTTGAATTGCTCGGATAGCTCAAATCTTCTCCTCCACTGATGCACAGCTAGGCTTTTCTTCAGCACTATCACAAATGCCCATACCCAAATGTTATTTATAGCAATCCAAGTGCATTAACCAATAGATTTTGGTTGTACTCAGAACATAAAGTCAATAGAACCCATTAATGTCCAGATCTATATTGAGCTTACACAGATCTGGACGCAATTAAGTAGCCAGCCAGAAGGTGTTAGTGAATCCAAAAGGTGGTACAGAATCTTAAATGGGGTCCTGCCATTAGGCATGGGCTATTATGGCTACTTTTGTGGAGATTGAAAACCATTGAATTATTCTTGCCCGGAACGCAATACAAAGCGAATAAAAGCAAAACACAAACTCCCTAATAATTTGAAAAAATAAATAAGAATGTCTTGCAGAGGAAGCTAATTCGAATGTGAAAAGGGCACAGAAACCAAATGGGTCAATGCAAAAAGAAATGGGGCTCAGAAATCCAGAGAAATGGGTTCTCAAATGTCTCCCTGGGATCCTTCTACGAGGCAAGGATGTTCAAGCCCCCTTGAATATCATCCTATCTTAATGAAATAGATTTTTGAATCATATGTCTGTACTGACTTGGATTCCTTGTATTTACAGGATTCATTATGATTTCTGCATGGATTTTAAGTTTATCTTTGTGGGTATCAAGATCCCAATGATTTTTTTTGGGGTGAATTTTGCTTTGCTGTATTTGTTGTTTTCTCTGTCGCTCCGGGGAAATCGCTCAATCACTCATCTCTATGTTTTCCAGTTGGATTGAGTTCTACCAAATAATTCAAAATTGAATTTCCCCACGTCAGTGTCAATCATAAATGGATGTTTCAACTAGTTTAGTTAGTTGACTTAGAATATTATATAAGTAGCCTAGTTCTGTTGGAGAGTTGTAAGATCTATATAACTAGCTAAATATAGTAGTCCTGCTTACAATTGGCAACCTCCCAACTAACTCATTTCAAACATAGGAAATGACTAGGCAAGCAAACATCCCTTAAATCAATGACAGACCAGGAGTTCGAATCTAGCTCTGATGTAACTATGCAATGTCAAACTGTCTCAACAAACCGCCATTAATGAGTTGGCATGGGCTTATTTATAATTTATGTAGTATTTCGCAGCATGCAGAGTGTCTGTACATATGGCATCATATAACTGAGCAAGTTTGTTATTATATGTAGAATAAACAAAGTATGTGACAGGGCCTGTCTGCCAATAAAAGAACCTTATTTTAAGTTGGCTGCTTTCATTTCATGTAATCTTTTGCTTTGATCAATACGACAACCCAAAAAAAATTGATTTGAAGTCGAGCCCAGATTATGCCACTTTAAAAAGCTAGAGGTCTATTGTGAAGTCCCCATCCTTGTATGGAAGTTCACGCCCAATTTCTTCATATTCAAGGTTTTTGTAGTTTGGGGACATGTGATGATTTGTCAAGTTTCTTCCAAGACAAGGATAAGATGATGATCCCATTTTTGTAGCTTCACCAGCTGACCGATTAACCCCAAGCTTTGAACCAAAAAAAAAAAATTTAATTGATAGTCTTAATATGAAGGTAGGTATATAATGTTGGAGTTATATATTTTCTATCATTATAGGGTCTTTTTTTGGGTATTATCAGTTCTTACCACAGCATGGATACTATATCAATTGATATCTTATGTACTGATATTTTATTTGGGAAAAGCAATTTATAATTTTTTTATTTTTTAAAATATGTATTTAGATTCTTATTTTTGTTTAAAGTTGGTTGTTTAATATTTTTGCCATGACATAAAGATTTTCTTCTAAATATTTGTTATAACTATTAATTAGAATTTTAATTTTCTTGACTACTACTAATTAGAGTATTGATTGTGAGCATTTATTTATAACATTTCTTTTTCTAATTTTAATGGACTTGATGAGAGGAGTAATGGAACTCATCTTTATCATAGATTTAGCAAATTCGTTGAAGAATGATGTCCTGCATAGAACTTCACTAACGTTGTTGTCTAACTCACTTTTGTAGAATACAAAATCTTATGTATTAGAGAAGTCCCTTTCCTACTTCCAAGTTATTAAAAAGTGGGTATCGAACATAGTAGGGCTCATAGAATCTAGTGGTGTGGTTTGATTGTCATATATACCAAATTGGGGACTATAGTGTAAAATTTTGCACTCCATTTTAAAAGCTCAATTATTTATTCAAAATGTGTTATGGTTTAGTGATGATTCAATTGTAATCATTCATGGTTGTTTGAGCTTTAAAAGTTGTTGCTTTTAAATAGCCTAAGTGCTCCTACCTCTATTGTTCTTCTCACAACTATGCATTTATTCTCTTTAGAATAATCTTCTAGCAAGAATAAAGCATTGCAATGACTTATGCTTTGAGGCACTTGGATAATTTCATAGCAAATAATAGTATAATGGACTAGTGAGAACACTTAAATACAAGGAGGTTTGAGAAGCTAAAGATTGGGGAAGGACTAAATAGAATTTAAAGATCACCCAACAAACTAAAGTTATATTTATATATGTTAATGGAAATATGAACACAAGCATTAAACTACTAAATATCCAATAACTCAATGGAAATGATGCAAATACAAATAAACAAAGATTATACTTTCGTAGAGCAATTTACCTCGTAGCTTCCATTGTTGCCTATCTCTTATTGATCTTGTATGTGATATGAGCTCTCAGAAGTTGTACTTCCTTGTTGTTGAAGATGACAATAGGAGAATGGCTAGGTGATGGATAATGCAATGAAGATTAACCTACAATGCAACTATAGGATGATTGATAATGGAGATATGAAGCCATGATTGGATGATAATGGGATTATGCAAATGCAATGAGGATACTTTGCCAAAGGCACGCTAGTAGGATTTCTGTAGAGTAAGTTTACAAAGCTCTTGGATTGTTGAAATGAGTGTGTGAGGGTTCCTTTTATAGGCCAAGGAGAGGCCAATTCCAAGTGTCACGATCTCAACGATGGAGACTTAGTCCTGTGAGGTGTACAGTTCAGATTTGGTTGGTTGGGATGAGGGAGAGAAAGATGGAGGATGTTCCTCTCACCTTGGCATGGTGGAGAGAAAGGTGTGACATGAGGCCACATGTCACAAGGCTCACCAAGACCAAAGAGAGAAGGTCAAAGAAGGACTCCTTGTTTGTAGGATGGTTGGAAAGAATATAGGGACTCATGGGACCAGTGTATCAAGGTGTATTTTGACTAAGATGACATGGAGAGACCACATCCATGTGAATAAGGATGGTTAGAGGAATAATAGGACATGTGGGTGAGGGAAATTAGATAATATTTAATTATGTGTGCAACATGATGAGGTGGATTGTGAGGTGGATTATATGATGTGGAATTAACATAGGATTTAGACTTTAGGAGAAATAATTAAATAATTTGGGATTATTTAATTAGGTAATGACTATAGAAGAATTAGGGAATTTAATTAAATAAGTTGATTTTATTTAATTATTGAAAGAATGTGAATCATTTAAATAAATTAGTGAATTTATTTAATTGATAGAGGAATAAGAATAAAATAAATAATAAATAAAAAACATTGCAAAAAATGGAAAAAAGCGAGCGAAAATCTACAGACATAAATCCTGTAGCTGTCGATCCCTCGGATGGCAGAGAAAACCCTAACCTGGGCTCAAGGGCATCCCCCCCCAAGAAGCTGCAACAGAATTCGTCTTCAGACTTCCCCTTTGGAAAGCATCTTCCGCCATACTGCTACAATTGCTGGCTTTACGGGCACAAGGAGGCGGAATGTAGGAAACCTAAGGCAATTCACAATAATTATGATCATTTGCTGCCCTCCATCACTGAGCAGAAGAGAAGGAGTCAAGATGCAGCCAAAGTAGTAGTGCCCGCCCAGCTCCCCGATGTAGATAAATGCCCTAAGGTGCCTTCCACGGTTGACCCCTTAGGCTCCCTTCAATGCCGGCATAATTCAAAGCTACACTTCAGATCTTCTTCAGTCAAGAATACTCAGGAAAACCATGGATGTGTGACGAACACAGACAAAGTACATGTAGGTAAGAGGAAGGAATGTCACCTAAATCACCAAGTTCGAAAACATTTATCACCTGATTCGAAAAAACCTAATTCGTATCAATATGCATCCACTCGGGACCCAATGCCCTATACTAGGTCAGAAATGGGGAGTGGATCGAAAATACAGCCAGTAAAAAACAAAGAAAATGCCTGGAAAGAAATTAAAGGAGGACATAAGAAGAAGATCCCGGTAGGGACCTTTACACTAAAAGTAACAAATCCCTTTCTCCCTTTAGAAAATGCGGAGAACGCGGAAGAGGCGAGATCTGGGGAGGGAATCAAAGTGTCCAACAAATTCACGGCAAAGACACAGTCAGCTCCTGAAAGGAAAGAGACTTGCAAACTGCGCCCAGTTATCTTTTCCACAGAAACTTTAGATCAACAACTCAGAATTTTCAACCTCACAAAGTATGCGAAGAAGGAAGCTCGAATCTTCTCTAATCTCACAGAGGTTGATAGGTCAAATTATATCAAAGTTTTGGCCCCTTTACATCATAATCAGTCTCCGGTATATATCCCCCCACACAGACGGAGAGAGACACCAAAAGACATTAAGGCTCAATCTATCCCTTATATTGAGTCAGCTTCTAAGATTGAGGATAACGTGGTCATCATCAGCAATCCCTACAGTGAAACTAGATGGAAAGATTGCCAAGATCTTGGCATCTATGCTTACTGGAATGGGCCATCAGATCACATCCCCAGTCTTATCAGCTGGCTTACCGACTTCTGTGCTGAACAAGTAAGTATCTCTCACTATTCTAATAGATTACTATATATGCATTGTGGTAGCTCACTGATTAAGAAGAACTTCCTTCATATATCTGAATCTCTCTTTAAAGGTTATGCTATTAAATTTTTCGGCTGGATACCTGATTGCAAGGAGGAAAATCTAGATTTTCATATCCCCACTTGGGTTACCTTGCAATCAGTACCTCCAGAACTGATGCTTCCAGTAATTTTAAAAAAACTAGGAACATCTCTAGGAGATCCTATTGGTATTGATACATCCTATAATACCTGCAATAATATTAATTTATTAATCAAATGTAAAGTCAATACCTTCTCTTTCAAACCAATCAAAGTAATTACTAATCATGCCATTTATAATATCAACTGTCAAAGGAAGTTCCTGGAGGTCTCTGAAATTATTAATCTAGATTCGGAACTGTCAAATGAAAATCATCCTATGCTACTGACCTCGGATCTTGAGAAGGCCCTCCCTTTGATTAAATATAACAGGCAAAAGAAGAACAGCCCAAACCTTCTGAAGCACAGTGTAAAAAGTGCAATCAAGTCAAGATACTCAGAGTATCCCAATCCAGTCATAAATTTAAATCCTGACACAGAAGCTATCCCAGAAGGTCTTCCTATCTGTAAGGAAATGAACCTTCAGCAGAAGAGTCACGAGGACAAACAAGGGCAGCCCGGGAAAATCAGATTTAGCAGAACAAAAAGAAAAAATATCAAAAAAACAAAAAAGTCAAAGAAGAAGACTTCCCCTGCTATATTCAAAAACGAAAGAAGTAAAGAAACAGAGCACAACAAAGAAATCAAGGATCCTATGAACAACTTTCCCAAACTGGCAGCAAGTAAAGAAGCTCAAGTCTCAATTCCAGAAGTAGCTTCTGATGTCACACCTAAAGTCAACAAATTCTGGCAAACTCCGGAGAATAAGAGCATTAAAGGTTGCAATGAAGGCTCAATTAACAGAGATGTGGAAATTGAAGAATTATCCCACAAGTTCAGCAAATTCTTGAATGAAGAAATCAGCACCAATGAAGACATAAACATAGATGATACAGAAAGTGAGGAGATAGACCTCCTTACTGAAGAATTACTCCACGTTTTCAATCCAGAGAATCACAATGAAAGTACCATCCTGCAGAAAGAGAATCTTCTACAAAGAGTCCTTCAACTAGGTGGGGAAAACTACACCTTTGACAATCTAAGGGGAGATTTAATGAGAATAGAACAGGAAGATCACATACAGAGGTCAAATCTGGAGGAATGTCTTGATGGAAAGATTGATACTGGCATCAAAGGACCTGATGAGATACAGAACACCCTAAATGAGCAGATCCTTTTAGCACTTGCAGAAGAGGAAAAAACTTTGCTGGAAGGGGATCAAATCGAGGAAACATGTCATTCCAATCAAAGTCAGTTGGGGATCTGCATGAACCAAGAGGGTATCAGATCCCCTAGATATGGGACTGCCAAAGCTAAAAGGGGAAGGAAATCTTTAAAAGAATTGAGAGAAGCAGATGGTCAGGTTAGAGAGCAACCAAAGATCAATGATATCTTCAATGTTGGGAAGGGGAAGATCCTTCCCAAGGCTCCATGAAAGTCACTACATGGAATGCTAGAGGCTTAAATGCCTCTAGCAAACAAAGGCTTTTAAGACAGAACTTAAAAGCCTTTGAATCCGAAATTGTTATGATACAGGAAACAAAACTGAATTCAGAAGAAGGGCTGAAACTGGGAAAAAAACTGAGTTATTGGAATTTGCACTTTCAGGAATCACGAGGGGCTTCAGGAGGTTTGGGCTTTATATGGAATCAGAGGAAGGTAAGCCTTGAGATCATTGAGTCAAGGCATAACTGGATGAGCTGTCAAGTCAAAAGTACCGTCTCTAATCTTCAATTCCTACTAATTAATGTTTATGGTCCCATTTCTAATTTTGACAAAAAAGCTGTATGGATAGATCTAAGTAATTTCTTCCTCAGTTATATCAATGAAATTATTATCATTGGTGGAGACTTTAATACAATAATTAGCTTAGAAGAAAAAGCTGGAGGTACAAAACATATACATTCAGCATCTATAGAGTTTAAAAATTAGATAGATGATCATTGCTTAGAAGATATCCCAACCAATAATGGTATCTACACATGGAATAATAGGAGAAAGGATTTTAACTATATAGCTGAAAAATTAGACAGATTTCTTTTTAAAGGAGACCGGAGCTCCTTCCAGTTTGATATCTCTTCTCAGATTTTGCCAATAGCCAGATCTGATCACTTTCCAGTCCAAATTCCTTAACAGAACCAAAAAAACCACATAGAAACCCTTTCAAATGCGAAAAGATGTGGTTTTTGGACAATAACTTCATGAATCTAATCAAACTTTGGTGGAACGAAGTAACCTTCAAAGGCTCAAAAATGTTCACTTTCGTTTCAAAACTGAAACACACTAAAAAAAGGATCCTAGAATGGAACAAAACACATTTCAGGAATATTTTTAAAGAAAAATTAGACTTGGAAGAAGAATTAATTAATCTCAACTCCGAAATTATTAAAAACGGCATGAACAATAATTCTTATCTATTGGAGAAAGATCTATTACATAAACAAGAAGACATTTTAGCAAAAGAGGAAACATTCTGGAGACAAAAATCCAGAGAGAAATGGCTCAATGAAGGCGACCGAAACACAAAATTCTTTCACAGTAGCACAATAGCGAATAGAGCCTTTAAAAGTATAACAAGGATCAAAGATGAGACTGGTAATTTGACAGAAAACCCAAATCTTATTACTGAAACTATGGTGAATCACTTCCATAAAATTCTCAATAATTTAGAGAGCTCCAACTTGATAGCCCAGGACAAAATACTGAGGTCAATCCCCTCCCTCATAACGGTAGAAGATAATAAAAATTTAAATAAACCTATTTCATTGGAAGAAGTTAAGTCAGCTTTATTTAGCATGAATCCCGATAAATCCCCGGGTCCTGACGGCTTCCAGGCCTTCTTCTTCCAAAAATGTTGGGACACAATTGGGACAGATTTATGGAAAGCTATAGAAGCTTCTAGAAACGGCGGATCCTTATTATCTGAAATTAACTTTACATTCCTTACTTTAATACCCAAAACTGAAAATCATGTTAATCCAGGAGATTATAGACCTATTGCGCTTTGTAATACAATCTACAAAGTATACTCCAAAATCCTCTCTTCCTGCCTAAAGCTCCTGTTACCTAAACTTATATCGGAAGAACAAACTGGCTTTGTACCAGGACGTTCCATTCTAGATGGTATCCTGATCATCCAAGAAGCAATCCACTCAGCTTCCAAAAGCAAAACTCCAAGCATGTTTATTAAACTTGACTTTCAAAAGGCATATGATATGGTAGATTGGAGATTTCTTTGTAAAACACTAGAAGCATTTGGCTTTAACCATCAATGGATTAATTTAATATTTCAATGTATCTCGACGACTAAAATCTCCCTTTTAATTAACGGCTCGCCAGAAGGTTTCTTCGAGACCTCAAGGGGCTTAAGGCAGGGAGATCCACTCTCACCCTTTCTTTTTATAATCATGGCGGAAGCCTTTGGCCGAGCTTTTTCAAGAGCCCAAATCGAAAAGAAAATCAATGGTATCCAAGTTACAAAAAATGTTCCAAATATAACTCACCAACAATATGCAGATGATACAATTCTTCCTAGTGAAAGTACTATAACTGAAGCAAAAACTATCAAAACCATTATACAATCTTATGCGGCTGCTTCTGGTCAAAATATCAATGCAAACAAGTCCGAATTTTTCTTTTTAAATACTAATACTACTACAGAAAATCAAATCTGTAGTATTTTGGGTTTCAAGAAAGGAACTTTCCCATGTAAATACCTAGGAATAGATTTAGAAAGTGGTATTAAACACAATAAAGTATGGAAACAGGTTTTGACAAGAATAGACTCCAAGATAGGAACCTGGAAAGATAAATGGCTATCCAAAGCAGGCAAGATAACTAAAATAAAATCATTTCTTACAGCTCTACCCATCTATCCTCTCTCGTGTCTCCCTCTCTCAAAATCCATTAATTCCAAACTTGAAACTAAGCTTAGGAACTTTCTGTGGACAGATTGTGAAGAAAGTAAAAAGATGGCCCTCATCAAGTGGGATAAGATTAGACAACCGAAAGAACATGGTGGTTTAGGGATAAAGAATTTAAATTGGCAAAATGAAGCCTTCGGGGCTAAATTATCTTGGAGATTATTTAAAGAACACAAGCAAAAATGGGCTAAAATTCTATATAACAAATATCTGGATGCTGATAAACCTGAATCTTTATTTCAAATGAAAACCCTTCCTAAAGGCTCGAGCAGCTGGAATTTCATAGCTAACAATAGGCACATTATTACTAATCATCTTTCCTGGGATATTGGCAGGGGACAAGATGCATTGTTTTGGGAAGATTCTTGGGATGGATTACCACCCATAGATTCTCTGAATCTTCCTCAAAAATGCAAAAATCTCCTCACTAAAATATGGGGTAATAAAGTCAAAGATTATATGACCCTTCATAACGACCATGAATGGACATGGAAATCTTTAGAAGGATTAGATCTGGATCCTGCCTCAATAACCTCTTACAATCAAATGATTAATCAGAGGAAAGCAAAACAGATTAATAGGGATGATAGATTGGTATGGGCCGCTGCCAAATCTGGCCAATATAGTGTTAAAGAGGGCTATAAATCTATAATCAATTCTCAGAGATGGGAAGAAATTAATATCCCCCTACATCTCTACTGGGACAAAGCCTGTTTACCTAAGGCAGGTTTTTTCCTCTGGTTAGCCTTTCAAAATAAGATCCTCACTGCTGATAACCTTCAAAAAAGAGGTATTCATGGTCCCTCCCGTTGTGTTCTATGTAAACAAAATACCGAGGATGTTGATCATCTCCTGTATAACTGCTCATATGCCAAACATTGCTGGGAATGGCTAAAACTTAAATTAGGATGGATCACCGCTCTGCCAAAAACCTACCAGGATCCCCTGAGTGGATGGCCCAAGGGCCTATCCAAAGGTATTTACAGTAAGATTTGGAATATCTGCCCGGCTATTATGTCCTGGGAAATTTGGAAGGAGAGAAATCGAAGGATCTTCAAAAATCTAGAAATGCAGGTTGATACTCTTACTAACAAAATTGAAGTATGCATTACCGAAACCCTCAATTCCCACATTAGGAATTCTAGTTTCGAAGAAGGCTCCTTCTCTATGTGGGACTGTAAGATTAAAGAAAATTGGACAAAACTTATCAACCCCCCCCAAGTTTATAAAACGAAAAACGCTGAGGCAAGGAAAAACTGTAAATGGACTTGTCCCCCCCCTGAATGGTACAAACTCAACTTTGATGGAGCCTCCCGTGGTAATCCAGGCCAATCAGGTATTGGATGTATTATCAATAATGATAAAGGGAAATGGATTTTCAAAAGAGCAAAAAATATAGACCCAACCACTAACAATATGGCAGAACTAGAGGCCCTCCATGAAGGTATCAAATCTTGTCATAAAATGGGTATTTCGAAAGTTATTATAGAAGGGGACTCCCAAATAGTTCTAAATGCATTGCGCAATAGATCAACCACGAACTGGGTTCTCCACTCTAAGCTCGAAGAAATCCTGCTACTTCTAGATAAATTTGAAGCTTTTCAAATTAACCACATCTTCAGGGAAGGTAATCAAAAAGCTGACAAACTTGCTAACCTTGGTGCGGATGGGTTAGACATTCTTAAATCCACAAACCCTTCGTAGTCACCTTTTCTTCATTATCACTCCCCTCCCCTCTTGTTGGTTTAAATTTATATCCTCTTATTGATCACAAATATCATCCCTCTGCCGATTTTTAAATTCAGGCTCTATCATTTACACACAAACTTTCTCAGGTAAGAATGCTAAACAAAAATTAGATTTTTGTGTCAGTTCGGACATTACATGATTTTTTAAAAAACTTGTTAAGGTCTTTATCTTTCATTTAGTCTAGATTTATAAAGAAATCAGATAACCAAATTAGATTAGTTTTATAAGGCCCTTACTCACATATAGTTTTTAGTGTTCTTTTAGATTACTTTCCGGAGTAGCTCGAATAGTATGTCACGCATTTTTAAGGTAATTAGTAGTAGAGTAATAGTCTTGTTTTATTTCTATTAGTGGCCATCGGTTTATGTCCTTGATCTTATACCCTTTGTACTAACCCTTTAATTTGACTAACATGTAAAATAAGTGTTCTTTTAGAATGGATGGTGGTTGCCTTTTATTTCTAATGCAGGACAGGAAAAGGAAGACTTGTACACCAATAGTCATCATTGAGTAATGTCATTATTTTCCGAATATGTATCTCCTGTTAAAGGACCATTCGTTGTACAATTATGAATAACATACAACCAGGGGAATGCCTCTGTGAAATAATGTAATGTAACAACATCTTCACAACATGTGTAATTGTAGCATAGTGAATAAGATATAAACAGGGGTATGCCCCTAGGTTTTATTTGTATGTATTGGACTAATGTCCCAGGCAAGACTGGAGGTTTTCTTCCCCGTTCTTTCCTACCAGTGCCCGTTTTAACCGAGGACATGTAAATTTTATTTTTAATATAATCAAAGGCTTCGGCCGTTCATTGATCAAAAATAAAAATAAATAAATAATAAATATTTATTTAATTCGACTTGCCATTTTTAGGTGTATACAATATATGTAGAATCTTGTGGTTCTTCATTTAAATATTGTGGTGTAGAGTATATGGGATGACCTCCAATAGTGTATTCTCTTTCATGGTTAGAGCCAAGAAGTCATATGCAACTAACTTCTATCTACATTCCTTTGTCAACGAAGATAAACTAATGATATAAAAGGCTCCAAGAGGCCAAGTTGCCATTTTTTCTACTAGCTTGGCAATTGCATAGTAGGTGAAATTGAATCTTGAATTAGAAATTACAAGTTACAAAATGGCAAAAATGCAATGAGTAGTGCTCGGGAGGAAGTGTGTATCTTATATCCTTTGTTCACACTCTATATGAATGGAAAAGGCTCGCATACATTCTAATAGCCTATGTGGTATTCAACAAAGCCTATGTGGGTGTACTTTAAGGCAAGCTTATATTCTAACAACTCAAAATTCATTAAAAAGGCGTTTGTGGCAGATATGACGAATTGCTTACCCCACATGAACTGTTTCCTATCATTTTCAAATACTGAAAAGAAATCCATTTTCTTCTAGAATCTTCCAGATGGGAGTGGCAGAGATGACGAATTGCTTACCCCACATGAACTGTTTGGTGCACTGTTGAATTACTCAGATAGCTCAAATCTTCTCCTCCACTGATGCACACCTAGGCTCTTCTTCAGCACTATCACAAATGGCCATACCCAAATGTTACTCATAGCAATCCCATTGCATTAACCAATAGATTTTGGTTGTACTCAGAACATGAAGTCAACAGAACCCATTAATGTCCAGATCTATAATGAGCTTACACAGATCTGGACGCAATTAAGTAGCCAGTCAGAAGGTGTTAGTGAATCCAAAAGGTGGTACAGAATCTTAAATGGGGTCTTGCCATTAGGCATGGGCTATTATGACTACTTTTGTGGAGACGAATAAAAGCAAAACACAAACTCCCTAATAATTTGAAAAAATAAATAAGAATGTCTTGCAGAGGAAGCTAATTCCAATGTGAAAAGGGCACAAAAACCAAATGGATCAATGCAAAAAGAAATGGGGCTCAGAAATCCAGAGAAATGGGTTCTCAAATGTCTCCCGGGGATCCTTCAACGAGGCAAAGATGTTCAAGCCTTCTTGAATATCATCCTCCTATATCCTAATGAAATAGATTTTTGAATCATATGTCTGTACCGACTTGGATTCCTTGTATTTACAGGATTTATTATGATTTCTGCATGGATTCTAAGTTTATCTTTGTGGGTATCAAGATCCTAATGATTTTTTTGGGGTTAATTTTGCTTTGCTGTATTTGTTGTTTTCTCTGTCGCTCCGGGGAAATCGCTCAATCACCCATCTCTATGTTTTCCAGATTGGATTGAGTTCTACCAAATAATTCAAAATTGAATTTCCCCACGTCAGTGTCAATCATAAATTGACATTTCAACTAGTTACTTGACTTAGAATTTTATTTAAGTAGCCTAGTTCTGTTGGAGAGTGTAAGATCTATATAACTAGCTAAATATAGTAGTCCTGCTTACATTTGGCAACCTCCCAACGAACTCATTTCAAACATAGGAAATGACTGGGCAAACAAACATCCCTTAAATCAATGACAGACCAGGAGTTAGAATCTAGCTTTGATGTAACTATGCAATGTCAAACTGTCTCAACAAACCGCCATTAATAAGTTGGCATGGGCTTATTTATAATTTATTTAGTATTTGGCAGCATGCAGAGTGTCTGTACATATGGCATCATATAACTGAGGGAGTTTGTTATTATATGTAGAATAAACAAAGTATCTGACAGGGCCTGTCTGCCAATAAAAGAACCTTATTTTAAGTTGGCTGCTTTCATTTCATGTAATCTTTTGCTTCGATCAATACAACAACCGAAAAAAAATTGATTTGAAGTTGAGCCCAGATTATGCCACTTTAATAAAGCTAAAGGTCTATTGTGAAGTCCCCATCCTTGTATGGAAGTTCACGCCCAATTTCTTCATATTCAAGGTTTTTTTAGTTTGGGGACTTGTGATGATTTGTTAAGTTTCTTCCAAGACAAGGATAAGATGATGATCCCATTTTTGTAGCTTCACCAGCTGACCGATTAACCCCAAGCTTTGAACAATAAAAAAAAACAATTTAATTGATAGTCTTAATATGAAGGTAGGTATATAATGTTGGAGTTATATATTTTCTATCATTATCAGGCTCTTTTTTGGGTATCATTATCAGTTCTTACCACAGCATGGATACTATATCAATTGATATCTTATGTACTGATATTTTATTTGGGAAAAGTAATTTATAATTTTTTAATTTTTTAAAATATGTATTTAGATTCTTATTTTTGTTTAAAGTTGGTTGTTTAATATTTTTGTCATGACATAAAGATTTTCTTCTAAATATTTGTTATAACTATTAATTAGAATATTAATTTTCTTGACTACTACTAATTAGAGTGTTGATTGTGAGCATTTATTTATAACATTTCTTTTTCTAATTTTAATGAGACTTGATGAGAGGAGTAATGGAGCTCATATTTATCATAGATTTAGCAAATTCGTTGAAGAATGATGTCCTGCATAGAACTTCACTAACATTGTCGTCTAACTCACTTTTGTAGAACACAAAATCTTATATATTAGAGAAGACCCTTTCCTACTTCCAAGTTATTAAAAAGTGGGTATCGAACATAGTAGGGCTCATAGAATCTAGTGGTTGGTTTGATTGTCATATATACCAAATTGGGGACTATAGTGTAAAATTTTGCACTCCATTTTAAAAGCTCAATTATTTATTCAAAATGTGTTATGGTTTAGTGATGATTCAATTGTAATCATTCATGGTTGTTTGAGCTTTAAAAGTTGTTGCTTTTAAATAGCCTAAGTGCTCCTACCTCTATTGTACTCCTCACAACTATGCATTTATTCTCTTTAGAATAATCTTCTAGCAAGAATAAAGCATTGCAATGACTTATGATTTGGGGCACTTAGATAATTTCATAGCAAATAATAGTATAATGGAGTAGTGAGAACACTTAAATACAAGGAGGTTTGAGAAGCTAAAGATTGGGGAAGGACAAAATAGAATTTAAAGATCACCCAACAAACTAAAGTTATATTTATATATGTTAATGGAAATATGAATGCAAGCATTAAACTACTAAATATCCAATAACTCAATGGAAATGATGCAAATACAAATAAACAAAGATTATACTTTCGTAGACCAATTTATCTCATAGCTTCCATTGTTGCCTATCTCTTCTTGATCTTGTATGTGATATGAGCTCTCATAAGTTGTACTTCCTTGTTGTTGAAGATGACAATAGGAGAATGGCTAGGTGATGGATAATGTAATGAAGATTAACCTACAATGTAACTATAGGATGATTGATAATGGAGATATGAAGCCATGATTGGATGATTCGATGATAATGGGATTATGCAAATGCAATGAGGATACTTTGCCAAAGGCACGCTGGTAGGATTTTTGCAAAGTAAGTTTACAAAGCTCTTGGATTGTTGAAATGAGTGTGTGAGGGTTCCTTTTATAGGCCAAGGAGAGGCCAATTCCAAGTGTCACGATCTCAACGGCGGAGACTTAGTCCTGTGAGGTGTACAGTTCAGATTTGGTTGGTTGGGATGAGGGAAAGAATGATGGAGGATGTTCCTCTCACCTTGGCATGGTGGAGAGAAAGGTGTGACATGAGGCCACATGTCACAAGGCTCACCAAGACCAAAGAGAGAAGGTCAAAGAAGGACTCCTTGTTTGTAGGATGGTTGGAAAGAATATAGGGACTCATGGGACCAGTGTATCAAGGTGTATTTTGACCAAGATGACATGGAGAGACCACATCCATGTGAATAAGGATGGTTAGAGGAATAATAGGACATGTGGGTGAGGGAAATTAGATAATTAAATATTAAAATATTTAATTATGTGTGCAACATGATGAGGTGGATTGTGAGGTGGATTATATGATGTGGAATTAACATAGGATTTAGACTTTTGGAGAAATAATTAAATAATTTGGGATTATTTAATTAGGTAATGACTATAGAAGAATTAGGGAATTTAATTAAATAAGTTGATTTTATTTAATTATTGGAGGAATGTTAGAGGAATAAGAATAAAATAAATAATAAATATTTATTTAATTCGACTTGCCATTTTTAGGTGTATACAATATGTGTAGAATCTTGTGGTTCTTCATTTAAATATTGTGGTGTAGAGTATATCGGATGACCTCCAATAGTGTATTCTCTTTCATGGTTAGAGCCAGGAAGTCATATGCAACTAACTTCTATCTACATTCCTTTGTCAACGAAGATAAACTAGTGATATAAAAGGCTCCAAGAGGCCAAGTTGCCATTTTTTCTACTAGCTTGGCAATTGCATAGTAAGTGAAATTGAATCTTGAATTAGAAATTACAAGTTACAAAATGGCAAAAATGCAATGAGTAGTGATCAGGAGGAAGTGTGTATCTTATATCCTTTCGTCACACTCTATATGAATGGAAAAGGCTCGCATACATTTTAATACCCTATGTGGTATTCAACAAAGCCTGTGTGGGTGTACTTAAAGGCAAGCTTATATTCTAACAACTAAAAATTCATTAAAAAGGGGGTTGTGGCCTTTGTTTGTGACTATGGTCTATAAAATAGAGGCATGCAAGCATATACAAAGCAAGCCCACATTTTTAGAAGTTGGAGAGATCACCTTGAATAAAATAGGGCTCATATATATAGGAAAGGAACTCACTAAAGTTATAATGCCAAGATTAGTCTTCCCCATTGATCTTTCTAATTTGTTGGCTAGTGGTCAATGTAGAAGTTTTTAAATCTTAGACGGCTCTAAGCTCTACAAATCATTGATCTCCTAAGGTCAACACCCACAAGACACTTGCAAAGGCTAAGAAGCTTATCATAAACCCCATGTTATTGGTATGAGATGGTCCACATTAGCAGTGGGGGGTTATTCAACTACATTCCTTTGAAGCAGTGTTAGCATGGATCTCAGCCATTGGTTTAGACAATGTGGCATTGATCATGTGGCCCATGGGAGTTCTATATGTCAAAGAGAAATATTAGCCCTAAGCCCCACAAACCATTGGATCATCTACAAGAACAAATTTAATTCATTGTATCCTCAAAAGCAAAATGCCAAGTGTGCTATGTGTCTAGAATTCAATTGGTTAAAGAAAAGTTTGGTGGGCCTAGTTTTGGTTAGCACAAATGTCTTGTAAAGGCTTTTTGAAAGGGTGGCATGGTCACTTTTCACTTGCAACAATAAATTGGCTAAAGAGGAGGCATGCATGTTCGACCATTACATTTGAGCCCTAGTCATTGATCATCAACAATCAATGTGAGCCACCCAATCAACATGATGTTTAGTGGACCTACGATAATGGCTTTTTGAAAGGATGAAGTGGTTGCATTCACTTGAACTTTTAACTGATGTGTAACAACCATGTTGGTTAGTGGCTAATTGTGCAAATAACTCATATGGCTCTATGTTATATGAAACTAGTGGTAGGATGCCATGTGGACTTGGTGGCAAGTGTTATGGGGTCATTGTGGTGCTTCTTTTATTGTGCCCACATATGTTCTCTATGTTAGGGTTAGCCAGCAGAAGATATCAATTAAATGCAAATAAAGATTAAACAGAGGAATAAAAATACACAGAAATAATAACAGCGAGAGACAAGTTTTAACGTGGTTCACCCAAACTAGGGCTACATCCACCAACAGAGAGTCCAATATTATTATCCAGTAAATCAAACTGATTACAACCAGCAATCCCTGCAACTCAATACCATTGCAAAATGCTACAATACCATATCAACCAAAACCCTAACCCTTAGCCACTTTTATCAAGCCTTATGTCGGTTACAAAAAATAGGGGTTTTTTTAATGCCCGATGAGGATACATAACTAGTGTACACTACTTGCATGATCAGTCGCCACCTACCAACGATCTCCCACTTGGAGACTAATCAGGCTCCACACCAAACAATCTCCCACTTGGAGACTGATCATGGACGACACTGCTGCGTGTGCAGCTCCCACTAGAAATAAGCACCCTGGACTCTGTTATGATTTTATTGTTTTCAGTCTTGAAGACCAACCAAAGCTGAAGAGGAGCTTAGCTTCTTCTCCCTTGGCACTGCCTTTGTAAACATATCCATTGGATTTTCATCTGTATGTATCTTTTCCAGCCTTAACTGTCCATCATCCAACACCGACCAAATGAAGTGATACCTCAGCTGTATGTGTTTGGTCTTGGAATGCAAGGCATAATTCTTTACAAGATGTATGGCACTTTGACTATCTGTATACAAAGAACTATTAGCCTGTTGTTTGCCCAATTCTTCCATGAAAGATTGCAACCATATCATCTCCTTGCTTGCCTTTGTTACAGCTACATACTCTGCCTCTATGGTGGATAAAGCAACCACCTTTTGCAACCGTGAGATCCAACTTACCGTTGTCCCACCTATAGTAAAGACATAACATGTAGTACTTCGCCTGGTATCAATATCCCCTGCCAAATCTGAGTCAACATAACCTGCTAAATTAGTATTAGAGGCCCCAAAACATAAATGTGTATTGGATGTACCTCTCAAATATCTAAGAATCTATTTTACCGCATTCCAATGCTCCAATCTGGGATGACTCATATACCTGTTTATGACTCCTACAACATATGCAATATCTAGTCTCGTGCATACCATGGCGTACATTAAGCTTCCTACAACTGAAGCATATGGTACTTTGGACATTTTTTCTTCCTCCTCTTGTGTCTTTGGACACATCTCCTTAATCAATTTCAAATGACTAGCAAAGGTGTGCTGACAACTTTTGCATTCTCTATATGCAATCGCTGCAACACCTTTTCAACATAAGCAACTTGAGATAGAGACAATTTCCTGTTCTTTCTATCTATGTAAATTTTCATACCAAGGATTTGTTTTGCTGCCCCAAATCCTTTGTAGCAAATGATTGTGCTAACTGTTGTTTTAACTCTCTTATGTGATCCATGTTATACCCAACTACAAGCATGTCATCAACATATAAACATAAAATAATGTAGCTGTCATTATCCAACCTCTTAAAATAAACACAATGGTCAGAATTACACCGGTTATAGCCTTGCTCAGCCATAAAACTATCAAATTTCAAATACCATTGTCGAGGTGCTTGTTTCAGGCCATACAAACTCTTCTTCAATCTGCACACCAATTTCTCCTTACCTTTCACCTCAAATCCCTATGGTTATTCCATATATATCTCCTCCAAATCACCATGTAGAAAGGCAGTTTTCACATCTAGCTGTTCCAAATGCAAATCTTGAGCAGCCACAATACTTAAAATGGTACGAATAGAAGTCATCTTAACAACCAAAGATAAAATCTCATCAAAATCAATGTCTTTTTTTTGTGCAAATCCTTTTACTACTAACCTGGCTTTAAATATTTTCTTACCTCCATCTTCCTCTTTCAGCCTATAAATCCATTTGTTTGGTAAAGCCTTTTTACCTACAGGCAACTTACATAATTCTCAAGTCTGATTTTTCAGCAAGGAGTCCATTTCTTCTTTCATTGCAAGCTCCCACTGAACCTTGGTATCCACCTGCATAGCTTCATCATACCCTTCTAGTTCACCAGCATATGTTAACAAAATAGAATACAAAGAGGGAGAAAACCTTTCAAGTGGTCTACTTAGCCTTGTTGACCGTCTAACATTCACAAGAGTTTGTGGTATTTCTTGTTGCTGTTGCGGAGCATGAAGAACCACTGGAACATCACTATGTGGAGTATCATCCAGCACCACATAATCCTTTTCTTTCTTCTCATGCTGCTGCAACTGATCTTTGTACAACACCTCATTGAATACAACATCCTTACTGTTGGTTATTTTTCTGGATCGGTAGAGGGTTTGCCAATTCCTATGCACGAGCAGATCCGGCCAACAAAAACAAGAGGTTGCGTGAGCTGTCTTCACTTCACTTTTAGTTCTGCCGCACCAAGGGGTGTATCCCTATTTGCTAAAGATTTGACACTTTGACTCACCCAATGACATTAAGATTTAGCTTTGTGATAATATGCAGAATACTCTCATTTAGGACCAAGATTTGTGTGACAAATCACAAGGTTGGCAACATTCTTGGACATATGTGTCTGGTTAGGTATGAGAACATGCAGGGCTCCTAATCCTACTCCTACAACTAACAGGTTGGGATAATGGAATGATTAGTTTGATGGATTGGATGCAAGACAGGGGGTTTTGGATCATAACTACTTCACAAGAACAGACCGGTGCCTTATCCCAGGGCAAGGAGTCAACTAGACGTATACATAAGAATGGCTTGCAACTGTCATTCGAGTTTCAAGGGGTTAGAACTGATGCTTGCCTTACAAACATCACCCAAGGATAAGTATTTGACTGTCCCTACTTACAAATATCCCAGTTGACATACAATCTTCTCCATATTTTAACCTAAAACAGTTTAATCCACTCCTTGAATGGAAGTTAGAGATCAAGTATGCAATACATAAATCTGTATTCTAGAATTTGAGAAACCCTTAGCAACCAAATTCAGAAGAAGAGATGCATACAACAAGTGGAGAGAGATAGCAAAACACATGCAAGAAGCATTTTTCATATAAAATTGACACTAAAACTGAACATGGATGTAAAATACAACTCAGATGCAACACATAAACTCCACAGAGATAAAAATAGACAGGAAATGCTCTTTATTTCGTTATTCACACAAAAAATTGCCCAAGTCTTCAACAACAACAAAAGAGTAACATAGTTTGCTTTTTATAGCAAAACCATGAACTCAGCAAAATTAATTACAAGGCTAATCAAAAATCCGCCAGATACAATGCATGATCAGATTGGCGTTCAAAAAAGTTAATGCAGCAGAGGGACAAGGAGAAAGGAGCAGGTGGAATCGGGATCTGCACCGCCGCCTAGGGATTTTCTTCATCAATCGGGTGGTTGAACCTGTCAACTCCATCTATACTTCCCTGCACAATCTGCCATTAAAGCCCCATCCACTCGCGGGATGCAACAACAAGTACATCTGGAGATTTCCCGATCAAAAAATGGCTACACACAGGAAAAAACCACCGCTGAGGGTCCAAAACATGGCTGTCGATCTACTTCCTGTCGCTGAGATCCATAACACTCAAAAATGTTGAAAAGTCATCGGCCAGTGAAAACGTGCCACGTCAGATGTTTCCTTGCCATCACTGACCCTACATTTTGCCTTTGTCGCCTAGAGCACATACATTTGTCTTCGTATATGCAAGAGCATATACAACCGCCCCCTTTAGCCTTTTAAAACCACTTGTATATGTAGGATGCATATACACACAACAGCTAATATGCAAGGCGGACCCCAAATATTTTTGCAGTAGCTTGAAATCTCCATTGGGTTCGGAATGCATATCCTCATTGCACCTGCTGCTTTGTACATGCAAAAACATATACAAGCACCTTATATACAAGTCGGACCTCAAATTTTATAGAGCGATTTGAGAATCGGTTCAAATCTAGCTTGTATGCCCTCCACTGCACATCGGCTTGTATATTAGCATATACAAGCGCTTTATACAACCCACAGACCTGAAATATTTATTCACTGCATTTTATTCCTCCATCACGTCCGGGCTGTATGTCCTTTTGCTTGCATATCTTAATGTATAACTGCATATACAAATGCCTCATACATACAAGGCGGAACTCAAAAATTTATCCGCCGCATCTGACTTCGCCTTCAGGTTCAGAATGCATATTTCTTCAATGTATATCAGCTTGTATGTCAAACATACAAGCGCCAGATATACATGCTGCGGACTTCAACACTTCTTTCGCTAGATCAGAAAATCCCTTTAAAATCCACGTTGTATCTTTCCCTTGCATATTTAAACATACAACACAATGTACAAACCCTTTGATACATCTGCGGAATCTGCGACAGAATATTCCAGGAATGCACCTAAATGCAAATATACATTCACTCCTGCACATACAAACAGGGAATCTTCAGAGAATATGTGATGAATGCATATTTCCCTTGTATGTCGAACATCTACAGTTCCACTTGCATACACCCGCGGGCCCCACCGAATGCACCTTCGCTGCACTGTTCACTTTGCATGTCACGGGCCTTACCAATTGCATCTTTTTTGCTTTGTATGTTGCGGAATATACAAGGCCCATCATATAATTCGCTTATATCTTGGAGATACAAAGACCTTTGCATGTCTGTGGACCCCGCCGCATGTATCTCCCCCTCACCACTGTAGCAAATGCATATTTGCACCTTTGTATGTTTTTCAATGCACCTCCACATGCAACCCGATATACAAAGCAGGAATATTCCCAAGAATCTGCGAAAGATTCCCCCTTTGTATATGCATCATTTCAAGCCCGATATGCATGTAAAATGCATACAACTCACTTTTTCAAAGGCCGATTGGGATTTTTGACCCACCAATGCATATTCGACCTGCACATATATACAAAAACCCTTGTATATACAAAGACACCTACATCTTAACTTGATTTTATGCATTTTTTCAACTGTAGAGGCTGAAAGTGTTAGAATTTTTTAGACTTTTGGGAAGGAGCCTAGCTTAAAACCCTAAACATAAATGATTACTAACATAGGCTCCATCTGGGGACGCATGCCTCTTGCAGGCATGGCGAGAACCTCAGATCTCTGAGATGCAGACTGTTGTACCTAACCAAATATTTGCTTCATTAAGGCATTTTGAAACAAGTCTAGAAAATTTTTCGTCAAAAAGTAAAAAAAGCAAAATTTCTATTTTTAGAAATTTCTAAAAATAGACGTCGAGTTAGGTTTTCTAGGTTTCTTGAGATATGGATGTTGGTAAAACTTTCTAAAAATAGAATCTCCAAATCAGGTGTTGCGCTAGATTCTCATTGGTCGATTTTCCTTCACGAACGGCGCAGTTCAGACGGAATCTTCAAACGACCAAGTTTTCTCTACTGGGTCATTTTTGCTTTTTCACAAGGTGAAGCATGAGCTCGAAAGTCATCAACACAGAAAAGTTCACCTGCCAAATCTCTTCAACGAGTTTCCAACGCTGTTTCGACGACGCAAAACTAACAAACGGCCGTCGACTCGACGATGCACGCAAAACGATGCAAGATGGATCCAAGGTGAATGGAAAAGTTGGAAAATCACAAAAATGGCTAAGTTTGGTGAAACTGGGCGCCCCTGGAGGCTTGGGGCGCCCATCCTCTCCTGTGTTAGTTTTTTTTTTCACGTTTTTCGAGAAATGTCAAAAATGCTTCCGTCAGCTCCTTTCCGGTTGGTCAAACTTGGTCAAAAATTAGTTAAAGCTAGGATTTCATCACAGATATGTTTAGACTACTCAGATCACCCTCTGTCTCACCTCGACAGTCGTTAGAACGACCGAAATGGAAGACCGAACAGGAGCCGTGGGCACGAAAATCGAGAAAAGGTACAAAATTGAAAATTTTTGCAAAAAATGGCTAAGTGTTGACAAAATGGGCGCCCCTGGAGGCTAAAGGCACCCATCCTCACCAGTGTTAGATTATTTTTCATGTTTTTCTCAAAAAACACAAATCTCCTTCCGTCAGCCCGCTCCGGTTCAGTGTTGATCAGTTTGGCACGTTTCTCAAGGTAAATGAAAGGTACAATCAGCTTAATTTTCATCAGGCTTGCATATTTTCTAGATCATCAGACTCATTTTCATCCCATTTGTTAGAAATCGACAGCCAAACAGGGGTCCTGTGCCTCCGGAACGTGCACGCAAACCAAGACATTGTAAAAGTTGAAAAAACTGAAAAAATGGCTAAGTGTTGGGAAACTGGGTGCCCCAGGAGGCGTGGGGCGCCCATCTTGAGCAGTGTTAGAATATTTTTGTGTTTTCAGTGTTTTTCGACATGCCTTGTTACCAATCTTCGCCCGTTGGCAGTTTCGGGGAGGTCAAACTTGGTCAAACGATGTCAGATCGTCAAACGGAGGCAGGGGATGGAATCTCAGTTGATCAATCTTCAAAATGTCAGGATCAGTTAGCTTTTTCAGTTCATGATGACATTTTTCCACCTTGTCAAAGTCAAAGACAGGCCATATTTGAGTCAAAACGAGTGTTGAAGTGTCGAAAATGAAGAAAATTTTGTTAACACTTATTCCAACTCGCGCATTCGATGACATCATCAAAGAAGTTATTTTTTGTCATCTTGCACATGAAGCCATAGGCTCCTATAAAATAGGGATTCTTCCTATTCGAAGACATCCACTTGGATTTATGCTTTAAAAGATGCTTTCTTCTTGGATGAGGATGAAGTTTTCTTCTCACACAAGTAAAGCTGCTTTTTCGACCAAAGATTTATAAAGACAAGCTTTGGGCTTCTTTATTTCATTATCTTTTGCAGGTTGCATCTAGAGGAAAGATTTTATTTTTCTTTCAACGAAGATTCGAAGACCCAAACCAGGTGCTTTTTCAGTTTTCTTCATAGATTCGGGTTGAGGAAGAAGAGAGGCTTGCTTTTTCAGGGTCCTTGTTTCAAGGAGATCATTTTTCAGAAATCCGACCAAGCTTTTTCAGTTTTCGTCGAGATGGGTCCATCCAGATTATCATTCTCTTGAAGATTAGAAGTTGTGTTTTTTTTTCAGGAAACTACTTTTTTCCGGCTTTTTCAAGAAAATCTCCGCTTTTTCAAAATCTGACAATCTGGGTTGCTTAGAAACGAAATTATCTACAAAACCCATGTGCCAGCTTTTTTAGCTCACACTCTGCTTTTTCTAAAAATTAGCAAATAATTTTCAGCCATCTGTCTAATTCTTTTTCCAACATAGGCGTGTTCACAGTTGATTTTCAAATCTTCCAATATGCAGTACTCTCCAACACAATTCAGGCACAAAACATCATTGGTTCATGATTACCTGAAAACTTGTGAAATAGACTTGCATAAAGTACTTCCAGTTATCAATTTACACTCCTTGGAGGATGCAGGAAATAATGCCATCAGGAATCTTGGACACTCCGGTTTGCTTGCAACGGCATCCTTTCCTATCACCGTGCAAAGTATCAAGTTTGTGATTGCTTGTGTGACGCATTACAACTCGGTCACAAGAGAAATTCAGTCGGGTGATGGACGTGTGCTCTGCAGCTTGAGGCCAAATGACATTGAAAAGTGCTTTACAATACCTATTTGGAGAGAGAACTTAACTGTTTCACTTGAAGAATGCAAGAGGGTTTGGAATAATGATAAGGAAAAATATAGAAAAAAGATTGGTCAGAGGTGGTTGAAGGAAAAGCAGAATATTATGCCAAAGAACATTGGACATGGAGAATTCAAGGAGGAGCATGCAATAATGATTGCTCTGCTAAGTCGTATCACGGGTCAAGCAGATGCAAACAAATTTCAGCTTTGGATGTTTTACATCATGTCCCAGATTATTGACGGAACCGAATTCTATGATTGGTCGGCACTAATCAGTGATTGTCTCCACCAACAAATAATTGATTTTCAAAGGGCTCATGAATTCCATATGATATCATACCTTGTGTATTTGATGGCTTTTCAGGGTCAATTCAGAGGTTTGAATGTTGTTGGAACTCTGGGTACTCAGCATGTGTATCATCATTTCCCACAATTAGAGATCTCTCAAGCTGAACGACATTACAGGCGGGTGAATGATGCATTCTTGATGCATGCAGCGCGAGACATGGACAAGGAGTTGCATATACAGTTTTCTGTAGAGGCTAGAATAGCAATGGCAGAATGGGCTGATTGGTTTATCCAATTTCCTACTTTTCCTACATCAGAGTATATGGCTTCTCAGGAGAGCCAGCCATGTTGCCACGATATCCCACAGATGAAATAGCATTTAGGGAATTTTTGAGGCAAGCTTATCAAGTGCATACATTTTTGCGTAGCAGACGTAAGACTGCCTTCAATTTTCCACTTGGGATGAGTATTTATAGATGTAGATCTGGAGCAGATGCCAAGGCAATTGGTAATGAATCATCCAGATATGGTCTTAAGTCTTTCGACAAGAGATCTTCATATGATCCCCGTGGTGTCTATGCATCACATCTTGGTCAGAATTGTACACACAAGTTTACAGTTGAAGACTTCTGGGCTAATTGTGCTGATGAGTATGAAGTGCGAAGACGCAGTTACAGCAGGTTCACTCTTCAGCAAATGTCTGATATCCTATTAGAGGACATAGAGGGTTTGATAGAGAGTGGTGAAGTTCTACTTCCCACGTATTTCAGGGATCAAATTGAGCAACAACCGTTGCCACTAGTTAATTGGTCAGTAAAAGAGAGTACTTCCATTGAGGAGAGAACAAGTCCAGTGGTTAAAAACAGTTTGATATTCTTGAAGACTAAGCGGAAGGATGATATTCCAGTAGCAGAGCCACCAGTTGTGCAACCATCAGAACCTTCCACTTCCAAGCCAAAACAAAGAGTAAAGGCTATGAGTGTTCTCCCAGAGGGAACAAAAATGGCAAAGTTAAAGAGGAAGAAAAATGAGTCTCCAGCTCATGTCCAACAGGAACATCCACTAGTTGAACCAGAAGCTCCTGTTGAAACGCCGCATGATGAAGTGTTACCTTCAGATCATATATCTCCACCTTCACCGATCCCTTCTCCTATTCACATAGATTCAGAGCCAGATTCACCGGTTCACAACTTTGATGCAAGCATTGATTCATTAGGAGCTGATGAGGCGAGAACCGAGTTTCCAAGAGAGGATGGCTCATCCTGGCTTGAAAACATTATGGGAAGGAAGAGAAGAAAGCCCTCATATCAGCTGGACTTAATAGAGCTAAAAAGCGTCTATCAAGACACACCAGACAAGCAGCTGAAGAAGCAGATTCACATTGAGAAGAATGTAGATGGAGAAATCATTCTTGAGACTGCAACACCTCCAGAAAATAGAAGTGCTAATGATGTCGAGGTTGATGATTTCACAGTTGTCAAAGCTAACCTCGGCAGAAGTACTCGCCATACAGATGTCAATCTCTTTGAGATTGCAGCGGATAGCTTGAAGGAAAGGGTGTTGAGAGATGGAGAAGACAAGGCAGCTCTCAAAGCTGAATTTCGACAGTTGCAGCAATATATTTCCAACCTTTTCCATGGCACTTCACAGGTTGATTTGCTTCTTCCACCGAGTCTTGGATCACCAACCGATCAACGGCATTTCAGTGAGTTGGTCCTCTATGGGAGGTACATGGACAGTTGGGTAGAAGAATTTGTGACCAAAGGGAGAGTTGTACTTGTAGAGCTTTATCCGTTGATTTACGCCAAGGCATACAGGGGTCACAGCAGATCATGGCTGAAAATAGACTGGTGTTTGAGATCATTATCTCTGACTTGAAGATTGCACTTGATACTGTTGATTCAGCTAAAGATAAGAAGACAGTTTCTACTTGGAAAGCACAATATCTTTTCACAGTAAAAACTTATGACAGTATGATTTCAGAGTTGACAGAATGGAAAGAAAAGGTAATCGACATCCTCAAGTTCGTCAGATCCTTTGTCTCTCAGATCCCGTGTTCATATGAGAAAGAAGATGGTACCCTGTATGACCTCGGGGAAGTGCAAGCAGAGTTCCAGACTCTCGTCCGCAACAACTTTAATGATGATATCAATGCCGGCAAGATGAGTCGTCTTGCCGCAATGTCAGTGAAATTTGACAAGGCTGCGGGTGAAGTTCATGAATTTCTTCAGATGGTTGCCAATGGTGAAGAAATGTTAGAGAATCAGAATATTGTTCTAGAGAGTATCAGTGTTCCTGGCAGAGATGCGGTCGCTCGCTTTTTAGAAGATATTGTTTCCCAGAATATCGACGGATGACATCACCAAAAAGTTAGAATGTTGATGAGGATGCATTCCAAAATAAAGCAACTTTAAAACATATGTTTTTTGTTTTAAAGCATGTGCTTTCATCCTAAGCTCATCCATTCTATATTTAGAAAGAAAGCACCTTTTGATAGTTGGAATCTTTTTGCTTTAAAGCATATTGCTTTAAAGCATTTGTTTATTGTATCTTTGTCTTAGAATAGTAATAAAGCTTGCGAGTTGGCAAGTTAGGGTTAATCAAGGAGATTTTAGGGTTCCCTACTCCTTTGATTTTAGTATAAATAAGGGCATCCTTGCCCATTGTTGGTAATGGTAGTTGTGATAGCAAATTTGTTATGCCTATTCTAGCCTGCAAACATTGTTATTCCAAGTGTCTGTTCAATCTGTGTTCATTGTAAGAAATGGTAGTTGTGATAGCAAATTTGCTGTGCCTATTCTAGCCTACAAACATTGTTATTCCAAGTGTCTGTTCAATCTGTGTTCATTGTAAGAAATGGTAGTTGTGATAGCAAATTTGCTGTGCCTATTCTAGCCTGCAAACATTGTTATTCCAAGTGTCTGTTCATTTGTGTTCAGTGTTCTCTGGTGTTTGATCGCTTACTGTATGCCTACCTTTTGCTGCAGTTTGGCTATCCTCGAGTTGTATTAAAATTTCTGATATTGAATAGAAATCTCATGCCTACTTTGCTCTGATATTCTATATCGATTCATCAAGTTTTTTTGTCGTCAGATGTGTAGATTCTATGGCTTTCATTTTCAGCTTTCATCATTAAAGTACTCTTAGTCTTGTGGTGTAAATCTGGAGGAAAACTACTTGAGTTTTTGTGTTAACAATCATTCCCCGTTCACTTTCAACTTCCTTTGCTCTGAATTTACTCAGGAGGTTGAAAGCGTCATTAGTCTATGCTAGTTGTAGTAGAAGTTTTATTAAAAAGGAAAAACCTCTTCTGCAGCGTTTAGAGTTTTATAACCTTGTGCTCTGCAGCTGAGAATCAAAAAGAAGATAGGCGAAGTTTCATTCAAGTTATCTTTTCAGCGAACATCAGCAAGAAAGGGAACTCCCCCTTCCAATAGGAGAGCAGTTTATCTGTGCATAGCTGTCCGTTTCCAAATCGCATACCAGAGGTGCGAATTGAAACGCCAACACAGACCAGTCCTTATCCATTGGGCAACAAAGTCAAACTTGCACCAACCTACATCACAAACTAGATTTTTAAAACATCATTTTGGCGGCCCCGAGCAACCAAAAAGGAAGAACCACAACTTTAACCTGTCAAATGCCTGATTCCCAACTGAATAATCCCAACCATGGCTGAAAAAATTAAAACAATCTGCCCACATGCTGATCTTATGAATTACATGCTTCACCACTTTTGAAAACTTGCCCCTGTTAGTGTAGCCTCTGTCACTCTGCATCTTACAATCAGAGATATAACCATACACATTATAATATTCTTCAGCATTAGGTAACATATGTATGTTATGATCCTCAAGCAGCATATCCTCATATTGCATTTGGCAATATTCATTATCTACCTGGCTGTTGCATATAACCAAACACATATCCAGCTGATCCAAAAATGGAAAACACTCAGAAAATATGAGACCCTCAATATCATTTATATCATTCACTGACATTGAAAAAAAATCCTGATCCACACAGCTATCATTGCATATGTCTGAACCAACTGATACTGAGCATTCATTATCCACAGTTTGCAAGTCAGTATTATCATTTTCAAACAGAGGGTTAGTTCTGCACCACTGAAAGTCATGACTCACAAAATCAAATGCATCCACAGCTCATCATAAAGGGGATTCATGCTCATTGCGAAGGTCTCTATTTCTTCTTCATGACAATCCATTTCTTTTTCATCATTACCAGACCTAGAGTCATAAGAAGAACAAACCTGATCCATGAATTGATCATGGATATCATCTTTATCATCTTTAATCTCTGATTGCCCCACATATAAGATTTCTGCTGCTTCAATACACTCTGAAGTTGAACAATCTACATCATTTTCTAGCCCTCTAGTGCTTCTTGATGAAACTGATATTGACTCTTGATCCATATGATCACTACTTTGCACAACTGGATCATTTAAGCATGAATGCTCTTTGTTTAGGACTGGAATGCAAATATTATTTGAAAAATTATTATTATCAACTTCATTTGCTGGGCAAATCAGGACATCCTCCTCTATAACAGAAACATCAGCTCGGGATGATGCAAAAACTGGGACAGCAGGGGTGTGAGTACTTTGACATTCATTTCCAACAATTAAACTATATCCCTCATCAACATTAGTGGCCCTAGGGCAGCAAAAATTTTCAGAGAAATAACCCTTTTGAATTCCATACCTCCAATTATTTTCAATGTCTATTGCAAACTGTCGTGCCTGATGCAATGTGGTGGGCTCCTTGTCCCTCAATCTATAGCTCATTTTCCTATCAAATGCTCCCAAATAGACAACTAGGCACAATGCATCATTAGGTCTCATGCATTTTGGAATTCTATTCAATGCCCTCATAAACCTGAGGTTAAATGCTGGAATCAACTCATCCTCTTCAATATGGATATACATAAAATCACTAATAACTGCATAATCAGAAATTCTTTCACCATATTGATCTAGAAATGCAGATTTAAAATCATGTCAAGAGCTGACAGAGTAAGCTGGAAGATAGGAGAACCAGTCCCTTGCATCATCATTTAGAGATTGAACAAATAATCTCATAACTACATCTTCATGGTCAATCTCAAAATCATCTATAACATTTATAAACTGCTGCAAGTGTTTCTCAGCTGATTCATCCTTTGCACCATTAAATTTGGGCAAATATTTTCTAATTTTATATGGAAAAGCATTTGGATAGCCACAGATGCCATCAAAGTTTATGGGCTTATATCTGTCAAGTCTGAAACTCTTTCTATTACATGGTTGGGACTGATTATTATGCATTATTACATTTGACACCTCACTAGGGTTCATGTGTTGATAATAAATCATTATGTTCTTACAACCCTTTTCTTTTCAACTCAGATTTTCAGTCAACAATGACCTTAGGCCTTACAAATTCAGATTGTTGTTTAGCTTTCCTAAAGTCCTCCAAATGAGCCTTTCAAACAATATTGCATACTCTTTGGAAATACAAACTAAGTTCTTACAATAGCATGCAGTCTTTCACTATCATCTCCCTTTTAACCAGTGCGGTTTCACCAAATAGGGAGTCTTTCAAACAATATGAAATACCTGGATATGTTGTAGCAGCTGCAAATTCTTCTCCGACAGATTTTGTTCTTTTATCAGGTTCTTTGATGCAGAGTCACCACCTCCTTGAAGAGGAATAAGCTTCAAACAGGCTGAAGCTGAAAACTGATTTCTTTCTTTCTAGGTCATCCACCAGCAGAGCCACATATATAACTTTCTTGTTTGCTGCAACAAAGCACTTCCAGGTCTAATTCTTCAATCCTTTAGACTCAGACTTTCATGGATATGACATTGATCTCCCCAGCGGAGTCGCCAAAATCTGTTGGTTATTTTCTCGGATCGGCAGAGGGTTTGCCAGTTCCTATGCACGAGCAGATCCGGCCAACAGAGATGGGAGGTTGCGTGACCTGCCTCCCCTTCACTTCTGGTTCTGCCGCACCAAGGGGGTATCCCTATTTGCTAAAGATTTGACACTTTGACTCACCCAATGACATTAAGATTTAGCTTTGTGATAACAGGCAGAATACTCTCATTTTAGGACCAAGATTTGTGTGACAAATCACAAGGTTGGCAACATTCTTGGACATATGTGTCTGGTTAGGTATGAGAGCATGCAAGGGTCCTAATCCTACTCCTACAACTAATAGGTTGGGATAATGGAATGATTAGTTTGATGGATTGGATGCAAGACAGGGGGTTTTGGATCATAACTACTTCACAAGAACAGACCGGTGCCTTATTCCAGGGCAAGGAGTCAACTAGACGTATACATAAGAATGTCTTGCAACTGTCATTCGAGTTTCAAGGGGTTAGAACTGATGCTTGCCTTACAAACATCACCCAAGGATAAGTATTTGACTGTCCCTACTTACAAATATCCCAGTTGACATACAATCTTCTCCATACCTTAACCTAAAACAGTTTAATCCACTCCTTGAATGGAAGTTAGAGATCAAGTATACAATACATAAATCTGTATTCTAGAATTTGAGAAACCCTTAGCAACCAAATTCAGAAGAAGAGATGCATACAACAAGTGGAGACAGACAGCAAAACACATGCAAGAAGCATTTTTCATATAAAATTGACACTGAAACTAAACATGTGTGCAAGATACAACTCAGATGCAACACATAAACTCCACAAAGATACAAATAGACAGGAAATGCTCTGTATTTCGTTATTCACACAAAAAATTGCCCAAGTCTTCAACAACAACAAAAGAGTAACACAGTTTGCTTTTTATAGCAAAACCGTGAACTCAGCAAAATTAATTACAAGGCTAATCAAAAATCTACTAGATACAATGCATGATCAGATTGGCGCTCAAAAAAGTTAATGCAGCAGAGGGACAAGGAGAAAGGAGCAGGTGGAATCGGGATCTGCACCGCCACCCAGGGATTTTCTTCATCAATCGAATGGTTGAACCTGTCAACCCCATCTATACTTCCCTGCACAATCTACCATTAAAGCCCCATCCACTCACGAGATGCAACAGCAGGTACATCTGGAGATTTTCCCGCTCAAAAAATGGCCGCACACGCTCAGGAAAAACCACCACTGAAGGTCCAAAACATGGCCGTCGATCTACTTCTCGTCGCTGAGATCCACGGCACTCAAAAATGTTGAAAAGTCGTCATCCAGTGAAAATGTACCACGTCAGATATTTTCTTGCCATCGCTGACCCTACATTTTGCCTTTGTCGCCCAAAGCACATACATTCGTCTTCGTATATGCAAGAGCATATACAACCGCCCCCTTAGCCTTTTAAAACCACTTGTATATGCAGGATGCATATACACACAACAGCTAATATGCAAGGCGGACCCCAAATGTTTTTGCAGCAGCTTGAAATCTCCATCGGGTCCGGAATGCATATCCTCATTGCACCTGCTGCTTTGTACATGCAAAAACATATACAAGCGCCTTATATACAAGTCGGACCTCAAATTTTATAAAGCGATTTGAGAATCGGTTCAAATCCGGCTTGTATGCCCTCCACTGCATATCGGCTTGTATATCAGCATATACAAGCGCTTTATACAACCCACGGACTTGAAATATTTATTCACTGCATTTTATTCCTCCATTGTGTCTGGGTTGTATGTCCTTTTGCTTGCATATTTTAATGTATAACTGCATATACAAATGCCTCATACATACAAGGCGGAACTCAAAAATTTATCCGCCACATCTGACTTCGCCTTCAAGTCTGGAATGTATATTTCTTCAATGTATATCGGCTTGTATGCCAAACATACAAGCGCCAGATATACATTCTGCGGACTTCAACACTTCTTTCGCTAGATCAGAACATCCCTTTAAAATCTGCATTGAATCTTTCCCTTGCATATTTAAACATACAACACAATGTACAAACCCTTTGATACATCTACAGAATCTGCGACAGAATATTCCAGGAATGCACCTAAACGCAAATATACATTCACTCCTGCACATACAAATAGGGAATCTTCAGAGAATATGTGATGAATGCATATTTCCCTTGTATGTCGAACATCTACAATTCCACTTGCATACACCCGCGGGCCCCACCGAATGCACCTTCGCTGCACTGTTCTCTTTGCATGTCACGGGCCTTACCAATTGCATCTTTTCTGCTTTGTATGTTGCGGAATATACAAGGCCCATCATATAATTCGCTTATATCTTGGAGATACAAAGACCTTTGCATGTCTGTGGACCCCGCCCCATGTATCTCCCCCTCGCCACTGTAGCAAATGCATATTTGTACCTTTGTATGTTTTTCAATGCACCTCCACATGCAACCCGATATACAAAGTGGGAATATTCCCAAGAATCTGCGAAAGATTCCCCCTTTGTATATACATCATTTCAAGCCCGATATGCATGTAAAATGCATACAACTCACTTTTTCAAAGGCCGAATGAGATTTTTGACCTACCAATGCATATTCGACCTGCACGTATATACAAAAACCCTTGTATATACAAAGACACCTACATCTTAACTTAATTTTATGCATTTTTTCAACTGCAAAGGTTGAAAGTGTTAGAATTTTTTGGACTTTTGGGAAGGAGCCTGGCTTAAAACCCTAAACATAAATGATTACTAACACCTGCTTCTCACAATTTTCTGATTTTCAAAATCCCAAAGCCTATAACCAAATTCATCAATGCCATATCCAACGAAGGTACACTTTTTTTATTTTGCATCCAGCTTGGTTCTATTTCCAGAATCTACATGTGGAAATGCTTCACATCTGAAGGTTTTGAGAAAAGAATAACTCACCTTCTTACATGCCCATGCTTCCTCTGGAATACCACAGCCTAAAGGAACTGAAGGACCTCTGTTAATTAAATATATAGTGGTGTTGACAGCCTCTGTCCACATATTTAAAGGCAACCCAACATGCAATCTCATGGTCCTTGCATGCTCCATTATTGTCCTATTCATGCGTTCAGCCACTCCATTTTCCTGTGGAGTCCCTGGAACTATTTTCTGCCTACGAATTTCATTAAAGGAACAATAATCCTCAAATTCTTTGCTGCAATACTCACCACCATTATCAGATCTGAGACATTTTAATCTTTTACCTGTCTCATTCTCAACCAAGCTTCTCCATTTCTTAAATATTTCAAATACATCAGATTTCTGCCTAAGGAAATAAATCCATACCTTCTTAGTTGCATCATCTATGAATGTAACATAATACCGATAGCCACCAAGACAAGATATCTGAGTCGGTCCCCATACATCTATATGCACAAGCTCCAACTTTTCATCTTTCTTTTGCTTCCCATCTTTGAGAAAACTGACTCTCTTTTGTTTGTCATACACACAACTTTCAAATAAATCCATATTAATACATTTCAGACTTGGTAAAACTTTCTTAGAATGAAGTATCTTCATAGCTTTTTTACTCATATGCCCAAGTCTGTTATGCCACAGTGTGGTCTCAGAACCTGCAACAACTGTTTCAGTCTCTTCCTGCGAACCTGCAGCAACTGTTCCTGAACCTGTTTGTTTTTTCTCTGCAACAGCTAAAGTAGAAGGAACAGTACGACCTGTACAAAGATATAAGGTGCCTACTTTCACACCTTTTGCTACTATTAAGGCACCTTTTGAAACCTTCCAATTTTTATCGGTAAATGTAACAATGCAACCTTCTTTAGCTAGCTGCCCTGCTGAAATTATATTCCTACTGAGCCTTAGAACGTGTCTTACCTCTTGTAGTAGCCAATGATTCTCATTCTGCAACTTAATCTTAATTCTTCCCTTTCCAAAAATCTGACACAGTTCGTTATCTCCCAAATAAACCAGCCCAAAATCCCCTTGGACATAATCAAGAAAATAACTTCTATGGGGCGTAGCATGAAATGAGGCCCCTAAATCTAAAACCCATGAATCATCAACATTATATAGGGAAAGAATCAAAGCATCATCTTCAAATTTATTACTTACCACATTTGTCTCCTTATTGCCTTCTTGTTTGTCTCCTTATTTATTCTTCTGAGACCAACAATCTTTCTTCAAATGACCTAGTTTCCCACAGTACTAGCAACCCTTTTGTCCTCTGGTTTGGGATCTCTTATCCTTTGATTTTCCTCGTGACTTCCCATGACCTCCAGAACCTTTTCCTCTCTCATTTGATTTGCCCCTGCTTTCTGCATTCAAAACACTACCTGATGTGGACCCTCCTGATCTTTTCTGTCGCATTTCCTCGCTAAGGATAACATCAACAACATCATCAAATTTTAAAGTTTTTGAACCAGAGACAGAGTTACTTACAACCATTACCAAGTTATTCCATCTTTCTGGCAAAGAACATAAAACCAAGAGAGCCCTCACCTCTTCATCAAATTTCACTTTTACAGAAGTTAGTTGATTGGTAATCATATTAAACTCATTTAAATAATCTGTCATAGATCCATCTTCAATCATTTTTAGATTAAACAAACACTTCATGAGAAATACCTTATTTGAGGTTGAGGGTTTTCATACAATTTAGCCAAAGTTTTCATCAGTCACTTGTTGTCTTCACTTCTGTTATATTGAATGCCACATATGATGTCAGGCACAATCGAATGGTTCCCAGTGCCTTTCTGTCCAGAAGTTCCCAATCCTCATCTATCATTCCTGTCAGTTTCTTGGATACTCCTTCCAACGGCCTCCATAAATCCTTCTGATAGAGGTAATCCTCCATCTGCATCTTCCATAACGGATAGTTCTACCCATTAAATTTATCGACCTTCAATTTACCCTCGTCTACCATTGCTCCCACTCAACTGTGAGACCTTCCTATAGACGATAATCGAACACAACCCACTCTGATACCACTTGTTAGGGTTAGCTGGCAAAAGATACCAATTAAATGCAAATAAAGATTAAACAAAGGAATAAAAATACACATAAATAATAACAACGAGAGACAAGTTTTAATATGGTTCACCCAAACTTGGGCTACATCCACCAACAGAGAGTCCAATATTATTATCCAGTAAATCAAACCGATTACAACCAACAATCCCTGCAACTCACTACCATTGCAAAATGCTACAATACCATATCAACCAAAATCCTAACCCTTAGCCGCTTTTATCAAGCCTTATGTTGGTTACAAAAAATAGGGTTTTTTTTTTTATGTCGGCTCATGGAAAATTTTACAGTACTTGCATGATCAATCGCCACCTACCAACACTCTATTTATACCAATGTTGAGACTAACTATGTGCTCAACTCTCATTAGCAACGACAAAATGGTAGAAAGTGGAATCCCTTGTTTTTTCTTTCATCATTTGCCCTTGGTAGTCAGTGCAATGGTATATAAAGGATCTATGATGGACACTTGGCAACACACATGAGTTCATATTGGTTGAAAAACTAATGTAGGGGTCCATGTATGTAATAGTAAATGAGGGAGCACCACATGGTTTAAGATGACACATTTGGTGAGCCTACTTTGTGTACTTGGTGGAAGGTTCAGTTATATCCTCAATGTTGCTTAGTAATGCTTATATGGGTGATGTTTGTGCTCAAAGTTATGGATTCTCAAATCCTTAAAGATAAGTAATACCTACCAAACTTAGAATAGACAACTTGCAACTTATGATTAGGCAAGGACAACCTAGACCACTTGATAAGAATGGGCGATTCCTTCTTCTGCTACAAGCTTTGTTAGGCCTAGGGGGTGTTCCTTGAGGTGTTTTTCTTAAGATAACTCAAGAGACATTGTGAGACAATGGACCTTGAGATAAACCATACCCAATGCATAAGAAACTCCTATTTGACTATCATAAGTACCTATATGTTGGTATGTCATAAGCACCTATATGTTGGTTTGTCATAAGTACCTATATGTTGGTCTATCATAAGCAAGGATTTCACACCTCTATAAGTAGATATGCAAACCATGTAGAGACTAAAGAC
The DNA here is from genome assembly GCA_027924645.1 of Cunninghamia lanceolata. Classification (NCBI taxonomy): domain Eukaryota; kingdom Viridiplantae; phylum Streptophyta; class Pinopsida; order Cupressales; family Cupressaceae; genus Cunninghamia; species Cunninghamia lanceolata. The sequence goes on along the minus strand of BSBN01001616.1, from coordinate 1,537,408 downwards.
ATCTTCTTCTTATCTCCTTAAGATTTTCAACCTTAGACTTTCACTTCATACATGGATATGGTAAGAACAACAATGCAAATCTCATTGTGAAAGATGTTTGTGAGGCACACAAACTTTTTATATTGCTAAAGCAATGAGACAATGCAATGTGAATATCAACTAACACTAAAGTTATTAAGGACTAATGCTTTCTTGTTTAAATGTGGGTGGATGATGACAAACTAAATATATAGCAAATGTGTGCCTTCATCTTGTATGGGCAATAGAGTCTAGATTCTAAAACCAAAGAACATCACAAGAGTAACCCAAAAGAGGACACTCTAATGAAGATGACATCAAGGACTATACTTCACAACCTTGAACATAAGCTAGGGTCTATGCATACAAACTATAAGCAAACAAAATTATAGGATAACCAATTGAACATATCTTAATAATCCATAAACAAATGCATAAAGTTCATATATTGTTTTGATAAGATGTTTTGTAAAGGATTTGCAAGGATTTTTATAGTCTTCTAGCTGAAAAACTAGTCAAGAGAAACATTCAGGACAAATGTGACCAGGAGGATCAATAATGTTAGGATTAAGGTGTCATCAACCTTGTGAATCCTATGTATTTAATTACTCCTAATATTTTTTGTAAATCATTCATAAGGGATGAAGTATTGACCAAGTAGTGATCTTGTTTCAACTGCATTTTGGATCCTTGTACCCAACGGGGGGTGTGGGGGGGTTCCCCCCCCCCAACTACTATCGCTGGGGGGTCCAAGGGGACAGTGTCCCTGAAGAGAATTTTTTTAGAAAATTGCCTTAGAAAATATTGTAATTTCGTAGTCAATCTGGATCATTCTTCATTAGGTCGTAGATCTGACTATAAAGGTTATGTTAGGGTTTTTTGCCCTAGAAGGCAACACTCTTTTAATGAGGGCATTGTATTATGGTTGTGAATGAGTATTACATGTGTTGTTGGATTGAAGACCTAAGAGGAGATTGATAGTGTTGTATTGTAAACTTTATTGAAGTTAATACAGATTGGTGCATCTCTTCTTGTGTGGAGTTTTTTCCCGAAAGGGTTTCTCCATGTAATCACAATGTTATGTGTTTGATCTTTTGTTTCGTTATTTATTTGTGTTGATTTCATACTATCTCCATTTTGGTTCTACACTTGATTAATAGTTACAATTGTAATCAGATTTCTATTCTAGATAGTTGTTCACCTTCATCTCTAACAAATAAGACCATCAAAATATTACAAAATGTTCATGAAGACATTCAAATGATCACAAATTGCACATTGAACTCATTCATTTAAGGGATACACTAGCAATGAAACACTTGGGGACTAAAAACCAAACATTACATTTAATATCAATTTACCAACATATTATAGGATCTTAAGACAAGTATCTACAACTTTCTCTTTTCTCTATTCTACAACCAACCTTTTGTCATCTCAAAACTACAAATATATAGCCTTCAACTATCACAATATTTTGAAGGGAGATACAAATATGTGTGTAATAATCATCAAGTCACCCACAAGTTCCATGCATTACCCTATTAGAATATTGATGCCCTAGAGATGAGAAATTTGCTTGGGATCACACAAAATTTGCGTTGTGAGAGCAAACAAGTAATGCCCTTATAACTGTGAATGAGCAAGGACACCCAACAATGTGTAGAACCTTGAAACTACATGCGAAACAACCAAGAGCACAACCACCAATCAAATCTAGCATTTAATACACCACTAGGTTGAAGAAGAACAAAATGAAGAAGGGAAAACCCTATCATAGCCTCACATAGGGCTCAAGATGAGCAGTCGAATCATACCACGTGGTTGTAAATCCACACAATAGTCTCAAGGAGTATGGAGCAACCCATCAATATTGAGGAGACCACCATCTAGCCACAAAACTAACCATAAAGCCAAAGCTTTCAAATATAGAGCGAGAAGCGTGGAATAGAGTTAGGGGAGAGGACCCAGTAGTTGAGCACCCTAACTTCACACCTTTCAAAATCATACGTGGCAATTTTGACTTACTCTAAAAAATTTACAACAATTTACTTAGCAAGGCCCCTACTTATAACTAAGGTTTTAGGTCCACATCATCAAATATGATGCCACATTAGTATGCTTTTTGTTAAGGTGTCCAAAAAGACCCAAAAAAAAGTGGACCAATAGTTGTGCATTAAGTCATGTTTTGTTGGTGTGTTGATGTGGCATCACATGATTGGTTGCTTTTTAGATCTAAAGAACACATTTCATTCAATTATAAATTTTTATGGTCAACACTAACAACCTTAAAATCACAACTACTAGTACTAAACTTTTAAAAATATTGAACTTTAAATCCACAAATACTATCAAAGCAATTGGAACATGTTCAGCAATTGAATCCTCTCTCGTAAGTAGGTGGATGACCATGTTTGGAAGGTAAGTAGACCATTTGAAATTCCTTTGAAAATACATCATCATACTCATGAATGGACCACTAGGGAAAGTAGTGAGCTAGGTCAAGATATAACTAGTGACAAATAGTGGCATGCGACGACAAAAGGAATAGGCACACGTTATAGATAGTCTCTATCTAGAGCAAAACCACCACGAGCACATAAGAGCAAGAATATATATTGAAGGAGCGCACTCTACAAAAGAGACAAACACCTATGAGATAGCAACAGAAATAACATGTGGGGAAGTTGTGCAAGGATGAAGAAGTTCACCGTAACAACTCAAATGAACATCACCAAACACCACTGGCCACTGCAAAAGGAACGAAGCATAGTATCATCGACTACCACGCCATGAGAAACCCAAGCAAGTCATAGGGAAGACAACCGTGTAGAACAAAGAAGTGATGACACCAATAAAACATTTTTATCGCATGCATGGATAGGACTCTGCAAAAGTGAATTTAAACCACTACCACAATTACAACGCACAAAGTGACAATTCTTCCGCAAGAGGAGTAAACAACCACAATCTCCATAGACAAACCACCTAACACCACATAAGCAGATCGTTGAATAGGGTCACCAGATGCGACATACTCGAGTACTTAAGATATAACCACCCCAACATTATAAAATAAAAATAACAAGCTAATTCAACTACTTCAGCGTCACAAAAAGACCACGAAGGCAAAAGGGAAGATGATACAACACATAATCATACTTGCAATAACATATGTAGCCACTATAGGCCTACAAAGGCCACCACACATATAAGTAGTTAGAATATCCTTGCCTCAGTGATGAGAATAAATAGGTCAAAAGCACAAGTGGTATCAACAACAAAGAGAGACAAGTGACATGAAGCCACTACAAGTAAATAGGGGATACCACAAAATAAGGGAGTACCACAACATTAGGGATGCAAGTAGAGATAGTGAAACAATTCATAAGATAGTATCCCAAGTGAAAGATAACACATTTTCATAAGTTGGATTGAGCAAACACTTAAAATATGACTTTTGAAAGACATCTGGGCAAAAAAAAGGAATCGTAGCAAGAGAACGAACATAAGGTTTACTTGTAAGATTAGCTGCAAGACAACATTAGCTCTAATTGAAGACATGTATCGCAACCGGATATAGTGAGAACTCTACCCAGATCTTGGAATGTAGATCACAAAGTAAGATTGCAACAATACGACAAAGACAAAATTGACAAATAGAAAATAACATTGTGCAAGAAGTGACTGCATAAGACATAAGCTTCACTATGATCAACAACAATCATAATTGCACAAAGACAACAAAAAGGAAAGAACATGTATGTACAACAACGAAATACCTCATCGTCATGAGAAATAATGCTTGAGGTGTTGACTATGGATTGACAACTCCATGAGATCTCTATCTAAACTCTTGAGATAATAAGTGCCTTGGTTGCACCTGTCAAAAACTTCATAGGGTCCAACCCACAAGGCATCAAATTTTCCATGTTTTACTTTATCCTCTAATCTCACATTCGACGCGAGGAAAACGTCTATTGCCTGAAAACATCTATGACTTACCTTCTTATCAAAAAGATGCTTCATCTTCTCTTGCTATAACAAATTTCTATCATGGGCAGCTCTTATGTTCTCATCCACCTTGGCAAGTTCATTCATTCTCTCAAATTTGAAATCATTTTTTTGCTCTTCAATCTCCTTCATCAATTTATAAGTCGACAACTCCAAGTTGATAGCCATCTTGGCTTCCATTCCATAGACCAGCTCATAAGGACTCCTTCCAATAGCTTTCTCGTATGTTATTCTATCAACCCAAACAACAAACTTCAACTTATCATCCCATTTCTTATTTACCTCTAATGTTTTCTTGATGATCTTCATAAGGCTCTTATTACTAGAGTCATCTTGACCATTACCTTGTGGATGATAGGGAGATGAGAAAGTAAAATTAATCCCATGCCTAGAACACAAATTAAAAAGCTCATAGAATCTTAAACACGTTATGTTATCAACTATTATCTCATAGGTACACCAAACCTCGTGATTACATTAGTTATCAGGGAATCAATCACTACTTTGGATGTTGCATTTCTAGTAGGGATTGCCTTTGCCACTAGTAGAATTTTGGTAAATAAATGACTAAGTGACTAAAACTTTTAGTCATGACAACTAAAAATGACTAAATGCTAATAATTTTTTGCAACACAGCTATAAATGACTAAATAAATGACTAATTAATGACTAATTTGATCATTGGGTAAAAAACACAACCAAATAATTAGTCACACAAATAAAAATGACTAAATAATTTGTCACACAAATCAAAAAAATATTTGAATTGTAATTTCCCTCTTTCCCACCATTTAGAAATGTCATTACAATTAGAAGCCATACTTAAAACATTTGGAAGAAATTTCCCGCCTTCATCCTTCACGGCCAAGGGTTTCTCATTGGAATGCTATGATTGCAAGATATGCATGAAATGGGTTTGTTGAAAAAGCTTCAGAAGCTTTCAAGCAAATGCAATGGCAGGTGTAAAGCAAGACTTCACAACCTTTGCCAGCATCCTCCCTACCTGTGCCAAAATGGGAGCTCAGGAACAAGGTATGGTCGCCCATCGCAGGAAAAAGGATAGAGGAGTTATTCGGAACCCTAATAGTTACAGATATTGTATGGGCATTGGCTGGAAGGGCTTGGTTTTGAAGCGTAGTCATTGGTATGTTATTTGATTTAATCTTACTAAGGTTTGTGGAAATCAGTTAAGAGGGAATTTGACTTGATTGTCTTTTTCAGATGGGTTTGCTTGGGTTCAGTCTGTTTCCTGCCAGCCAAACCCAGATTTGCCTAGGTTTGTTGCTCAAATTTAAAATAAATAAATAAAAAGGTGTCTTTTTTCAAACAGGTTAGGCTAGGGTCTGTTTGGGTCATGCCAAATATACCCAGATTCGCCCATGTTTTCCCTGCAATGGAACTGGCTAAATCTACATCCGTTTAGTAGAGCCCCCCTAGACCCTTACTGGGTTCAAACTGGAACTAGATCCAGGGGTTTTCAGTGACAAACTAGTAACAGAGGATTTCACAGTTAACATTAATGATGGACTGTTTTGGGATGCCTTTTATTATGGGTTCTCTCTTATACTTTTTATTGATATATCCATGTATACAGGATATTACAACAAATCTCTTTATTATTTTTGTGTGTTTGTTTCTATTTCAGTTTTTGACACCTATAATTTTTTTTTTGAAATCATGGGTTTGCTAATGCTTTCGTGGACCTTTGCTGGGCAGATGCAGGAAAATCAACTATTGGTGGAAAGATATTGTTTTTGAGTAATATGGTGGATAAAAAGACAATTCAAAAATATGAAAAGGAAGCGAAGGAAAAACATCGAGAAAGTTAGTGAGTACTTTGATATGTAGCTCTATTTCTAAAAGTTTTCTAGTTTGTAGGTCTTGATGAAATGCTGACTTTTTAATCATGTAACATGCCTGTGTTCTTGTGGTTATTATTGCAAACTAGAAACTTTTGTTCTTTTCTAAAAATTATCAACCTTGTTAGTGTTGTAGCAAATTACACTTTTCTTGCATATTTTGGCAGATTTTATTTTCTTTGTGCATCTGTTCTGATTTGCTTTCTACTTTTAATGTAATCATCAATTGTCAAGAACCTTCTTCATAAGAATATTGGTTGTGATTTTGTTATAAGGTAAAGATCCCCTGGAGTTGTACCATAATTGAATCTTTCTGGGGAATTCATTGAGCAAGTAAAACTTTTGTTACAAATTAATTATTATGTTTAAAGGGAAGAAATTCCCGCTGAGTTGCATAATAAAAACATAAAGGAAAATAATTTCAGAAGGATCACTTTGTTATTGATTAAATGTAGCAGAATTAAACCATGAATTATGCAGTAACCACAGTTGAAATTTTAAGCAGTATGTGTCATGTGAGGTATCATGTGATACTTATGAAAATAGTCTTTTCATTTCAAGGGGAATTACCTTTGTTCACTCTCTCCATGGTAAATTGGTTTTGTATTTTTTGGTTATTTTGTGTTTTAAGGTACATTAACAAGCAAGTTTTGTAATGTAATATAAATCTCTTGGGTGCACTATTGGTTAACACTGCCACTTTTATTGCTCCTGGCTGATTTAGGTATATGGCATATATTATGGATACTAATGATGAAGAGCGTGCAAAGGTAAACTGGCATTTTCAATTTGGCTAAATGCTCTTCTCTTATTTTGTTGTTGAAATCACAACTAATTTGGTTTTTGTTTTGGTCAATAGGGGAAGATAGTGGAGGTTGGTAGAGCTCATTTTGAAACTGAAAAGTCAAGGTTCACAATTCTTGATGCTCCAGTAAGAAAATTTTGTGCATCTTTAATTCTCTACATCATGCATGGTAGTGCTTAGATGGCAATGCATTGTAGAAACGTGAAACATTTAACATGCTCTGTGTTTGTTTTATTTTTCATTGTTGGAGTGTTTGTCTTCTTTGAAAAAAGGAGTGAAAGGCAGCTAGGCTACAAAATGAGAAGATGGCAATATACCCAATTTACATAATGGATGCAATGGCCTTACAATTGAATGGAAGGAACCACAAGGTCACTATTTTTATTATCTTTAATTGAGGGTTGTATGAGTCCCACAGAATGAAAATATGAGAATTATTAAAGTACAGACATAACACAAAAGAATTTGCATAACAAATTTTAAAGAATTCATCATAGGAGTGCAATATTGAATTTTAAGAAATTAGTTTATAAATCTGAATAATTTTACAATAACAAAATTTCTAAAGCCTTTTCAACAAATTCATTTTGTGCATATCCTGCAATCATTCCATTCCATGAGATGACATTTCATTGAGGCATTCTGCCAAACAGTTCTTGTGCCTTGTTTATGCTTCCACATTTTGCATTCATGTCTACTAGAGCATTTCCAACTATAATATCTGAAAAAAATCCCCCTTCCATTATGTTTTGATGGATGTCCATACCCTATTCCAAAGCTCCCATTTTGACACAGGCATGGAGGATGTTGGCAAAGGTTGTGGAATTTCGCTTTACACTAGCCAATTGCATTTGCTTTAAAATTTCTAAAGCCTTTTCAACAAATCCATTTTGTGCATATCCTGCAATCATTGCATTCCAAGAGATGACATCTCTTTGATCCATTCCATCAAACAACTCACGTGCCTTATCTATACTTCCACATTTTGCATACATGTCTACCATAGCATTTCCAACTATAATATCTAACAAAAATCCCCCTTCCATTATGTTATGATGGATGTCCATACCTTGTTCCAAAGCTCCCATTTTGGCATGGGCAAGAAGGATGCTGGCAAAGGTTGTCAAATTTGGATTTACACCTACTAATTGCATTTGCTTGAAAGTTTCTAAAACATTGTCAAAAAATCCATTTTGTGCATATCCCGCAATCATTGCATTCCATGAGATGACATCTCTTTGAGGCATTCTACCAAACAATTCACATGCCTTGTCAATGCTTCCACATTTTGCATACATGTCTACCAGGGCAATTGAAAGTACAACATCTGACAAAATTCCTCTATCCATTACTTTTTGATGGATGCCCATGCCTTGTTCCAATGGTCCCATTTTGGCATAGGAAGGATGGGGGCAAAGGTTGTCAAATTTGGATTTACACCTACTAATTGTATTTGCTTTAAATTTTCTTGTGCATATCTTGCAATCATTCCATTCCATGAGATGCCATTTCTTTGAGGCATTATGTCAAACATTTCTTGTGCCTTGTCTATGCTTCCAAATTTTGCATTCATATCTACCAGAGCATTTCCAACTATAATATCTTAAAAAAATCCCCCTTCCATTATGTTTTGATGGATGTCCATACCCTATTCCAAAGCTCCCATTTTGACACAGGCAGGGAGGATGTTGGCAAAGGTTGTGGAATTTGGCTTTACACCAACCAATTGCATTTGCTTTAAAATTTCTAAAGCCTTTTCAACAAATCCATTTTGTGCATACCCTACAATCATTGCATTCCAAGAGATGACATCTCTTTGAGCCATTCCATCAAACAATTCACATGCCTTATCTATACTTCCACATTTTGCATGCATGTCTACCAGAGTATTTCCAACTATAATATCTGACAAAAATCCCCCTTCCATTATGTTATGATGGATGTCCATACCTTGTTCCAAAGCTCCCATTTTGGCACAAGCAAGGAGGATGCTGGCAAAGGTTGTTGAATTTGGATTTACACCCGCTAATTGCATTTTCTTGAAAGTTTCTAAAGCCTTTTCAAAAAATCCATTTTGTGCATATCCCACAATCATTGCATTCCATGAGATGACATCTCTTTGAGGCATTCTGCCAAATAGTTCACATGCCTTGTCAATGCTTCCACATTTTGCGTACATTTCTGTTGGCAAGAGATACTATGTGGCTTCTTGATTATTGTCATTGATGGCAACAAAGTCCATCCCACACATCCGTAGCACATGGTATGTCTATACCGGAAGTCAGATTGAAGAGTATTTTGGTCTGGTGAGCAAGAACAGAGCATGCAACAAGGTCTGACAATTAGGTCCGAATTTCCCAGAGGATGTATCTCAGCAAAGTGTGGGCTTGGGGAAGTCAAGAGGAGTACCATTACTGCACATTCTAGAGATTGAGCCTTTGGTGTTGAAAGAATGAAAAGATATGAGCATCTAAGTGTTGGGTTCCTGACAGGTAATGTAGACTAAGGAAGAACTAACCGGTAGAGCATCAGACCTTAACCTGGATGAGAAATTGATGGTGATCAAGCTACTTAAGGGATCATTCATGGTTGGCCAATATGATTGATGACTTCTATAACTATCTCTTTGATACGCATCACTTAGCAAGCATGGATTCAGCCGACAGACTAGAGTTTGGGAAAATCTTGAGTATTCCGAATGTCGACTAGAATGATGTTGGAATCCTTGGTGCAGATATATATACCAGATGGATTTCAATGTGAAAGTGTGTGGATTGAGATATAGTGTGCGAGAAAAGGCAGAGATAAGTGTGGAAGTGACAATACAGGTCCGGTATGTGACAAAACAGCAACACCAAAATAGAGGAAGAATGAAGTGCAGTAGATCAGTATATTGAGCCTAAACAAAACTGAACCTTAGCATATGTGGATGCTTCTCATCAGTTCAAATACCTGGTTACTTTCTATAAACTATTCTAGGCAGTGAGCCTCTTGTGAGCAGTGTGCTCGGGCAGTGAGCCCTAATTGGCAAGTGTCATTTTGTACTTCTTATTCTTTTAACAGAGAATACAATCATGGGTTAGTCACCCCGTGGTTTTTCCCTTAACAGGGTTTTCCATGTAAAAATCCTTGTGTTATGTGTGTTGATTTCATTTATGCTCTTATGTTCATTTATGCTTATATGTTTTGATACTGCAGTATTGTTAAAGAAGAAAAGAAAGTTAAGAAATTTAAGATAACTGATTCACCCCCCCTCTCAGTTATCTACCTTGTTTCCAACAATTGGTATCAGAGCCAAGTTCCTCCAAACAGAGCCTAACAGCTTGAGGAAGATCTGGGAATCTCAATGGATATGTATGGTATGAGGGAACAACTTCAGTCTGCCCCAGATGATCTTGAGCAATCTCACTCTAAAGTCAATAACCTAAGGGAAAGACTCAAACAAGCTGATGACTTCATAAATGAACTAAAAGAAAAACCGAGTATCTTTGTGAAAAAGAGAAAGGAACTTCTTCAACAATTAGCAAGTCAAAGTGAAGCCAATGATACTAATGAAGATCTGAATGAGAAAAACAAGTTATGTGAGAAGCTATCAAAAGAGGTCATTATGGTAAGACATGAAATGGAATCAGGGGTTATGAAATTCACCCAAGAAATTGAAGAGAAAAGAAAAATGGAAGATAATCTAAAATAATCTCTTAAGGAGAAGTCAGAAGACTACCACAAAATGGATAGAATAATCAGGCATCTGGAATTTGATCTTGAATAAGCTAGAGATAATGAAGAACAACTTGAAAATCAGATAGACACTCTTAAAAGGGATCTTGAAACAACAAATGAATACAAAGAAAAATTCAAGATAAGCTCTGCTCAACTTGAAGTTCTTCTTGAAAGCCAAAAGAGGGTAGATGACAAGCATGGCTTGGGATATGAGAAAGGTGAAAGCTCCGGATCCAGTCAGAAGAACTCTGGATCAGGAAATCTAAGGTACAGGCCTAGAAGACCTCTGGTAAGACAACCAAATGCTCAAAGATATCCATCCTTCAATGGATACTACTACAATTGCAATAACTTCGGTCATAAAGCAAATCAGTGCAGAAGAAGAATGAATCAGACTAATTCATCCTTCTCTGGACAATGTTTTAACTGCAAAAGGTATGGTCACAAATCTCATGAATGTAGAAATATGCAAATAAACAATTCATTCAATGGTAGATGCTTTGCATGCAATAGAATGGGACATATGTCTAATCAATGCAGATCAATAGAATATCAGTCAAATATGCAAATAAATATAGCTTGCTACAATTGCAATAGATCCGGTCATATTGCCAAATTCTACAGAAGTAAGAATTAGGATAAAAGGGGTCCAGTGCATCATAATCAAAATCAAGACAAAGGAAAAGGAAAAGTGAATGTGGATGTGGATGAAGTTCAAAGGGAGATGAACAAGATTTGGGTGAAGAGAAGTACAGAAAACGTTGGGGATGGATCCGCACCAGAATCTGGTGTTGATATTCCTTCTGGAAACTAAATAGATGAGCTCTAGCTCAGGGGGAGTCACAAAGGAAAACAATTTCCCCCAACCAGTCAATTGGTGCCTAAAATTGGCACATGGAGTATTGCGGATTGAAGAGTTCTCAAAAAGATATCTAAATAATCCTTGGTAAAAATATAAAAGATCCACAAGGAGTTTTAAAGAGGTCAATCATCCAAGATTGATCCAGTTTAACAGTCATCCGGTAAAAGCAGGATTTTCACAGTTAGATCTGGTATGATTCAAAATTGAAACATCTTGATCTACGGATAAATGGAATGATTGGAGAAAGGGAGATAGATTGTCAATTATCACCGAGAATAATTCTAAGTGCATCTCAGTGATTTAGAAGGATCTCTCTCAGAACAAGGTTAGAACAAGGGAACCAGAATGACTTAAAGTGTGCATTTCTTGCAATATGAATTCAGGGTTTGCGTAGAAATATAAGATTTTTTTTGTTCATCATTTGCACATTTGCATTCAAGAAAAAGAAAGAAAGAGCTCTGCAACAAGATTGCTTCAACCCTCTCAAAGATCAACCACAGAATTTGATTCAACCAGCGATCCTTTCGGCTCATATCGTGAACCCTAGAAGCGTAAAAAGGTATTTCTGCTCTTGAACATCTCTCTCTGAATCTTTTGGATGATGGCTACTCCAAATGTTGTTAAGATCACTAATAGGCCGCGTCCTAAGTTTAAGAAACATCCTTACAGATCCCTAGAAGTTGATCCTTTAGGCGCATTCTCAAGCATTCTGCATGGGGTTCTACACGTAGAAGATGTTAGGGTATACATTCACGCCAACATTGAGGAATTTGGGGAATCCAAGCTAATGGATATCTATCACAAGCAATTAATAGATGAAACATTTGAACTTAAACCTCAATACAAGGCCATCCGGGATAAGCATTTTGGACATTGCATCCACTTCCCCTGTTTTGCAGAAGATGAATGGGTCTGGTATGTTCTCAATAGAATACATGATAACTTCATGTGGTTGTTGAAGCCCTTCAAAATAACAACGGATGCAATTAGGGCAGTAACTGGCTTGCACTCATCCGGTGGGTTGCCTACTCTCATCATAGATCTGGATATCAAATTTGCCTCTATGATAATTGGTTACAAAATCTATCACTCCAGCAGGGAGAATTCAATATTCGGAACTGCTATATATATTGCATATGAAATGCTAAGGAAAAATGTAGACTATGATCTATGAGAGCTTCTTCTGAGCCAACTGTTAGAAAATTTGCAGAAAATAAAGAAGGATAAGAAGAACTCATTCAAGTATGGTGGCCTAATACTATGTCTCTTCTTTTACTATATGAATGAGCTACCCAGAACAAGTGGTTGGATATGGCAAAATGACAGACCGGTTGCCATACAAATCAGAGATTATATGTATGGGCTTGGTGATGCCAAGGCTCAAAGCACAACTCTCTGGGGATATTTCAAGAATTTCCAAGGTATGATGCAAGCCAAGAAAGAATTCCTCAGACATTAGTTGAAAAATATAAAGATACAGTATGTTTTATGGTAGGCACTGATCAATGCCTAATGGAGGCAGTAGAGCCCAGAATAGTCTAGATTATGCCAATGGGCTATGAGGTGGATGAGAAAATCCTGGAACTACATGTCCAACATCTATTAAGTCATCCTAAGGACCCTGAGGCAGAAAGGTTTGGAACCTTTCAAGAACTGAGTGTGAAAATTCATGTTGAGCTAAGACAACCGGAGATGAAAAGAAAAGTGAGAAGAGAAGTAGAGGAAGTTGCCAAAAGATATGGCATTTCGAAAGAGGCAGTTGATGCAAATAGAGAGAAAGTAGAAAGAGCAGAGAAAGAGAGACAAGAAACAGAAAAAGAAAGTCATCTGGTGCAAGTCCCCTCTTGGACTAGATCCTCCAAGAGCTCAGCACCTGCCACATCTAAGAGCTCAAGATCCTCCAAAACAGAAGCGAAGACATCCGGTAAGGGAGAAAAGAGAACAAAAACCAAGGCCACAAGGTCCTCTACAAGTTAGAAGGATGATGAAGAAACAGAGACCGATGAGGAAATTAAGAAAATGAGGAAGAAGAAGAAATCATCAGGTGAATCCTCTGCCGGTGCAAACAAAGAAGAAGCAGAAGAATTTGTTGAAAGGCCTACTCTCTCCATTGATGATGTCATCAAGGCAATCACTGTGGATGAGAATCTGCAACCAATGATAGAATTCTATGATGAGTATAGTGACACAGACAAAAGGATCTTGGAAGAAGCTACAGTTAAGTACTTAAACATATATAATAAAGTATTTATTGAAATCATCTCTCTAATTCCCAAAAGTTTAGAGAAGGTACTTGAACTCAGAAAAGACAATGCCAAGGCAAAGGATTTGGAGATCCGGGAACAAATAGCTATTCAGTTCTATCCTTCCATCACTCCAAAACAAATGAACATGATCTTCAAGGATTGCAAGGATGAGTTCCAGAGCAAAGCCAGAATGAACAAGCTTATGCTCGGAGAGACTGATCAGGTGGCAAAGAGACTGAAGACATCCTCTGGAATGCATATAAAAGATTCAATCTTCCTATTATAGAGGACATAAGTGATGAACCTTCTGACATGGATGTCGAAGGATTAAGTGCATCAAAGGAAGATTCTATTGAGAAAATTACAGAAGAGTCAAAGGAGATAGGTGAAGAGAAGACTAAGGACTTGGATTCCTTTGTTCCAGAAGAGGAAGTCCATGAAGAAGTAAACATCTCTCTTCCAGATCCCCTAGTAGACTTCGAAACTGAAGGAGAAGCAAGAAAAGAGGAGAAAGCAAGTTAAGAAGAGGAGAAAAAGGGAAGAGAAGAAGAACAAACAGAGAAGACCTCTGATGATAGCTCTGAGGCTGCAAAAGGAAAGAAGTCTCCGGCAAGAGAAACTGTAGAAGCAGTGAAGAATTTCTTGACCAAGGAATTAATGGAGATAGATGAACCAGAATTGTTTCATGGACTACTCAATTTTGACTCCCTCTCTCTGGTCCAGACAATGAAGGTAGCATCTTTTGCTCAAGCCAAAGCAAAAGAAAAGCTTTTGAAGTCTCACATGGAAGACTATGAGCTGATAGAGATTGCATCCGGTGTGTTGGAGAAGATCATGCCATCCTTCCAGAAGGATCCTTCGGCCTCTTCATCTGGTAACTTGAAATCTCTTGTTAATTCTATTAGCACACATTTTGATTCTTTGGAGAAATTAGTAGAAGAGAAAGTCCGGAAAGAGTTTTTGGGAAAGAGATTCTCTGAAGTGCAGGGACTTATAGCAAATGATAGGAGAAATCTAGATATTGGGATAAAGAGCCTAGAAAATGCCCTTAAAGATGGCAAAGATTTATATAAATTTTGTCTATCGTGGTCCACAGTGATAGCAAACATTGCCAAAAAGGTGGAAGAACAAGAGAGTAAACTGTCAAGTTTATCTCAAAATTTTGAACCTCTCACCTCATCCATAATAAATCAAGAGTGTCAGACTATTGCCACTATTAATGAAATAAAGAGGCTTGAAAAGGAGAAGAAGAATAGAATAAGCAGGCTAAGTGAACTAAGAGGGATAATTATCCCTGAGTTAGAGGCAATGCATGAGGCCCTAACTGATGCTCAGACCACAGCCCAGACCAGTGATCCGGCAGACTTAAAAAGGGCAGAATCTTTTGCATTTTTGATAAGTGGTCACATCTCAATTTTGGACAGGATCAAGTAGAGTTGGGCAACATAATGTGTCTAGTTGAAAACTACTTTTGCGGATATCCTTAAGTATATGTAAGTACAACATGTATATATACTTATCCGGCAATGTATAGGTTGTTTTTCTTTGTAAATTTTGGTGTACGGGTTTCACCCTTTGCCATTGATGTCAAAGGGGGAGTGAGGAGTAGTGAAAAATGTGGAATCCAGCTAAGGGGGAGCTCCGGTAAAAGTGTACATAAGATAGAGCATCAGCCAAGGGGGAGTGTGCTATGACACTTAGTCATTTTTCACTAAGTGTTGCCATCAATGCCAAAGGGGGAGATTGTTGGTAAGAGGCACTGTGTGGCTTCTTGATTGTTGTCATTGATGGCAACAAAGTCCATCCCACACATCCGCAGCACATGGTATGTCTATACCGGAAGTTAGATTGAAGAGTATTTTGGTCCAGTGAGCAAGAACATAGCATATAGCAAGGTCTAACAATCAAGTCTGGATTTCCCAAAGGATGTATCTCAACAAAGTGCAGACTTGGGGAAGTCAAGAGGACTACCATTACTGCTACATTCCATAGATTGAGCCTCCAGGGTTGAAAGAATGAAAAGATATGAGCATCTAAGTGTTGGGTTCCTGATAGGCAGTGTAGACTAAGGAAGAACTAACCGGCAGAGCATCAGACCTTAACTCGGACGAGAAATTAATGGTGATCAAGCTACTTAAGGGATCATTCATGGTTGGCCGACATGATTGATGACTTCTATAACTATCTCTTTGATACGCATCACTTAGTAAGCATGGATTCAGCCAACAGACCAGATTTTGGGAAAATCTTGAGTATTCCGGATGCCGACTAGAATGATGTTGAAATCCTTGGTGCGGATATATATACCAGATGGATTTCGATGTGAAGGTGTGTGGATTGAGATATAGTGTGTGAGAAAAGGTAGAGATAAGTGTGGAAGCAACAATACAGGTCCGGTATGTGACAGAACAGCAACACCAAAATAGAGGAAGAATGAAGTGCAGTAGATCAGTATATTGAGCCTAAATAGAACTGAACCTTAGCATATGTGGATGCTTATCATCAATTCAAATACCTGGTTACTTTCTATAAACTATTGTAGGCAGTGAGCCTCTTGTGAGCAGTGTGCTCGGGCAGTGAGCTCTAATTGGCAAGTGCCATTTTGTACTTCTTATTCTTTTAACAGAGAATACAATCTTGGGTTAGTCACCCCGTGGTTTTTCCCTTAACAGGGTTTTCCACTTAAAAATCATTGTGTTATGTGTGTTGATTTCATTTCTACTCTTATGTTCATTTATGCTTATATGTTTTGATACTGCAGTATTGTTAAAGAAGAAAAGAAAGTTAAGAAATTTAAGATAACTGATTCACCGCCCCTCTCAGTTATCTACCTTGTTTCCAACAATTTCTACAAGGGCAATTGAAACTACAACATCTGACAAAATTCCTCTATCCATTACTTTTTGATGGATGTCCATTCCTTGTTCCAATGCTCCAATTTTGGCGCAGGAAGGATGGGGGCAAAGGTTGTGGAATTTGGCTTTACACTAGCCAATTGCATTTTCTTTAAAATTTCTAAAGCCTTTTCAACAAATCCATTTTGTGCATATCCTGCAATCATTCCATTCCATGAGATGACATGTCTTTGAGGCATTCTATCAAACATTTCTTGTGCCTTGTCTATGCTTCCACATTTTGCATTCATGCCTACAAGAGCATTTCCATTAACTATAATATTTTTAAAAAATCCCCCTTCCATTATGTTTTGATGGATGTCCATACCCTATTCCAAAGCTCCCATTTTGACACAGGCAAGGAGGATGCTGGCAAAGGTTGTGGAATTTAGCTTTACACCAGCCAATTGCATTTGCTTTAAAATTTCTAAAGCCTTTTCAACAAATCCATTTTGTGCATATCTTGCAATCATTGCATTCCAAGAGATGACATCTCTTTGAGCCATTCCATCAAACAATTCACGTGCCTTATCTATACTTCCATATTTTGCATACATGTCTACCAGAGCATTTCCAACTATAATATCTAACAAAAACCCCCCTTCCATTATGTTATGATGGATGTCCATACCCTGTTCCAAAGCTCCCATTTTGGCACAGGTAGGGAGTATGTTGGCAAAGGTTGTCAAATTTGGCTTTACACCTGCTAATTGCATTTGCTTGAACGTTTCTAAAGCCTTTTCAACAAATCTATTTTGTGCATATCCCGCAACCATTGCATTCCATGAGATGACATCTCTTTGAGGCATTCTTCCAAACATAACACATTCCTTGTCAATACTTCCACATTTTGCATACATGTCTACCAGGGTAGTTGCAACTACAACAAATGACAAAATTCCTCTATCCTTCATGCTTTGATGGATGTCCATACCCTGTTCCAAACCCTCTCATTTTGGCACAGGTAGGGAGTATGCTAGCAAAGGTTGTCAAATTTGGCTTTACACCTACTAATTGCATTTGCTTGGAAGTTTCTAAAGCCTTTTCAACAAATCCATTTTGTGCATATCCTGCAACCATTGCATTCTATGAGATCTTTGAGGCATTCTGCCAAACAATTCACATGCCTTGTCAATGCTTCCACATTTTGCATACATGTCTACCAGGGAAGTTGCAACTACAACAAATGACAAAATTCCTCTATCCTTCATGCTTTGATGGATATCCATACCTTGTTCCAAAACCTCCCATTTTGGCACAGGCAGGGAGTATGCTAGTAAAGTTTGTCGAATTTGGATTTACACCTGCTAATTGCATTTGCTTGAAAGTTTCTAAATCCTTTTTCAACAAATCCATTTTGTGCATATCCCGCAACCATTGCATTCCATGAGATGACATCTCTTTGAGGCATTATGTAAATCCCTCTTCCCGCTCACCCGCACGGTCTTCAAGGTTGGTCTTTGCAGGAATGCGGGGAGAAAAGTAAGTCCACCGTTCTCCTACACCACATTTAGGGTTTGCTTTTGGGGATGCGGTGCTCACTCAGACTGCCTCCTACAAGCCTGCAGATAAACTTGAGAGTCCTTGTGGTGATGCGGGAAAGGACAATATCAATCCCGAAGAAGCCATGGCTTATGGGACGACTCTTAAACCAAGAAGAGCTGAGTATTAATAAGTTGTGGCCATGCAACATTCTGAGATTTGGGAGTGAAAAACTGAGGGAACAAAAGTGAATTCCAAAGAAACAAAAAGGTAGTTTCCTGCAATTGGAATTGTACCTACTGAAAAACTGGAATAGCTGAAATGTTTCGAAAACCAAACTACAAGAAAACAATGAAATTTGAACATCTGCAGAGATTAATGAAATTACTAAAAATGAGAAAACTGTTGGTTGTATCTGAACTTCCTTGTTCGCTTTGGTCTGGAATTGATTTAAACCTCTTTTTCTTAAGCATAGAGGTTGGAGGTGAAATTATGTGAACAATAAATGAATGAGAAAAATCGTATAGATATTTAATATATGTGATATAATGAGCCCTTGAGATTAATTGACTAAACCATTCCAGAAAACATGGTTCGATTTATATATGTTATTTCAAAATTTTCCATTTACATTTGTGATTTTAACTATTTCAATTGCTTCAATAGGTCAATTTTGAGCAATAAAAGTAGGACAAATATTTACCATTTTTTTTGTGAATGAGGTGTAAAATTGCTAGTGACTGTTTAATTATTGAAATGGATGATATTTAAATAAAATTCTTTCAAATAGATCATGTTATGAAATTGAATATGAATTGTGCTTTTTATCTTGGAGCTATGTTAAAATCTAACCATTTTGAATATTAGATATATTATTTATTAGTTCTTGCCTCTATAAAATTCCCACTTATATTTTCATCTAATCATTTTCCTTTTAGTGTGTTTTGAAATCTGTGTCAAAACCAATTAAAATCATGTGCTGTAGGGAAATTAAACCTTTAGTAATTCTTGATTTTCCTTTATTTCTATGCATTGAATATGAAAAGTTTCTAATTTTTGTTATTGGTTAAGGTTGTTTTTTCTTGGTGGAATGAATTCTAAATAAATCAGAATGTAAAAATACTTCTTTTCTCTTTTGTAATGTTGTCTCTATGGGCATCTATGGTTTTACTTCTGAGAACTTGATCATTTCTCTCTCCCATCTTGGGTGAGGCTCACCATGCAAGGAAACTCCCAATCACCTTCAGAATAAGGGGCAATTGCAAGCCCTAGGTTGAAAAATATAAAACCATTTATAGTGAAAAACTTTTGGTAGCTGACATTTTTGTTGTTTTACATGCTCATTTTTCCCCAGTAGTGCAACTTTTTGAAGCAATGATCATCTTAATTAATGGATTGTTTCTATTCATTGAACTTTGGGAGATACACACAATTCTATGGTACCTCAGAAGAGTCAGCTATAAATTTAGTGCATGATGCTTTGATGGAAAATTAGTTGTGTTGTATTAATTTGATAGACAATTGTCATTCATGGAAGTTGTTTTTTATTAATATTTATCATGTTTACTAGGAACTTTGTTGAATATCACATGCATTGGTGAATAATATCCATATGTCACAAAATTTGTCTAATTAGCCAATGTCTTTAGATGATTTTATGCATTTCACTGTCCATTAATACATCCAAGATGCTTCAAACTCTCCTTACAGATTATCGTAGGTGGGAGACAGAAATTGAGGAATGGCATGGTCCTATACTTAAGAATGAAAGACTTCATGAGTGGTAAGCATATCTCATCAATATTCAAATATTTCTTTACATGGGTAAGTACAAAGAGAAAGGTTAGTGAGTGCATCTGGATGTCCTTCCAATTGGTGAACATTGATTTGAAGGGCCCAAAGCACCAACCAAACCATAGCAGACAATAACTCATGCTACTGTGTCAAGTGGGAAGACCAATCCAAACTAGCTCTCTCTCTCTCTCTCTCTAAATCTCCCCAATTGTGTGTATGCTTTCTCGCATAAATCCGAACACACACATGCGTGTGAATGCTTCTCACATAAATCCAAACACACACACACACACATACATGTGTGCATGCTTTCTCACATTAATCCAAACACACACACACACTTGCTTTCTCACATAAATCAAATTGAGGTGGTATGTTAGCATTGGTTGTCTGCATGAAGGTTCAAGCCATGACCGTGGAATATATTTTAGGGTGTTTGAGGAGCTATCTGACTTATCTAATGCTGACACTACATCTTCTTCTAAGTTTTACTTTCATGTCACTATCTTTGAGTTGCACAATGAGCAGGTTTGTTTGTACATTATCATTTTTGAGAAAATCTTAGGGCTTCTAGTATACTTTACTGTGCATGCATTGATGACTTATCTGCTTCTAGTATTCTTTCTATTTGTTACGGTGGATATTTATGCATCTCTTGTTTGCTTTTGCAGCATACTGTACTAGTCTCTTGTTAGCCCATCAGGTGTTGAAGCAGTTGGAGATGGATGATGAATATGTTGGCAATGAGGAGGTGTGCATGAGTTATTTGATGCATTTTCTTGTCTTCTGTGAAAGAGTTATCAATTAGGCAAAGGGTTTAAGGAATTCTTAAGAATGTCTTCCTCTTAACAGTAATCACCATGCTACAGTCTAGATTTTTGGACTCTCAAGAAGCTTATAACAGATGCATGTCAAACTATTTAGGGGCCTTTTCCACATTGGTAACCACAAGTATATGCTTTCACTGTCATTGGATATCTAATGCTGAGAATTAATACAATAAATCCAATTACCTATCCCTTGTTTTAGTTTCCAAATTCTAACAATATCCTAATTGCCTTATGGTAATAGTGGCCTAACAAGGCTAAAACAGTAGCTATCAGAGATAAGGACAGTTTATTGCTATAGGTAACAATTCACAGTGGCAGCTTATGAACTAGAGCAAGTTGGGTGCATGAGACAGGATCTCTACAGAGATGATAGTGTGATCTTGAACTAGGATAGTGAGCTTCATGGGACAGTCATGGATTTGTGAAGAAGACATCTATGAATGTCTTTGTGCTTCTATGCTCAGTGATACTCAGAAAATCAGTTTCTTGCTCATTCTTTGAGCTATGTATTGTAACCATGAAGGTTTTTTAGGAAAGAGAAAGCATTGTAACTTATTTTCAAATATGTATTTGTTTGTATAAGCATTTTTTATCAATAAAACAAGTTTTTTTTACCTTCTCAAAGCCATTTCATTGTGCAAGATTCAAAATATACTACTAAATATACTAATGAAAATGCAAGCTTCAAAATGACTAAATATACTACTAATTGACGTTAATTAATAATTAAATTGACTAAATATACTACCAATTGATAGAAATCAGTGAATAATGAATAAATATGACTAAATATATGACCAATATTAAATCAGTGAATAAAAATGACTAAATACACTACCAATGGACAAAAATCAGTGAATAAAAATGACTAAATAAGTGACGAGTTAACAACAATCAATGACTAAATATATTAGTGATAAAAAAAATGACTAAATACGTGACCAGATTATAGCAATCAATGACTAAATCAACGACTAGATATACTACCAAATCGATCAATCAAAACAACCAACAAATGACCAAAATGGTTTAGTCATCAATTTGGTCATGTTATAAATGACTGACAATAAACTATTAATGGTCGCGTGACCATGTTTGGTTATTTATAAGCAGTTTTTAGTAGTTTTTTAGTAATATAATGCTTTTTTTGTACTACTGTACCCATTTGGTTAAATAATTGGTGGCCATGAGAATCCATTTATACACATTACTAGACATCTCCATAATCTCTCATAAAATTAATGCTCCATTGTTTAAATGGAGCCTCGACTGAAATAGATCCGAGGGAGAAAGCACCTACAAATTTCATCTTGCTTGAGAACTTATGACAAGTGTCACACATTTTTATTATCTTGGTCACATATTGAAAAAATGTAGGCCACCAATATCCTACCCTTAAAATTTTGTGAGCAGAAGTGTTTTCCATAAAGTGTTCACCACAAACTCCTTGGCGACACTCATCCATAACCCTGACTAACTGCACCTAATCTAAGCATTTAAGTAGCAATCCATCATGATTCCTCCACGTTAATTCACCATGTATTAGCACATATCTTTAAGATACCAACTTTATGTTCCTTTGTTGATTTTCATTTAGTCCGGGAGTATAATTCATGTTCTCTAAGTAAAATACCACATATTTATACTAGGGATCATCTCTTAAAATACAAGTAGCATTTGCAATATTAGAACTTACATCATTTGTTTCAGTTGCATCTAGGTTAGCATCAATCACGAGGTTGGCTAAGCCTTGGCCTCCTATCAATTTTGTTGTTTGCACTTCGATATCATAATATTGGATCTTGTTGATCCACCTATACCTTTTATTGGAGGCCTCTTGTTGAGCAAAGATGTCCTTTATAGTTGTGTGTGGTACATATGTAATAAATTTTTCCCCTATGAGATAGGGTTTCAAACTTTTAACAACCTTGACAAAAGCATATGCATGCTTTTCCATGATGGAATACTTTAACTGATGCAAGAGCATTTGAAAGTCATTCAAAATTGAGACAGTTAATGTTGAGTTGTAGAGTGCCAAAAAGTGACAATTGGAACCTACCACATTTTACCGCATTTTCATATCAGAGGTTGCAGAGCAGGACTTAGCATCTACATATCATCATCTACATCATATTCAAGTTTCAGGTCATTTGGATTTGTCTGCTAAAAGTTATCGCTATCAAAAGATCATCATTTTTTTCAGAGTAGAGTAGTCAGTGTTCTATTGAGGCCTAATGGGTTTGTAGAGCAATTCTGTTACTTGCAGAGCCTAATGGAACATCACTCAAGGTAATTTGGAACCTAGCCGACTTTCATGGAGAATGTAATGTCCCCATTTTCGAGTCCTATTGCAGCACAGTTGGAGTTGACTTTCTAGGTTGGTGACAGCATAATCAGAGGAGTATTTCAATGTCACCAGAGTGTTTAGATGATCCAGTGGAGTTGGTTGACACTTTCTAAAGAGATTTTAGACAACTTGTCCATACTTACTATTTATAGTAAGTTCTTGCATGCCGACAATCTTTCTGGGTTTTTCTCTTTGGTCCTTAGGGAACACTACTATTTTTAGTAAGTGTTAGTTTGGCGTTGTTTTGGTGACTTGGTAGTCAGCTATTGGCTCTCCCATTCATTGCATTGAGCTCAGAGATATCAGATGGTTTGTGGATCCAGTTGGCACCCTCTGTGTGGCCCAGTTTGCTTATGGTTGTTACTTACTATTTTTAATAAGTTCAAGTTTGGTGTCGGATCAGGATTTTCAGAGTGGGGCTAGATTTGTCGTGTTAAGGGCTTTCTGACGAGCTATAGATCATGGCATTCTGACATCGTTTGGGCATTTATTTTAAAGTTCAGAAGTCAAGCGAAATATTTAAAAGGGACTTTAATGTTTAATTATAAAGTGACTCATAAAATAAAATATTAAAAAGTCACTTAAGTCATTTTATGGAGTGCTCACCTTGGGAAATATTAAAAGTAAAATTAAAAGAATATTTCCCTCAAAAAGTGAAACCCCCTCTTGGAGAGTTATAAAAGAGGGAAAAGTGCCTCATTTGAGATATACTTGGATATTGATTTTCTCTCTTGTTGAGATATTCCCGTGAGGGTTTTTGGAGCTTGGCTACCAGTTTTGGTATTGTCTTACTGAGACGAAAACCTCTACAAGATAAGATTTGATGTTTGGCTTTGTGGACGAAAACCCACTTGGTCAATTTGTGGAGGCTTCATCCAGATGTCTCATTTGTGCATTCAGGGAATACATTTTGGAGTTTATTTGAGCATTGACATGAGGATATTCAAAGGAGTTTGCTATTGCAGTTGTTAGAAGGTATTTGGAAGACAGATTCTGAAGTTCCTATGAGGATTTATTGTTGTTGTAGACCTTTCTGATGCAGGTCCTACTTCCATTCAGCTGGCTGTACCATTTAGAGGGCCGAACATCCTTTTAGCAGCAGATTTGTGGGGAGTTTGAAGAGTTTAGCCTGCCATTAGAGGTCGTCCATACCCTACAGAAATAACTGATGCATAACAGAGATTTTTGGAGGTGATTTAGAGTTGTTTGTTGTTGCTATAAAGCCTACAGCAGGTTGTACACCTTCAAGAGTGACGTGGGTCTACTTGGGAGCAGTTTGCATCACTTTTGCCGTGTCTAATACCTTTATCTTTGGTGTCTAGGAGCATATATGGAGCTGGAACATTGATATCTAATATTTATTGCATTGTATGAAGATTATGAAGAGATTTTTATAGCTTATATGGTTGGTCTGGCAATGACCTCGACATGAAGTTGTAAAACTCCATATGGGTATGTTATGATAATTCATATTCTAGCTCATTACTATCTAGGTAGCTGTTATTTTGTTGATATCTATTTTAGATTTTCTGGGTTTATGCTATATGCTCTTTATTTCATGTATTCAATGCAAATATCAAACATGCAATATATCCAATGAAACTCTAAATTCTGAACAATTTAGAAAAACAAAATTTGGCATTAGAATATATACACAACAAGGGTGTATATTACAGTGGTATCAGAGCAGAAGATCTTGCCATCCTGTGAGGTCAAATTTAGACATGCAGATGAAAATATGAGACATGCAGCTTAGCTTTGCATGTGAGTGATCAACACTTGCACGAGTGTTCAAAGTTGGGCAATTGATAGGTTTTGAACAGTGAATGTGAGATCATGGCATCTCTCTAGGATAGATATCGGTGTAGAAGACTTTTGGATTCATATCTGAAGCTGAAATCTTTGCACTGGTCAGATAAGAGTCTTCTTAGCACTGTGGAAGAAGTTGAGAAATCTTTATCTAAAATTCCTTAGTCACCTTTTCAGGTAATGCCGATAGCTTTTATTCTTTCAAAGAATTTGTTGTGTAAACCTGAGTTGTTGAAGCATCCAGACAGGAATGTAAGATTGACGGTTTTCACATGCATCAGTGAAGTCATGAGAATTTCAGCCCCTAAAGCACCCTATAATGATGACTAAATGAAGGAGATGTTACAGCTGATTGTTGAAAGTTTTCATGGACTGGGTGATACTGGAAGCCCATTTTTCAAAAAGATTGTTAAGATGTTAGAAATTATGGTTGGGGTCTGGTCATGGGCCTTTTTGATTGACCTCAAGTGTGATGAGTTAATTCTTAAAATGTTCCATTGTTTCTTTAACAAAATCAGAAAATATCATGTGGATAATGTTAAAGCAGCAATGCAAACAATATTGTCTATGATTATGGATGAAGATGAAGACATCTCCAAGTTGTTGTTATCCAACTTGCTAAGTATTTGGAGAAAGGAACAATAGGTTTCACCCACAACACATTGGTTCTCTAAGACATTGGTCGAGCATAGAATTGAGAAAATTAAAAATCATTTGAAAGAAGATGAATCTATTGTTTATGGTTTATAGGTTACAAGGGTCCCCATAATGAGCAAGAACCACATGAGAAGACAAGGCCTATGCTTCTCTTGTAAAGAATTTCAGGAGCCTAACCACCGATGCACAGATAAAAGGGACTCACAAATTGATGTTGGTTTGGCAGATGAAGTTGCTTTCGGCACTCAAGAGGTTGTTATCAGCCCTGATTACAATTCTAATTTTTATGACAGCAGTCATTCTTTTGAGTGTAATCATGATTTAAATGTTATGGTACATGAGGAAAATATTGTAGAAGAGATTCCTAATGTTGGCACACAAGATATGGGTGTCAAACATAAGGAAAGTAAGGAGAATACAAGCCATAACAGTTTTGATTTTTGTGACAGCAGTCTGATCTATTTGCATCAGTGTGAGGTTACTACCATTACACATGATGATGATGGTTGTGTGGAGTCACCCAATGCAGACACTCCAGTTTCGGGTGATATTCATGCAATAGGTGTTGTGGATTCATGCCACAACAAGTTTGATTTTGTAAATCATACCTTGGGAGATATGAACAAATCAGAAAATTTACTTGTTAGTGATGGGTCCCAGGATAGCTCTTTGGTTGAACATGCATATACTTTGGAGGATGCAGTGTGCATCGATATTGGCAAATCAACAGCCTCTAGCATGTCATTTGAGCCATCCATAGAGGTTCATAACAACAATACACTTAAGAGGATGTGTGTGAGGCAGATAGCACACATGAGGATGCTTACCAATCGGTGAGTGATGATGATTCAGCCTCTTACCATATTGTAGATTACACATCAAAAAATTTGGGTGGAGACAATTTGTCAGAGGAGTCTAATCATTTGGCAGGGAAATTGAAGGTGAACAAAGGCATGATTGCTTCAGCCTTAGAACACTTTGATGTTGCTCAACAGTTGGTGACACATTGTTGTTGGACTCCAGGTATATATGAGCACCTTGATAGTGGACTTTCCCTTGCTGAGTTTCAGGCACTTAGAGATGCAGTTGGGATCATGAAGAATAATTACCTACAGTTGTTATCAGATAGGGATCATCTTCTCATGCTTGATGGTATTTATCATGATGCTCTAAGGGGAAAGGAAGAGGAGGTTAATGAGCTCACCTATGAGCTTGAGGTCACCACAGACTTTTTGAAGAGCACTCAATCAACCCTTCAAGAGTCAGAGCTACGAATAGATGAGCTTACCATGGAGTTGAGCTTATCACAATCTTCATCTCCAATAGTTACAGTTCTAATTTCTATGACAGTTAGTGGTGATGAGCATACACCCATGGATAGTGGTAAGGAGTACTTTGTAGATGTGGCTACATCCATTATAGTTACAGATATAGTTAACACAGATGGGATGATTGTTTTGGATGAGTGTAGTAGGGAACAATATGTTGCACCAGTGGTTCCTGAGGCTAGTCCCATTTCAAAGGATGCAGAGCAGTTGATTGATGGCTCTTGTGGTCTAGTAGTGAATTTTCTAGAGAGTTGTGTGACAGATCACCACAATACATCATTTTCGTAGGAGATATGTAGAGCATCATTCAGTGGGGAGATCAGCTCTCATGATGATTTGTTTCTCTCTCCTAGAAGCAAATCAGAGATTACATCTCATGCAGTTGATAGTGATCGACAACCTACTAGACCACAAGGTTGGAGATATCAGCTGAAGGTTATAGGAGAGACGGTTGATTCAACCTTATCTCGTATAGATTGCACTCATAGGAATGTTGAGGACCTTCTTCGGACAACAAAGTGGAAGGAGAGATGGTATGGGGTCTCAGCTAGTACTCACATTCATGATTTGTAGTTCATCAGGAGTGCTTTGGAGGAGATAAAATCAGAATATCTCCAATTGTTTTAGGATAAGGAGTATGCTATTGGGTATACAAAGAGGGTTGCCGGAGTATCTACCCAGTTAGCTATTCAGGATTAGAGACATGAGCCATCATCTAATTTTAGTGATGAGATTGTTGAGGAGTGTGTTTCCCATGGCTATGATGGTCAACCATTGACACAGGTGATGAGACAATAAATTGTCTCATCTATTAGCTAAATAAAAGCATAGATTTTGCTTAATCAATGTCATTACATGTATTAATGATATTGCATGTTTTCCTTGTAATAAACAATTAGAGGATTAGAGAATAAATTTTGCCAAATTGATGTGCCAAAAACTTCATAAAAAGAAGCACGAAAAGAGGAAGTTAAAAATGCAGTTGCAGAAAAATGGTGATATCTCCCTCATTTCTCAACAAAATCCAAAATTTCAAAATGATCTAGAAAGATGGGAACAAGGGGAACAAAACCCAAAAACCTTTTAAAGATATTCACCAAAATAAATGAGCAGTTCGTGACTAAAATTAACTGAAACAAAAGTGGCATGAATGAAGGCAGCGAAATCAGAGGAAGAAGGTTTAGCTTTTCTCCCCAAAAAGAGGATCTCATATCCACATTCTTGGTGGATTGATTGAGAATAAGAATTCTATAAATTCATTGTAATCAAGGAATCAAATGGGAAGAGTTTTATGAAATAATATAGTTTAGTCTTTTAGTAGCAATAGTCTGGATAGCTCCGGATAGTTCCATTTCTTAGCAGTCTTTCAATTTCTAGTTCTTTACATTTCCAGTATTTCCCTTTACAAGTTTCTTAGGATAGATTTCATTCTAGCATTTTCATTTATAAGATCTTAGATTAGGTTTGATTCCAATAATTTATTTTCCAACAAGTGCGTTTATTTCCAGCAAACTATGTTTATTCTGTTTGTAGAAAAAGAATGTCATGCAAGTGATTTCTTCTCCCTCTTGCATATCGCCATGGACACCGCTTTGGATTAACATTTTTAATTAAATGATGAGGACTCCAGCGACCCTCATCATTTTTGGCACCGTTTTCAGGGATAGGTGTCATTAGGGAGTTGTTGTTGATCTGGTGACAACAGATCAAAAGAAAAAAATAGTTTGGCAAGTCTTTTTTAGGTTTATTATTTTAGAAACTCCCCTCCAAAACAACATATCCAAAGGAAGAGGTTATTTCATGCAAAGGTGACAGCTTTTGTGTAATCTCCTCAACTGGAGGACCATGACTTCAAGCCCTAGCAAGAAAAATATTATTGTTTGGACACCTTCAAAATCCAAGGAGGGCTGCCCGATCAGATATTTGAAGGATAAGGAGCTGCATCTGGTTATGCATGCAGCAGAATGTGAGGAAGGATTGCATGATCTTTCCAATCAGCCCATGCATCTACTCGAATCATATATTATGGAGAAGGATACCATTTCAAAGGAAGGTGAAGCATTAGAGTTCAAATATTTAGTCATCTTCTCATGGTTTTCCTCTTCTTTCAAAATGTTGAATGCATGGATCCATCTTTTGAGAAAAGGATGTTATTTTCCACAACCAGTTAATAGTTTTGTGTAACCTATCTCTACATCAATAAGTAGAGTAGGATAGAGTAGGTTTCTTTTCTACAAATAAGTGCTTTGCACATGCTATGTCTTCTGCTCTAAAGCTCATAAACATGGATTTCTACATAAAAATTGCTCCCAAAAGCTTTTACAAATTTCTTTTGGCATTTGAAGGCATTTTGGATCTCTCCACAGCTATCCATGGGCTCTATTTCCATCATTAAAACATTCTGGATCTCTCTGGAGCTGTTAAAGGAGGAAACACAATTAGCTCTGGATTAGCTCCGGAGAGTCCCAGAGTAACTTAGAACCAACCATGAAGAAAAGACAACAAGCTCTAGATAGCTCCAGAGTAACTCATAACTTCTTCAAAGCATCTCCAATGCACCTCTCAGAAAAATCTTCAGAGCAATTGCAATAAAGGTGAAGAAATTGGCTCCAAAAGCTCACTATGAGTTGCAAAAGGACCTGCAACATTTCAGGTGTGGGGGAGATGATGAGACAATAAATTGTCTCATCTATTAGCTAAATAAAAGCATATATTTTTCTTAATTAATGTCATTACATGTCTTAATGTTATTGCATGTTTTCCTTGTAATAAAAAATTAGAGGATTGGAGAATAAATTCTGCCAAATTGAAGTACTAGAAAACTTCCTAAAAAGAAGCACAAAAAGAGGAAGTTAAAAATGTAGTCACAGTAAAATAGTGATATCTCCCTCATTTCTCAATGAAATCCAGAATTTCAAAATGATATGGAAAGTTGGGAACGAGGGGAAAAAACCCCAGAAACCTTTTAAAGATATTCACCAAAATAAATGAGCAGTTCGTGACTGAGATTGATTGAAACAAAAGTGGCGTGAATGAAGGCAACGAAATCAGAGGAAGAAGGTTTAGTTTTTCTCCCCAAAAAGAGGATCTCAGATCCACATTCTTGGAGGATTTATTGAGAATAAGAATTCTATAAATTCATTGTAATCAAGGAATCAAATGGGAAGAGTTTTATGAAATATTATAGTTCAGTCTTTTAGCAGCAATAGTCTGGATAGCTCCGGATAGTTCCATTTCTTAGCAGTCTTTCAATTTCCTGTTCTTTACATTTCTAGTATTTCCCTTTACAAGTTTCTTAGGATAGATTTCATTCCAACATTTTCATTTACAAGCTCTTAGATTAGGTTTGATTCCAACAATTTGTTTTCTAGCAAGTGTGTTTATTTCCAACAAACTGTGTTTATTCTGTTTGTAGAAAAATAATGTCATGCAAATGATTTCTTCTCCTTCTTGCATATCGCCATGGACACCGCCTTGGATTGATATTTTTAATTAAATGATGAGGACTCCTATGACCCTCATCAAAAAGCAGGTGATTTTTATTTTGACTGCACATTGAGGAGTGCTCATCATTTCTCCTTTAGTCCACACACAGATGACCTAATGATGCATGAGTGTGGATTGGCTCAGAATTTATACCAACCATTGTGGGATGAAGGGTTGCCATCTACAGAAGACGGGACGAGGTGCTGCAAGTACCCAACTCAATTGTTTGCAAGGGATTATTTGTAGGATCAGAGATTGGATTACCATCATGCTAATGTGTACCTAATAGAGTTTGCCACTACTGGGTCTCATTTGGAGAAAAGGTTTCAGGGAGGTTGTAGTAGTAGTGAGCATGATGGCTTGGTTAGTTATCACATCTAAGGGAGTTCTGCAGAGGTTGTAAGGTGTTAT
The DNA here is from genome assembly GCA_027924645.1 of Cunninghamia lanceolata. Lineage (NCBI taxonomy): Eukaryota > Viridiplantae > Streptophyta > Pinopsida > Cupressales > Cupressaceae > Cunninghamia > Cunninghamia lanceolata. Next base: position 1,506,846 of record BSBN01001616.1, on the reverse strand, counting down.
TGTGTTGCAGAGGCTTCCAGATATTTTTGTCTTTTCATGGAGGATGGATGTGAGGTTCGATTGTTTTGGGATCCAGGTGGTGACAGGTTTGGCATGACAGTTCAGTTGGATTCTGATATGTTGCTTCACCACTTTCGGCATGGTGAACTTGATATCAGAGTAGTGCAGCGGAAGTCAAGGGATGTTATGCATGGTAGACTTCCATATTGGCTTTGGGACCCAGGGGTTCCTATGTCTAGCAAATTGGTCTACAATGCAGTAGCCACCTACATTGATGTTGAGCATGGTTTTACTTCTACCCAGTGGATGCAGTGGAGATGTTGTTGGAAATTCTTCAAAATGATTTAGGATCCTGGAGATCAACCAGGGCATGCAAATGCAGATTGCTTAAGAACAAGCAATCTTTGGGAAGGGCGGACTGTAATGTCCCATTTTCGAGTCCTATTGCAGCACAATTGGAGCTGACTTTCTGGGTTGGTGACAGCATAATCAGAGGAGTATTTTCATGTCACCGAGGTGTTTAGGTGATCCATTGGAGCTGGTTGACACTTTCCAGAGAGATTTTAGACAACTTGTCCGTACATAATATTTATAGTAAGTTCTTGCATGTCGACAATCTTTTTGGGTCTTTCTGGGTTTGTTCTCTTTGGTCCTCAGGGAACACTGCTATTTTTTGTAAGTGTTAGTTTAGTGTTGTTTTGGTGACTTGGCAGTCAGCTATTGGCTCTCCTAGTCATTGCATTAAGCTCAGAGATATTAGATGGTTTTTGGATCCAGTTGGCACCCTCTGTGTGGTCCAATTTTCTTATGGCCATTACTATTTTTAGTAAGTTTAGGTTTGGTGTCAAATCAGGATTTTCAGAGTGGGGTTGGATTCGTCTCGTCGAGTGCTTTCCGACGAGCTATAGATCATGGCATTCTGACATCGTTTGGGCATTTATTTTAAAGTCCGTAAGTCAAACAAAATATTTAAAAAGGACTTTAATGTTTAATTATAAAGTGACTCATAAAATAAAATATTAAAAAGTCACTTAAGTCATTTTATGGAGCTCTCACCTTGGGAAATATTAAAAGTAAAATTAAAAGAATATTTCCCTCAAAAAGTGAAACCCCCTCTTGGAGAGTTATAAAAGAGGGAAAAGTGTCTCATTTGAGATATGCTTGGATATTGATTTTCTCTCTTGTTGAGATATTCCCGTGAGAGTTTTTGGAGCTTGGCTCCCAAGTTTGGTATTGTCTTGCTGAGACGGAAACCTCTGCAAGATAGGATTTGATCTTTGGCTTTATGGACGAAAACCCACGTGGTCAATTTGTGGAGGCTTCATCAAGAGGTCTCATTTGTGCATTCAGGGAATACATTTTGGAGTTGATTTGAGCATTGACATGAGGATATTCAGAGATGCTTTCTATTGCAGCTATTAGAATGTATTTGGAAGATAGATTCTGAAGTTCCTATGAGGATTTATTGTTGTTGCAGACCTTTCTGATGTAGTCCATACTTCCATTCAGCTGGTCGTACCATTTAGAGGGCCGAACATCCTTTTAGCATTAGATTTGTGGGGAGTTTGAGGAGTTTAGTCTGCCATTAGAGGTCGTCCATACCTTGCAGAAATAACTGATGCATAACAGAGATTTTTAGAGGTGATTTAGAGTTGTTTGTTTCTGCTATAAAGCCTACAACATGTCGTACACCTTCAGGAGTGATGTGGGTCTACTTGGGAGCAGTTTGCATCACTTTTTGTGTCTAATACCTCTATCTTTGGTGTCTAGGAGCATATACGGAGCTGCAACATTGATATCTGATATTTATTGCATTATATGAAGATTATGAAGAGATTTTTATAGCTTATATGGCTGGTTCGACAATGCCCCTGACATGAAGTTGTAAAACTGCATATGGGTATGTTATGATAATTCATATTTTGGCTCATTGCTATCTGGGTAGCTATTATTTTGTTGATATCTATTTTAGATTTTCTGGGTTTATGTTATATGCTCTTTATTTCATGTATTCAATGCAAATATCAAACATGCTATATATCTAATGAAACTCTAAACTCAGAACAATTCAGAAAAATAAAATTTGGCATCATAATATATACACAATAGGGGTGCATATTGCACAGAACTGCATCAAGTTTCCATCATTTACAAAGCATTGCTGAGTATTGGAAGCGAACCTACTTGTTTCCTACACATTTCATGTTACACGTTACAATTAGGCTGACAAGTTAATGTTTTGAAGGATTGCAGAGGATATAAATGAAGGATAGAAGATTGTTTCAAGGCAGTGGAGAGGTGTGTGAAGCAAGTGTGTGAAAAGATGAATAATCTAGAAGATGCAGAGGTGTTTTAAGCCAAGAAGATAGCAGAGCAGAAACATGAAACAAAGTAAGATACATAGCAGGGAATTGAGAAGGAGAATAAGAAAGAAGACATAGAAGAATGATGTTGTGTTGTCTGAACCTTTGTAAGCCTGGGCTACGAGCTAGCACATGAAAAGCCCTAGAGGCCTATGTAATGAGGTTTGAAATTCTAATATAATGAGAAGTGATCTATTAAAGGCTAGGTTTTTTCTTTTGAGGGTTTTCCCAGGATAAATCTTGTGTCATGTGTTTATGAGTATCTCTTATCATTCTTTGGTTATCTATATGATGATGTTACATCTTTGTTATGATCATGGTGTTGGTTGTTTAAAGCTGCAAGGCTGGACAGTCCTTCATTGGACCCTCCTACCTTGACTGCATCAAGTGGTATCAGAGCTGGTTACGAATCTGTTGGGCAGGTTGTGAATCTGTTGGGATGGTTGCGAATCTATTGGGAAGATAGAAAGTGTTCGAAGAAAGTGTGAAACCCTAAAGTATAACATGAATCACCGTAGAAGAAAGATCAAGGCAAGAAAGATCTAGGTAAGCTTTTCACATTATGTTTATATGATTTGTTTCAATGGGGAAGATTGGAAAAAGGATGAAGAAATAAAATGAAAACCTAACATGCAAGAAGCATATTCTGGAAGAAGAATTGTGTGAAATCAAAAGATATAACTCCGAGTTGATGGGGAGGATAAGAGAACTAGGAGGAGACAAATATGATACTCTTGAAGAAGAATTAGAAAATGTAAAAAGGAGGAATGAAGAATTAGAAGAAGAGCTGAAGTTGTTTGAGTATGCCAAAAGAAGCTTTGAAGAATTGGAAGAAGGATCCAAGTTGTTTTTTAGATTGAAAAGAGGACCATAGATCTAGAGGAAAGTTTGGAGAAGTTGAAAAAGGAAAATAGTTTACAAGGGAGTGAAATATCTGGATTGAAGGAATAGGTTAATCAGTTAGAGCAGTCACTTGTAGCATGCAGGGAAGAGAATGAAAGTCTAAGATCCAAGCCTAAACTTTGTGATGTTTCTTGTGATACTAGTGATTTTCATGATACTGCAAAAGCTTCTTTAGAAGGTGAGATTGAATATCACAATGTAACTGAATCTACAATTGTTGGTGATGGTGTTGACAATGTTTCTTACAAAATCATGAAAAGAATGGGATAAGAAGGAAAAGGATTGGGAAAATATCAGCAAGGATTTACAGAGCCTATTGCGCCAGTAATGAGATCCAAAAATGAAGGCCTTAGATATGTCAGAGCTGAAGAGAATAAGGATGTTGTCACAAGTTCAAACAAATCGACTCAAGGAAGGAAAGGTATGCATTGTTCTTATTGGAATAAACATGGACATGAAAATAATTGTGTTGGAATCTACACCCTTGTAAGTTATGTGGGATAAGGAATCACTCTGAAAAGGTGTGTTGGGAAAAAATGTGGAGGAGAAAGCCTATGACAGCTTGTATACAGAAGGATTATGGATGGATTGATAGACTGGAATGGAAATAGGTTACTTGTATGTTCAAAAGGATGTATAGACTGAAGTATTCATGTGTTGGAGGAAAAGAAGGATATGGATCAAGATGCAGAGAAGGAAGACCACATGCGGAGCAAAACAAGGATAGTAATTCATACCACAGAGGGAGAGATGACAAAAGATTCTACTGCAACAACATAGGAAGTCATAATTTTTACCACAACAAAGGATACCAGAGAGATGAAAGAGGATTTGATAAGAGACCATTCAGAGGAACCTGTTTTCAAGTATGGAGGCGAAAAGCATCAAGCATTGAATGTCACCAAGAGGATATTACTAGAGGAGAAGTAAATAATGCAAAGATAACTTATGCGGAAGAAGAAGAACCTATTGAGTCATCCAATTCAATAGAGAAATTGGAAGAGGGTGAGACATTGATCTTAAGGAGACTTTTGTTGTAGACTAAACAACTGAGGAACCAATGCAAGAGAAATTTTATGTACCAGAGTAAAGGAAATATGGATAAATAAACAGAGGGAAGTACAAGGAAAGTGTATGCGAAGAAGAAACTAGAAGATTTTGATGTCTACGAAAGGAGTTGTAGCTAGAACTGGAGGTTAGAAGGTACCGTAGAGGGAATTCAAGAATGTACTGACTGAATCAAGGAAGTAACATGATTGTTTCAGAGTATTAGGGGACGCTGAGGCTATTTGACTCTTAGTTGATTGAAGCCGATATTGATCTTGAGGCAGCCTTCAGGTATTGTCAATAGAACATTGAACTCTAAGGCAGTTGCAACTTGTAGCCAGACCATAAAACTTAAACCACCACAAAGTGAAGAATTTGAGGCAGCTTGTGAAGGAGACTTGCTTAGACTGTTGACCATTGAGATAGTGAAACAATTTGTAAGCAGAGCATTGAATTTAGATCACTAGAAGTAAGAAGGAACTTGAGGCAGTCTACAAAGGACCTATATAGACCACCAACTATGAGGTAGTGCAGTAATTTGTGAACCGATAGTCAAACTTGAGGTAGTTTGCATGGACAACTTGAATAGACCGTCGACCTTGAGGTAGTTGCAAGTCCCTGTGAACAAACCATCAAACATATCCTAAGAGACAACATTGATTCTGACATAATACAAGCCAAAGTGAAGAGACACACTTTTCAATTAACCCCAAGAGTCTGATGCAGGAGCATCTAAAAGTTATTTAGTAAATTAAGATAGTTAATGTTGAGTTGCACAGTGCCAGAAAGTGACAATTGGAACCTACCGCATTTTCATATCAGAGATTGCAGAGCAAGACTTAACATCTACATATCATCATCTATATCATATTCAAGTTTCAGGTCATTTGGATTTGTCTGCTAAAAGTTATCGCTATCAGAAGATCATCATTTTTTCAGAGCAGAGCAGTCAGTGTTTAGTTGAGGCCTAATGGGTTTGCAGAGCCTAATGGAACATCACTCAAGGTAATTTGGGACCTAGCTGACCTTCATGGAGAATCGCATCAAGTTTCCATCATTTATAGAGCATTGATTAGTATTGGACGCCGACCTACTTGTTTCCTACACGTTTCATGTTACACATTATAATTAGGCCGACAAGTTAATGTTTTGAATGCTTGTAGAGGATATATATGAAGGATGGTAGATTGTTTCCAGGCAGTGGAGAGGTGTGTGAGAAAAGTGTGCGAAAAGATGAATAATTTAGAAGATGTAGAGGTGTTTTAAGCCAAGAAGATAGCAGAGTAGAAACATGAAACAAAGCAAGATACAGAGCAGGGAATTGAGAAGGAGAATAAGAAAGAAGACATAGAAGAATGATGTGGTGTTGTTAGAACCTTTTGTAAGCCTGGGCTGCAACCTAGCACATGAAAAGCCCTAGAGGCGTATGTAATGAGGTTTGAAATTCTAATATAATGAGAAGTGATCTATTAAAGGCTTGTGTTTTTCCTTTGAGAGTTTTCCTAGGATAAATCTTGTGTCATGTGTTTATGAGCATCTCTTATCATTCTTTGGTTATCTGTATGATGTTGTTACATCTTTGTTATGATCATGGTGTTAGTTGTTTAAGGCCGTAAGGCTATACTGTCCTTCATTGGACCCTCCTACCTTGACTGCATCATTAACTCAACATTTTGTATGGTCTTACTAAAAAAGGATATAGGGTGTTCATATCCTTCAACATTTCTTTATAATTTAGAATAATAATTATAGTATAGAAAGAGGCAAAAAAGAAAATTTGGAATGACTTTGCTTAATTTAGACTTGCCAAAATTGGTGCATGTTTGAGTTCCTCTTTGATCTCTAGAAAGGAATCAATTGGTTCCTTTCTCCAATTGATTAATTTTCCCTTCTTAAGCATGCTAGAGATACCCTTGGTCTTTTATACAAAGTTGGGGATAAATCTTCTAACAAAGTTAATCTACCCAAAGAAGGACTGCACTAGCTTGACTATCTTGGGCCAAGGGATGAGATCTATTTCTTTTAATCTTCCAGGGTCTATCTTCACCCAATCCTTGGATATTATGTGACCAAGAAGCTTTCCTTCTTCCAAACTGAATATAAACTTCTTATGATTCAAGGAAATGCCATATTATAAACACCTTTGGAAGATTAGATCCAAATGTTTGCAATGATCTCTTCTATCTTTGGAGTATGTAGTAAGGTCATCTTGGTATAATAGTGTGATCTCATCTATCAAACTAACAAAGGCATCATTCATTGCCCTTTGAAAGGTAGCTCATGTATTCTTGAGACCAAATGGCATCCTCACATAAAGAAATGTGTCCCAAGGAGTTGTGAATGTTGTTTTGTGGTGCTCAACCTCCTTGGCAATCATTTGGTTATATGACAAAAAGACATCCATCATTGACATCAATTCAAAACATTTCACCCTTTGTAGAAAATGGTCCATACTTGGCAATGGGTACTATCCTTGGGGGACTTAACATTGAGATTCTTAAAATCTACACAAAGCCTTATGTCCCCATTCTTCTTTATTACCAAGACAAGGTTGGACACCCACGAGGAGTGTCTGATTGACTTAATTATACCCCATTTTTAACTTCATCGACTCTTTTTGTATTTAAGGGGCCAAAGTTGGGTTAATTGGTCTTTGCTTATACTTGAAGGGCTTTGTATCAGGCTACAAAGGGACATTGTGTTGAAACAAGTTTTCCCTATATGTTTTTAACTCATCATAAGACCAAGCAAAACATTTTTTAAATTTTCACAACAATACAATTGACATTTGGTTTTCTGTCAGTTCCAATTTATTCCCAACGTAAATCATCTTTGGAGTTACATCAATACCAAGGTTAACACTGTAGACACCTAAAATTCACCTCACTCCCCAACTTAGTTATTCTCTTTCCATACTTTCATATTAATCAAATGATTCTTAATTATTTGATTAAATTCATCTATCTTTATTAAAATAACTCTACCTTATTCTTCCACATTAATTAAATAATTATTAATTATTTAATTAAGTTAATTTTCCCACTTCCTAGCATTAATTAAATAATTTTACAATTATTTAATTAATCCTCTCTTTTTTCTAATATTGATTAAACAATTTATAATTATTTAATTAATTAAATCACAATCCAATATTAATTAATAAATCCTAATAACATCTCATTCTTGATTTCTTTCCTTTTTTTAAGTATGCATTTGCCTTTAAGGTAGATTAAGGGGAAAGAGGTAAAAGAACTTTAGAAAACATATATGGGGAGATATGTTCTCAAAGTCAGCCTCAAGCAGAGGTTCCCCCAAGGAGAGGCAACCAAAGCGATATTGTAGGCATGATACACAAAAACTTGTATAAACATGGAATGACATTGAGCTATGCAAAAGCATGTCACATAAAATATCGTACAACATCACAAAAAACACAAAGAGATCTACATGCTTGGGGTTAGTATAAATATAGAGGTCTCAAAAATCATTAAGGGACAAGGAAGAAATTGTCATCATCCGCCAAGCATGTTGAACTATGAGTACAAAGGAAGAATGTCACATGAAAACAAAAGAAAATTAAATTTTGGGTCAACATGGAAGGAAGCTAAATCTTCCAATGCTTTGCATCAATCCTGAAATGTTGAAAAATCAATTAGATGACATATAGAGGAATGCAGACACATATAGAAGAATAAAATAACATTTTAGTTCCCCTTGTATAAATACCTACCTACAAGGGTATTATGGCTCCTCCAAGAGGAACTAACAAACATATATCAAGCATTAGTACATGGAAAGCAAAACAAATAAGAAAACACATGCACACATACAAATGAAAAAGAGGTATTAGCATCAAGAGTCAGGACCCATCAAACCATCCAACTCCTAATCTTGCTCATCAAAAGGGGATGGAGGATGGGCTGATAGAGGGACCGCATTAAAAGTGGTACTAGGAGAATCTCTTGTAACAGAATGTAGAGGATCAACTGCAAAAATGACACCCTCTTGAGTATCGACAAGGACTATTGTCAATGACTATGTAAAGATCAAAGACAATGAAGGAATATCTATGAAGGATTCAAATGGGAACTCCCCCAAAGATGAATCATGTGAACCATTTTTAGAATATTGCACAAGGTTTGGTTGCTCACTGCTATTAGTAAAAAGAGCCACGAGTGGAGGAAGGTCTTCCATAGGAGGAAGAATTGATGAAGAAGGGCTTAGAGGGGGTCGATATTGAGGCATATTCTTGGGATTGCAAAATGATGGTGTGGGGTAGTACTTTGATTTGTATTTTAGCAATGGATAGGGAATGTATATATCAATGGTGGTGGGGTAGAGAACATTTGGGGAGATCTAATGGTGGGTACATTGGAATGGGAAAAATGATCAGAGGACGATGCTATAAATTACACTAATGTTGGGGAGGTCGAGAGGCTCTAAAAAGGGAGACATATCTAGAATGATTGGAATGATTGGTGCCAAGTTTCATTATTTTTTAATGCATCCATCTCCATTTCCTCTTTCATAGTACAAGGTTCATTAGTGTTAGTCGTCACAACAAAAATGCATCTAAAACTAGGCCAGCTATACTTATCTAGTTACCTCCTTGACTAAGTAGACCTCATCACAAGTTGAGGTGGAGGTTCTTTCTCCTTTGAAGACTTTGATCTCTCCTCTTCATTTGGTTCATCATCTAGTGCAGACATCTTGTTATTTGTTTGTAGCTACACAAATAACTTCACATCCTCCTTTGGTTTCTCAACTGTGGGGAAATACTTGATCTCCCTAAAGATCACATTATAACTATATAGAAGTTTCCTAGACACAAGATCCCAAAGCATCTACCCTTTCACACCAACACCATAGAAAATAAAGATATATTTTACAACCTTGTTATCCAACTTTATCTACTTATCCTTTAAAGCACATGAGCATATGTCTTGCAACCAAAAAATTGAAGATGTTGAAGTGAGTTTTTTTGGTCCAAACCTCCATAAGGGTTTTCTCAACAAGAGTTGATATAGGAGACCTATTGATTAGGTAACATGTAATGCCAACCACTTCTTTCTATAATTGTTGTTCCAATCTGGACCCATTAAGCATGCTCAGGTAGCCCTCTCCACCAACATCCTATTCATTCTTTCCATAGCTCCATTTTGCTGAGGGATGTATGGATTTGTCTTATGTCTTTCTATGTCATTCTCTTTATAGAAACTACTGAACTCTATTGAATAGAATTTTCCATCATTACCCATCCTCAAAACCTTGATCTTTTTACTAGTTTAGGTCTCCACAAGAGCTTAAACTCTCATAATCAACCAAATTCCTTAAATTTTTTCCTTAGAAAACAAACCCACGTCCTTCAAGAAAAGTCATTAACAAATGATACATAATATAAGGATTTTGATAAAGGAACATCTCTAGGACCAAAAACATTAGAATGAATAAGATCCAAAATATCAAAGTATTTATGAGAACTAGAGTAAAATTGAACATGGTTCTGCTTTCCATGTCACAAAAATTAAACTCAAGAGAACAATCAACAAGCCCCTCTATAAGTTTTTTATTTTTTAAGGTGTATAAACCTTTCTCTTAAATATGGCTCGTGCACTAGTGCCATAACATTGTCTTCTAAATGGACAACTTTATCTCTGAGATAAGAGCATGCTTAGCTACCTAGAATGCATGACCATCAAAACTAGAAACAACAAACCTCTTCACTATAGATTTCAATGACAAAGGTGCAAGTTTTTAGGAAAGTTGTCTCAACCTTGTATCTTAATCTTAAAATATAATTTATGAGATATAGAGGTCGATTTTTACCCCCCAAATTATTGAAATCAACTTTAACTAAAACTAGTTATAGTAATGTGGATATCTCTAAGATCTTCAACTTAAAAAAATGGGCTCAATCGAGTTGCCAGATAAAAAGTTAGCCCTCTCACATAAGTAATTTAAGGGAATCTATTACAAATAAGAGAGTTGTAAGAGGGAGTTTTACATGTTGACCAAGAACTTCCACTAACATATGACATGTCATTATGATTGTCAAAAAGCATCTTTGGAGGGTTTGAATAAGATAAATTAGAGAGGTCAAGTTGGGAGGATAACTATGACATGTTATGGCAAATTCTTATAAGACTTATCTTGGGATTTGGGTGCCACTTTTGGGTGGCATTATCTCATGGCTTTTTAATTCTCCTTTTGGTGGTTTCATGTAGTGGTTTCTCTATTTATTGGGTGTTTGGGATGGATTTTGGATAGTGTATTTTATAGGTGTTGTTGTACTACTAGTATTACTCTAGATATGAGTGTTGGTATTGTCTCTTATGAAGGATCCTTGCCTTAATTATATTGTAACCAATACTTTTGTTGGTTAATAAATTAGTTCATAATTTGGAGGCTAGGTTTTTCCTAAAAGGGTTTTCATAGGATAGATCATTGTGTTATGATGAATGATTTTATTGTGTTGTTTCTTTCCTACAAATTATTTTTAGATCATATTTTGTATCCATATCTCCTCTCATACTAGTGTAAAAAGCATTTTTGCACATTATCTTCCTTTTATTTGGTATCTAATCCTGAGAATCTCGAATCATAGGTGGTAGGAACAAGGTTTTTTGAAAAATCTTGGTTTGAGTGGGAACGTGTATAGAAAAGACCTTTATTTCAGAGAAGATGGCAATCATATCTATATTAGGGATAAAAAAAAAGTGGCACTAATTTTGAGTTGTGGAAGTTCAAGATGGAGGTTTTGCTCATTGATCAAGATCTATGTGTTGTTATATTTAGATGCAAACTAGTTGAAATGTCATCGGATGAGTGTGTAGTGTTGGATAGAAAGGAGATACACCTCATCAAGCTTTACTTGGTAGATTCTATGTTATTGAATGTTTGTGAAGAAACCACCACATCTAGGAAAAGTTGGGAAAATTGTACCAGGCTAAATGCCTAGTTAATAAGCTTTTTCTATGAATGAAGTCATACACTTTGAGTATGGGTTATGTTGATTATGTTGCTAAACACTTGAGTCTATTCAACATGATTATAACCTAGTTACAATATATGGGTGTGAAGATGGAAGAGAAAGATTGATGCATGACCCTTTTATTTGCCAAACTCATGGGACAACTTGGTAATTCCTATTGGATGCATTATCCCAAAACTAGTGTTTGATGAGATCATGATTACTCTTATCTTGGAGTAGATGAGGAGAAATGCTATTGAATCCACCAATAAGGTCTTGGTTGTTCATGGGAATTCTAAAGAAAAAGCAAGAAGAAGAACAAGGGCATATCTAAATCTCATGGGAGATCTAAGTCTCTTGGAAAGTCTAAGGTAAAATGTTGGAACTATGGTAATACGAGCCACTTTAGAAGAGACTTCAAGGAGGACAAAAAGAACAAAAGGGCATAATCTTTTGATAATTTTGACAAATCTTCCTAGGAGGATGTAGGAGATGCCTTTGTTGTGGCCTTGGCAATGCATGCATGTGAGAATGCATTAATGCGGTGGATGGGAAGGTATACCTTGATGACAACTCATATCTCAACATAGATGGCCATGGGAGAGTTAATATTTGATTCTCTGATGGGAGGATTGAAGGAATTACTAAATTCCTACACATACCTCATTTGACATGGAACCTATTATTGTAAATAAAATGAATAATGTGGATGTGTAGGTAGTCTTCGGAAATGGAGATTGTAATATGGTTTAAGGAGTTATGGCACTCACAAAGGGAATTTTGAGTTGGTACTTTCTTTTAGCTTGATGCATGCACTTACATATAGTGTAATAGTTTTTCAGTGCATACAATAAAGAAATTTGCAAACTCTACACCTTAGTCATTAGAACCTACAATGAAGAGATTAGCTATAGCTAGTTCTCATGGTTGTGTATTTTAGGTACTTAATCATTCAGTTACCTCAGAGAGAAAGTTACCTATTAAGGATACAATGTTATGACACCAATGCATGGGCCATATTAGTGAGAAAGGTCTACAAACATTGAAATATAAAAATCTTGTAGAAGGGATTATTTATTGTTCTCCCAAGTTTTATTTTTTTTAACATTACATTTATGGAAAGCATATTCAATGTTCAATTTTATTCTAGTTGTCATAAATCTTCTGGGTTGATGGATCTTATTCATTTTGATGTATTTTTCCTATAGATGGGTAAGTGCAAGAAGATGGGGGGCCAAAAAGGGGTCTTAAGTGGCCACTTTTTTTCTGAAATCAGGAAATACTGGCCTTGGATGAGAAATTGAGCATAGTTACACTCAAAATTTAGAGATGCAACCAAAACAATGTTCGTAGTGCTCCGAGTCTACTTTCTAAACTACTATTTTGTTTTGAAAATGGCATAGATTAAGGGGTTCAAAAGAGGGAGCCACAGAAATTGGTGTTGTTTCTGTCAAAAAAACATAACATAGCATGTTTTGTGGCTCCCTCAAAAGGTCAACTTTTTTTTGGTATTTTTAAAATCGCTTCGGTGAGAAATTAGCTAATAGCATGTAGTTTATGCCTGATTTTTCTGATAATTTTTTGATGAATATTTGATTTTTTACTAATTTTTAAAGTGGACACATCCTAAAAAACAGAATTTTGGCCGTGCTACCCCTATAAATTTTGAAAACTAATTGAAAATCATTTTTTTATTTTTTTAATATTTGTAGAATGGAGTCTAGTTTCTAAATATGTAATTTTTTTGAAATTTGAATGAATAGTTATTTTACAATGAAAAAAAGACCAAACAGTGGTTTTTGCATAAAAACGGACACACAAACAAAAGAAATTAAAGATGAAAGGCTTAACATTGTTAAAATGTGAAAAAAATCACATCGTCAAATAGCTAAGAGAAAGCCTAACATTACCCATGTGTTCGATTTGTTCAACCTTGAAACACGTGCAAATCTGAGGGTTAGCACGAACGAAATTATGTGAAATTTTGAAGAATACAGAAAAACACGTCTGTGACTGTTCATAAGGCACTCCAAGCCTTTGGGTTGGAAATCCAAAGCAAATCCCAAGCCCAAGGCTTGGGATTCCCAAAGCAAGAAATAACGCGATCGCGTTATTTATTGCCTTACATTTTTCCCGCAAGCCTGTCTTTTCCCATGTTCGACATAACGCGAGCGCGTTATAACGCGCTCGCGTTATGTCCCACTCAAATTTTTTTACACTCAAGGCTATTCATCATAGGGTTAAGGCATAAAGGATAGAGTTGAAAGGTTTACGGATAAGGGATTAGCGTTTAAGGTATAGTATCGAGCCCGTTGAGGGTCTAGGAATAAGGATAGCGTTTAAGGTTTAGGGATGACGGATGACAGATTACGGTTGAGGGTCGAGGGATCAAAGTTAAGGGTTGAGGGATTAGGGTTTGACATTAAGGGTTGAGGGTTGAGGTTCAAGGGTCAAGGGTTTAGGGATAGGGTTTAGGGTCGAGGGATTAGGGTTAAAGTAGAGTGTGGAGGGTGTAAGGATTAGGGATAGGGTTGGAGGGTTTAGGGATAAGGGATTAGGGTTTAAGGTATAGTATCAAGTCTGTTGAGAGTTTAGGAATAGGGATAGCATTTAGGGATTAGGGATGAGGGATTATAGTTGAGGGATGATGGATTAGGGTTGAGGGTTGAGGGATTAGGGTTTAGGGATAAGGTTTAGGGTTGAGGGTTTAGGATTAGGGTTTAGGGTTGACGGATTAGCATTTAATGTCGAGGTTAGGGTTAGAGTGTTGAGGGTAGAGGGATTAGGGATAGGGTTTAGGGTTTAAGGTTTAAGGATTGAGGGTTGAGGCTTTAGGGATGAGGGTTTAAGGCTTAAGATATAGTGTCAAGTGTTGAGGGTGTAGGGATAGGGTTTAAGTTTTAAGGGTTAAGGGTTGAGGGATATGGATTAGGGTTTAAGGTATAGTGTTGAGGGTCGAGGGATCAGAGTTAAGGGTTGAGGGATTAGGGTTTGACGTTGAGGGTTGAGGGTTGAGGTTCGAGGGTCAAGGGTTTAGGGATAGGGTTGAGGGTCGAGGAATTAGGGTTAAAGTAGAGTGTGGATGGTATAAGGATTAGGGATAGGGTTGGAGGGTTTATGGATAAGGGATTAGGGTTTAAGGTATAGTATTGATTCTGTTGAGGGTGTAGGAATAGGGATAGCATTTAGGGTTTAGGGATGAAGGATTAGAGTTGGGGGATGACAGATTAGGGTTGAGGGTTGAGGGATTAGGGTTTAGGGATAAGGTTTAGGGTTGAGGGATGAGGGATTAGGGTTTAAGGTATAGTGTTGAGGGTTTAGGGATAGGGTTTAGGGTTGAGGGATTAGGATTTGACGTTGAGGGTTGAGGGTTGAGGTTCGAGGGTCAAGGGTTTAGGGATAGGGTTGAGGGTCAAGGAATTAGGGTTAAAGTAGAGTGTGGAGGGATGACGGATGATAGATTAGGGTTGAGGGTTGAGGGATTAGGGTTTGACGTCGAGGGCTGAGGGTTTAGGGTTAGGGTTGAGAGATGAGGGATCAGAGTTAAGGGTTGAGGGATTAGGGTTTGACGTCGAGGGCTGAGGTTCGAGGGTCAAGGGTTTAGGGATAGGGTTGAGGTTGAAGGGATTAGGGTTTAGGGACAAGGTTTAGGGTTAGGGTTGAGGGATTAGGGTTTAAGGTATAGTGTTGAGGGTTTAGGGATAGGGTTTAGGGTTGAGGGATTAGAGTGAAGGGTTGAGGGATTAGAATTTGGCGTTGAGGGTTTAGGGTTTAGGATCAGGGTTGAAGGTCGAGGGATTAGAGTTAAGGGTTGAGGGATTAGGGTTTGATGTTGAGGGTTGAGGGTTGAGGTTTGAGGGTCAAGGGTTTAGGGATAGGGTTGAGGGTCGAGGAATTAGGGTTAAAGTAGAGTGTGGAGGGATGACGGATGATAGATTAGGGTTGAGGGTTGAGGGATTAGGGTTTGATGTTGAGGGTTGAGGGTTTAGGGTTAGGGTTGAGAGATGAGGGATCAGAGTTAAGGGTTGAGGGATTAGGGTTTGACGTCGAGGGCTGAGGTTCGAGGGTCAAGGGTTTAGGGATAGGGTTGAGGTTGAAGGGATTAGGGTTTAGGGACAAGGTTTAGGGTTAGGGTTGAGGGATTAGGGTTTAAGGTATAGTGTTGAGGGTTTAGGGATAGGGTTTAGGGTTGAGGGATTAGAGTGAAGGGTTGAGGGATTAGAATTTGGCGTTGAGGGTTTAGGGTTTAAGGTATAGTGTTGAGGGTTTAGGGATAGGGTTTAGGGTTGAGGGATTAGGGTTTGACGTTGAGGGTTGAGGGTTGAGGTTCGAGGGTCAAGGGTTTAGGGATAGGGTTGAGGGTCGAGGAATTAGGGTTAAAGTAGAGTGTGGAGGGATGACGGATGATAGATTAGGGTTGAGGGTTGAGGGATTAGGGTTTGATGTTGAGGGTTGAGGGTTTAGGGTTAGGGTTGAGAGATGAGGGATCAGAGTTAAGGGTTGAGGGATTAGGGTTTGACGTCAAGGGCTGAGGTTCGAGGGTCAAGGGTTTAGGGATAGGGTTGAGGTTGAAGGGATTAGGGTTTAGGGACAAGGTTTAGGGTTAGGGTTGAGGGATTAGGGTTTAAGGTATAGTGTTGAGGGTTTAGGGATAGGGTTTAGGGTTGAGGGATTAGAGTGAAGGGTTGAGGGATTAGAATTTGGCGTTGAGGGTTTAGGGTTTAAGGTATAGTGTTGAGGGTTTAGGGATAGGGTTTAGGGTTGAGGGATTAGGGTTTGACGTTGAGGGTTGAGGGTTGAGGTTCGAGGGTCAAGGGTTTAGGGATAGGGTTGAGGGTCGAGGAATTAGGGTTAAAGTAGAGTGTGGAGGGATGACGGATGATAGATTAGGGTTGAGGGTTGAGGGATTAGGGTTTGATGTTGAGGGTTGAGGGTTTAGGGTTAGGGTTGAGAGATGAGGGATCAGAGTTAAGGGTTGAGGGATTAGGGTTTGACGTCGAGGGCTGAGGTTCGAGGGTCAAGGGTTTAGGGATAGGGTTGAGGTTGAAGGGATTAGGGTATAGGGACAAGGTTTAGGGTTAGGGTTGAGGGATTAGGGTTTAAGGTATAGTGTTGAGGGTTTAGGGATAGGGTTTAGGGTTGAGGGATTAGAGTGAAGGGTTGAGGGATTAGAATTTGGCGTTGAGGGTTTAGGGTTTAAGGTATAGTGTTGAGGGTTTAGGGATAGGGTTTAGGGTTGAGGGATTAGGGTTTGACGTTGAGGGTTGAGGGTTGAGGTTCGAGGGTCAAGGGTTTAGGGATAGGGTTGAGGGTCGAGGAATTAGGGTTAAAGTAGAGTGTGGAGGGATGACGGATGATAGATTAGGGTTGAGGGTTGAGGGATTAGGGTTTGATGTTGAGGGTTGAGGGTTTAGGGTTAGGGTTGAGAGATGAGGGATCAGAGTTAAGGGTTGAGGGATTAGGGTTTGACGTCGAGGGCTGAGGTTCGAGGGTCAAGGGTTTAGGGATAGGGTTGAGGTTGAAGGGATTAGGGTATAGGGACAAGGTTTAGGGTTAGGGTTGAGGGATTAGGGTTTAAGGTATAGTGTTGAGGGTTTAGGGATAGGTTTTAGGGTTGAGGGATTAGAGTGAAGGGTTGAGGGATTAGAATTTGGCGTTGAGGGTTTAGGGTTTAAGGTATAGTGTTGAGGGTTTAGGGATAGGGTTTAGGGTTGAGGGATTAGGGTTTGACGTTGAGGGTTGAGGGTTGAGGTTCAAGGGTCAAGGGTTTAGGGATAGGGTTGAGGGTCGAGGAATTAGGGTTAAAGTAGAGTGTGGAGGGATGACGGATGATAGATTAGGGTTGAGGGTTGAGGGATTAGGGTTTGATGTTGAGGGTTGAGGGTTTAGGGTTAGGGTTGAGAGATGAGGGATCAGAGTTAAGGGTTGAGGGATTAGGGTTTGACGTCGAGGGCTGAGGTTCGAGGGTCAAGGGTTTAGGGATAGGGTTGAGGTTGAAGGGATTAGGGTTTAGGGACAAGGTTTAGGGTTAGGGTTGAGGGATTAGGGTTTAAGGTATAGTGTTGAGGGTTTAGGGATAGGGTTTAGGGTTGAGGGATTAGAGTGAAGGGTTGAGGGATTAGAATTTGGCGTTGAGGGTTTAGGGTTTAGGATCAGGGTTGAAGGTCGAGGGATTAGAGTTAAGGGTTGAGGGATTAGGGTTTGATGTTGAGGGTTGAGGGTTGAGGTTTGAGGGTCAAGGGTTTAGGGATAGGGTTGAGGGTCGAGGAATTAGGGTTAAAGTAGAGTGTGGAGGGATGACGGATGATAGATTAGGGTTGAGGGTTGAGGGATTAGGGTTTGATGTTGAGGGTTGAGGGTTTAGGGTTAGGGTTGAGAGATGAGGGATCAGAGTTAAGGGTTGAGGGATTAGGGTTTGACGTCGAGGGCTGAGGTTCGAGGGTCAAGGGTTTAGGGATAGGGTTGAGGTTGAAGGGATTAGGGTTTAGGGACAAGGTTTAGGGTTAGGGTTGAGGGATTAGGGTTTAAGGTATAGTGTTGAGGGTTTAGGGATAGGGTTTAGGGTTGAGGGATTAGAGTGAAGGGTTGAGGGATTAGAATTTGGCGTTGAGGGTTTAGGGATAGGGTTTAGGGTTGAGGGATTAGGGTTTGACGTTGAGGGTTGAGGGTTGAGGTTCAAGGGTCAAGGGTTTAGGGATAGGGTTGAGGGTCGAGGAATTAGGGTTAAAGTAGAGTGTGGAGGGATGACGGATGATAGATTAGGGTTGATGGTTGAGGGATTAGGGTTTGATGTTGAGGGTTGAGGGTTTAGGGTTAGGGTTGAGAGATGAGGGATCAGAGCTAAGGGTTGAGGGATTAGGGTTTGACGTCGAGGGCTGAGGTTCGAGGGTCAAGGGTTTAGGGATAGGGTTGAGGTTGAAGGGATTAGGGTTTAGGGACAAGGTTTAGGGTTAGGGTTGAGGGATTAGGGTTTAAGGTATAGTGTTGAGGGTTTAGGGATAGGGTTTAGGGTTGAGGGATTAGAGTGAAGGGTTGAGGGATTAGAATTTGGCGTTGAGGGTTTAGGGTTTAGGATCAGGGTTGAAGGTCGAGGGATTAGAGTTAAGGGTTGAGGGATTAGGGTTTGATGTTAAGGGTTAAGGTTCGAGGGTTTGATGTTGAGGGTTGAGGGTTGAGGTACATTTCGGTGTGACATTTAAATTGTCTTGCCGATATACACTGTAAAGGTTATTTTGTGGACTTTCAAGGATTTTTTCACCTGTGTTAATGTTCAACTTGTTTCGCTCTGCATCAAGGGATTACGGTTTGACGTTGAGGGCCGAGGTTCGAGGGTCAAGGGTTTAGGGATAGGGTTGAGGTTGAAGGGATTAGGGTTTAGGGACAAGGTTGAGGTTGAGGGATTAGGATTTGACATTGAGGGTTGAGGGTTTAGGGATAGGGTTGAGGGATTAGGATTTGACATTGAGGGTTGAGGGTCAAGGGATCAGAGTTGAGGGTTTAGGGTTTAGAGATCTATAGGAGGACAAAACGCGAGCGCGTTATAGCGCGAGCGCGTTATAACGCGCTCGCGTTTTGTAATTCTACTAAAACGGTAAAAAAGTGGTTACCCCCGTGATCCAGGCCCACATGCTCTATTTTCTTACTGATTCTGCGCGTGCTCCGACAAAAAAGAAGTGCTTTCATGCTATTGGGAAGTTCACATGCACATTTGACACATTGTACCACCTTTGCATGATCTTTCCACCACCTTTTCTGCTTTGCCAACTTGAGAAGGAGGAAATAACATAGTTTTCAAACCAAATTTGATATATATCTATACAAGTTTCAATTTTTGTAGTATTGCAATGTTAATTTTGATTCAATTTTAAGAATTTAACATTGAAAAGGAAGCAAGTGGTGAAAAACTCAAATTGTTGAGGAGTTTGATGCAAGAAGATAAAAACACTACATAATTGGGTACTCTCTCCATTCAAATCTTCATTTTTTAGGTATGTCAAGTCTTTACATGCATGTTCTTTACATTTTCCTTATTTCGGATTGAATTACTTTATCATGCATTATCATACATGTTTAAAATAGACACATTTCCAATCAAGAAAGCAACCTACAATCTCACATGATGCCATGTATATTTTCTACACTTGGGCTCTTTAATAATTATGTGTAATAAACAAACCTTAGTTCATACCATGATGTCAAACTATACAAGAATAAATCCTTACAACATAAAAAAAATACAATCTCACTATTATCATGTATTCATTTCTTAAGAACTAATATTGGTCTCTTTATCATGCTACAGACAAATTCTCCGTCATGCCGAGGAAACGATCAAGAATTAAACCAACACAGGAAGAGATAGAAGCTAAGAATGCAAAGAAAGCAATGGCTATGAGGGAACTTCGTGAGAAGAGGAAATTGGACACGATAAATGAAGACATACCAATTGAAGAGGAACCACAACCATCACAAAGAGATATGGTATTGGCGGCACAAAGAGAACGAATGCAAAAACTTCGTGGTACGAGAGATTTAAATACCATAGTTGGAGACACATCCTTTATCGCAAGACAACATGTAGGGACACCATCTACCACATCTCAAGTTGAGAGTACATCATCACTCACATGTGATGAAGGAGGTACGCCATCGTTCCCACCTCAACCTCAAGGTATGTCATCTATTCCATCTTCGATCGAAGGTATGCCATCTAACCCATCTCATTTAAATATTGATGAAATTCCTAATGTTGAGATGAATTTACCTAACTTGACACCACCTAGAATTTTGCATAGAAAGCCAAAGTATTTGATTGATATTGATGAGAATATTTTGCAGCCAATGGAAGGTAAGATTCCAAAACGCACTTGTAGAAGATATGCTAATAAGATTTGGAGATTGTTCTTTGAAAAGTTAAATGAGACTGCAAGATGTCAACTATTCGTTGAAATGATGCGAAGTATAAAGTATAGGTCTATCATGAAGATTCTTGGGTTGAGAACATCAGAGGCTTCAAGTGAAAAATCTATTGTCAAGAATCTAATGAGTGCGTATGAGAGTGTGGGTAACACCTCACGCACAAAAGATAGTAATGCAACACGGCGTGTGATTACATCGACTATAGTAAGTAGTCAAACGAGGAAAGCTCGTCTTATTAGAAAGACAAGTCAAAAATTGAGAATTAATAGGAAAACTTTATCAAGAGCCGTTGGAAGACGCCAAAGAATTGAGGACACTAATGCCAATGAATTATGGGCGTTCTCGGGGAGACTACCACGAAAAGATAAACCAATTGTTGAAGCATTGAGGTCACTAATTGAAGACTTTTGGAAGAATTACACAAGGGTATCTCCGAATCAAAGGGATGTGGTAAGAAGGAGAATTGGTAGTCAGAACCGCGAGCCACATCCAAAGCATTTTTTGGATGAGACTCAAACACAGTTTTATGGTAAATTTCTAGAGAAGTATCCTCAAATTAAAATTTGTCAAAGATATTTTGAAATGCTAAAACCTTTCTATGTTAAGATAAATCACACACGCACTGCTTGTTGTTGTAGATTACATATTGAATTTTCTAACCATTTTGATGCTTATAGGTCTATATGTTTAGATATGCATACTAACAATGATTTGCAGGGTTGTGCCATATGTGCCCCACCAACATCTTCAAGAGATTTCATATCAAGAATTTTATGTGAAAGAGAGGAAGGTCAAATATTCTACAAGAAATTATGCTTGGATGGCACATGTCATCGTTGCGGTGGCTTGCAACATTTGCCAATATGTGAACATATGGAAATAACACATGCGGTTGGAAATGAACTAGTAGAATTTGGCAAGTATAAAACAGTGGCATACAATACAAAAGATGGTAAAGAAGCAAAGAGGTGTGAATTAGTTATTGAAAAGATTCCAGTGTATCAGTTTATGCCTATATTTCGTGACAGCATAGTGTATGAGTATGCAAGACATGCCCATAGAGCTCGATGGTTGGACTTGCAATTCAAGTTATGCAAGGACACATTTCCAGTTGGTAGCATTGTTTCAGTCGTCGACTTTGCAGAGAACTACAGTCTACAGCCACAGCGTGAGGTGCAATCACAATATTACAACTCCACACAGGTTTCTATATTTGTGCACATCGCATTCATTCATGCGAATGATAGTACAGAGGATGACAGAAAGATCATAAGGGAGTATCATTTCTATATTAGTGATGATCGCACGCATTCTACGGAGTTCGTGCAAGGTTGCTTTCAGGTGTTCTATAATGATTTGGCTAGAAGGGGCATATCGTTCAGTCAGCATATCATATGGTCGGATAATTGTGCATCACAATTCAAGAACTCGCGGAATTTCTATTGGCTGAGTAGGAGGCATAATTTTACAGGTATTCAACATATGTGGAACTTTTGTGAGGCCGGGCATGGAAAGGGGGAGCATGATGGTGCAGGAGCATGTATCAAAAGAGCCATAGCACGAGAAGAGTTAAAGTATAAAGACAATGCAAAGTTGACAGATGCAAAATCGATTGTCGAGTGGTGTAATGCTTCCATGGGTCCAGGTAATGAAGGTAAGTCTTTAGTTCGTAGATTTTTTTGGTTGATAGATGATACTAACATTGCACCATATGAGGATTGTTGTACACTGACAGGATCAAATGAGATGCACTCTTTCAGAAGTTCAATTGCAGGTTCATGGAGTATCCATACACGAAAGATGTCATGCTTTTGTTCTTCCTGTACAATTCAAGTCTGGGATGAGTGCGAGTCAAAGGAGTGGGTTGACGAATGGCAGTTAAGTTATCTTAGCCCACTTGACACGTATCGACCCCCGACGGCACTGGAACTAACACAGATGGAATCGTCAGTTGACTTTGACCACATATCAGATTTAGTTCAACCAGGTAATATAGGGCACATATATGCATCTAATTTCATCTAGTTCAACCAGGTAATGTCATCTTACTTTGTAGTGTTTTTGTAATGTTGACTAATTTCATCTAATTTGCTACACATATCAATGTAGGACACGTATATGCAGTTATTGCAGATGAAGATAATGAAGAGGGAACAGATTATTACTTATGCCGTTGTGTTGAGGCCAAAAAGAAATTGGAGGCCCCTGTTACAGATGGAGAAAACATCGAATACCCTACAGGATCAGTGGTTATTACTGGAACATGGCTTAGAAGGTACCCACATAAGAGTGTTAATATTTGGCTATTTCAGGACTTTGACATGCATCGAAAGATTCTTCATTACTCGAACCTTGTCGTGGCATCCAATGTTCATTTGATAAAGTATCGGGGTAGACCTTTGAACAAAATATTGTGGAAGGTGCGTGAGTCTGACCATGAAGCAATACTTGACACAATAAAGAGTAGAGCAGATCCAGATGGTTCATTGGATTAATTTGTAAGTATTCACGTTGATTTTGTAAAGTTATGTTACATTGAGTTGTAAGTATGCACATTAATTTGTAAGGTTTGTCTTTTTTTATTTCCTCCTGCATTTTTACACATATGTACACATTTTTCCATCATCATGTTATGCATTTTTGGTGTCCTGCTCCTGATGCGACCAAACTCATAACTCACCCTACTAGACACCATTTGATGATCTCTCCAACACTCTGGATCCAGGGCGCCCAATCATGATGATGACCTATATACCATTCTCCCAAGGCGCTCATAATGAATGAATGATAAGGAGCGCCTTGACCTCTATAATCAAGGTGATTTTAAGTCACTTTGAGTCATTTGGGGTCAGTTTGAGTCTTTGAGTCATGTTGCAAAAAAGTGTCAATGTTGTCAAGTTGCACAAAGCAACCTTTGCATTTTTGGTGTCTTGCTCGTGATGCGACCAAACTGACTGTTCCAACGCGTCCGAATGGGTACATTTATGCTAGGCATGGTCCTATTTCTCACCCAAACATGTCGAAACAGTCAGAGCTACATTGTACCAACGATATCCCTGAAGAGTCCAAAGTGCAAAAAGGCAGCAATCTTTGACGAGATGTTACTCAAAAATCATGTCACTTAGAAACATTCCGTCTGAGGCAACGGGATCACGTAGAGTGCCTCTACAATAACCTCTCTCGGTTTTTTATAGCTCTGAAGCATTTGCCCGTGGTGAAAGGTTTTCTGCTGCCCCAAAAATCGTCAGAAGGAGGCAGTGTAAAGTTGCAAAGGGGTGTAACTTTCGTCCTGCTCCTGATGCGACCAAACTGACTGTTCCAACGCGTCCGAATGGGTACATTTATGCTAGGCATGGTCCTATTTCTCACCCAAACATGTCGAAACAGTCGGAGCTACATTGTACCGACGATATCCCTGAAGAGTCCAAAGTGCAAAAAGGCAGCAATCTTTGACGAGATGTTACTCAAAAACTGTGTCACTTAGAAACATTTCGTCTGAGGCAACGGGATCATGTAGAGTGCCTCTACAATAACCTCTCTCAGTTTTTTATAGCTCTGAGGCATTTGCCCGTGGTGAAAGGTTTTCTGTTGCCCTAAAAATCGTCAGAAGGAGGCAGTGTAAAGTTCCAAAGGGGTGTAACTTTCGTCCTGCTCCTGATGCGACCAAACTGACTGTTCCAACGCGTCCGAATGGGTACATTTATGCTAGGCATGGTCCTATTTCTCACCCAAACATGTCGAAACAGTCGGAGCTACATTGTACCGACGATATCCCTGAAGAGTCCAAAGTGCAAAAAGGTAGCAATCTTTGACGAGATGTTACTCAAAAACTGTGTCACTTAGAAACATTCCGTCTGAGGCAACGGGATCACGTAGAGTGCCTCTACAATAACCTCTCTCGGTTTTTTATAGCTCTGAGGCATTTGCCCGTGGTGAAAGGTTTTCTGTTGCCCTAAAAATCGTCAGAAGGAGGCAGTGTAAAGTTGCAAAGGGGTGTAACTTTCGTCCTTCTCCTGATGCGACCAAACTGACTGTTCCAACGCGTCCGAATGGGTACATTTATGCTAGGCATGGTCCTATTTCTCACCCAAACATGTCGAAACAGTCGGAGCTACATTGTACCGACGATATCCCTGAAGAGTCCAAAGTGCAAAAAGGCAGCAATCTTTGACGAGATGTTACTCGAAAATCGTGTCACTTAGAAACATTCCGTCTGAGGCAACGGGATCACGTAGAGTGCCTCTACAATAACCTCTCTCGGTTTTTTATAGCTCTGAGGCATTTGCCCGTGGTGAAAGGTTTTCTGTTGCCCTAAAAATCATCAGAAGGAGGCAGTGTAAAGTTGCAAAGGGGTGTAACTTTCGTCCTGCTCCTGATGCAACCAAACTGACTGTTCCAACGCGTCCGAATGGGTACATTTATGCTAGGCATGGTCCTATTTCTCACCCAAACATGTCGAAACAGTCGGAGCTACATTGTACCGATGATATCCCTGAAGAGTCCAAAGTGCAAAAAGGCAGCAATCTTTGACGAGATGTTACTCAAAAACCGTGTCACTTAGAAACATTCCGTCTGAGGCAACGGGATCACGTAGAGTGCCTCTACAATAACCTCTCTCAGTTTTTTATAGCTCTGAGGCATTTGCCCGTGGTGAAAGGTTTTCTGTTGCCCTAAAAATCGTCAGAAGGAGGCAGTGTAAAGTTGCAAAGGGGTGTAACTTTCGTCCTGCTCCTGATGCAACCAAACTGACTGTTCCAACGCGTCCGAATGGGTACATTTATGCTAGGCATGGTCCTATTTCTCACCCAAACATGTCGAAACAGTCGGAGCTACATTGTACCGACGATATCCCTGAAGAGTCCAAAGTGCAAAAAGGCAGCAATCTTTGACGAGATGTTACTCAAAAACCGTGTCACTTAGAAACATTCCGTCTGAGGCAACGGGATCACGTAGAGTGCCTCTACAATAACCTCTCTCGGTTTTTTATAGCTCTGAGGCATTTGCCCGTGGTGAAAGGTTTTCTGCTGCCCCAAAAATCGTCAGAAGGAGGCAGTGTAAAGTTGCAAAGGGGTGTAACTTTCGTCCTGCTCCTGATGCGACCAAACTGACTGTTCCAACGCGTCCGAATGGGTACATTTATGCTAGGCATGGTCCTATTTCTCACCCAAACATGTCGAAACAGTCGGAGCTACATTGTACCGACGATATCCCTGAAGAGTCCAAAGTGCAAAAAGGCAGCAATCTTTGACGAGATGTTACTCGAAAACCGTGTCACTTAGAAACATTCCGTCTGAGGCAACGGGATCACGTAGAGTGCCTCTACAATAACCTCTCTCGGTTTTTTATAGCTCTGAGGCATTTGCCCGTGGTGAAAGGTTTTCTGCTGCCCCAAAAATCGTCAGAAGGAGGCAGTGTAAAGTTGCAAAGGGGTGTAACTTTCGTCCTGCTCCTGATGCGACCAAACTGACTGTTCCAACGCGTCCGAATGGGTACATTTATGCTAGGCATGGTCCTATTTCTCACCCAAACATGTCGAAACAGTCGGAGCTACATTGTACCGACGATATCCCTGAAGAGTCCAAAGTGCAAAAAGGCAGCAATCTTTGACGAGATGTTACTCGAAAATCGTGTCACTTAGAAACATTCCGTCTGAGGCAACGGGATCACGTAGAGTGCCTCTACAATAACCTCTCTCGGTTTTTTATAGCTCTGAGGCATTTGCCCGTGGTGAAAGGTTTTCTGTTGCCCTAAAAATCGTCAGAAGGAGGCAGTGTAAAGTTGCAAAGGGGTGTAACTTTCGTCCTGCTCCTGATGCGACCAAACTGACTGTTCCAACGCGTCCGAATGGGTACATTTATGCTAGGCATGGTCCTATTTCTCACCCAAACATGTCGAAACAGTCGGAGCTACATTGTACCGACGATATCCCTGAAGAGTCCAAAGTGCAAAAAGGCAGCAATCTTTGACGAGATGTTACTCAAAAACCGTGTCACTTAGAAACATTCCGTCTGAGGCAACGGGATCACGTAGAGTGCCTCTACAATAACCTCTCTCAGTTTTTTATAGCTTTGAGGCATTTGCCCGTGGTGAAAGGTTTTCTGCTGCCCCAAAAATCGTCAGAAGGAGGCAGTGTATTAAGTCAGGATGAAAGCCTATTCACTCTAGGCGCCTGTTTTTGACCAAATCACACATGCGCCTTGAACAACTCTGTCTTCAAGGCGCTTTTCTCTAATCTCTGTAACTCTCCAAATCCACTAAGGCGCAAATTTTACCTCTTGGGCTCAAGATATAGGTTCTTCATCCAAGGCGCCAGAATGGTCCAAAGGCGCATTTCACCTCTAACCTCACCTCTGACCTTACTTGGAGGCGCTAAACCTCATCTCATTGCTCTCCTCCATTACAAGCGCTCACTTACCTCAATCTTGGGCGCATACCAACATCCCAACATCCAAATCACCTAGGCGCTCAAAACCTTCAAGACTCAAGGTGCATTTTATGATCAAACAAGGTATCTCCTGAACAAGGCGCTCATAGTCTCATCAGGGCGTTAATCATCATCATGAGCACTCATATTGTTCTAGGCGCACAATTATCTCTGGAATGCTCAAGGCGCACATACCCTTCTCTAGGCTAGTTTACACTTATTCAAGGCGCTCATTCCAAACTTACATGAACTACTCATTACAAGACGCACAAACTAGATGATCCTAGGGCATAAGGGCGCTCATAGGAGTTGTTATGTGTCATTTTGGCCAAGGTTTTCTGGAGCAGTGAAGACATTAGGAAGGGGATGATCGTTTGGATAGTTTTGAATGCTTTATTTCTCCTTGTTTAAACTAGGCGCTCACTGAGGATTGGAGTAGCCTTTGCACCCTCACATCACGTTAATCGGCGTTTCAAAGGCAATCATAGTATAGGAAGATTTGCGCCTTGAAGAAGAGAGTTATCTGGTGAGTGCTTAGGAGTTCTGGCGCCTAGGGGAAAGGTCTAGGTAGAGCGCCTTCAGACTTTCACAGTGAAGTGCCTTAAGGAGTTGGATGATGTTTTTAGCGCCTTAAGGATGATGATGGAGCGCTTTGGAGTCAGGTTAGTCTGGAGCACCTTAAGAAGGTAAAGCACTTCAAATGTAAACACAAGTGTTTTGAGCGCCCTAATGAGAAGTTGTCTTGGCACCATAAGTTGTTCAAACGAAGATATGCGCCTTGGATAGTTGCAAAGACCTAATTTAGCGCCCAAGGTTGGAAGACTCTTTGTGAGCGCCCAGTGTTTGAAAGCTCTTTGTGTTTGGTGCATTAAAATGAATTTGGCACCTAAATAGTATTGAAACACTCAACTGAGCGCCTAAAGCCCATGAGAGAAGTGATATGCGCCTTGATAGGAATATCATGGAAGATGAGTTTACTGAATGGCGCCTTGAATGACTTGGTTGATTAAGTGTTTTAGCACCTAGATATGGGATGAATCATTGAGCGCCTTTGGTTGAGATGATGTCAGCACCTTTGAGATTATAACACCTTGGAGTCAAGTTCGAAGGAGCACCTTGAGAAGGTAAAACACTTCAAATGTTTTCAAGGAATTGGAGAAGTCACTTAGTGCCTAGAAGGAATTCCAGAGCAAGAGGGTTGGAGCGCCTTGAGCTTCAAGTCAGATATGCGCCTAGACCTCTACCCTTTAGCAAGTTGAAGCCCTCTGAGCCTTGACAACGTGAGAATGCCTTATAGTGAATATGCGCCTTGGGCAAGGTTGAATACAAAGTTGAGGAGTATATCATAATGAGTAAGTGCACTGTAGGGTTAGATGATAAAGACTAGTGCCTTGAGTGTCTTGGTCAAAATTTTGACGTGAGAAGTCTTGCAAGATCAAACCCTGGAGTGCACCTTAGAGAGAACCTATTGATCCTTTGCTTTGACAAGATTTGGGCGCCAGAATGATCCTTAATAAATGGAATGTATCTACACCAATTTTGCGCCTTTAGGGAAGTGATGGTGGCCAGAATGATCCTTAATCTCATATTTGTGCGCCTAGGTCTAGAAGCAAGATTTGAGCGCCTTAGGATAGGGTTTTTTGCACCTTGTCTTGGAGAGTGAATTTGCGCCTTGGATGATGTTGAAGCGCCTTGGGATGAAATGCGCCCAAACTTATAGAGGGCCTTCAGTGAGGGAGTTGAAGAGAGTGCTTAGAGGAAGGATAGCCTTAAGATCAAACTAAGTACTTAGAAACCTAAGATTAGCGCCTTATTTGAAGTTATACACCTATTCTGGCGCCAGAGAGTGAGTTTGAGTGTGAAGAAGTGAATGTCTGCGCCTTGAAGGGGATACAAAGGGAAGATGATGTACCTTGATGGGTTGATGATGGAAATTTGCGTTTTGGAGCTAAATGTGCGCCTTGAAGGAGATAGTGCATAGAGGTACAATGAATCTTCCGGAGAACATGGATAGACAACTAAGTCTCCAACTTGAGTCTTCTAAGTGAATTGGATAATGAAGAGAGTCTAGTCATTTTGGGCGCTAGTATCAGGATGAATCATCCAAAATGGGTGCCTAGAACTAGAAGGCGCCAATGCATGAGTTCAAGGATCCTCCATTGGAGCGCCTAGCCCAGATGGCTATAGATTGAAAGTTTTAAAGCTAAGTGATGTCTCTTACGTGAATTCCTAGCCCAGGTGCATGTGTTGGGAAAAACTCTTTGGCTCTGGCGCCTAGAATTGGGAGCTTTGTAAGATGCACCAATTGATGAAACATTTCCATTTTGCGCCTAGAATAGAACTCTCTCACATAGTTGAAATTGACTTGATAGAAGGAGATAAGTCTTAAGGACTAGTTTGGCGCCTCACTTGCCTATCTCACCTTTGAAATGTGCTTTGGTTGATGATCATCATTGATGGAACCTAGTGAAATGTAAAGCTATTTGCATCTCCAGAGGATCAAAATTGGATTAGGAGATCATCCTTGCAGTTGAGATTGACAGAGAAGTGTTAAAGGAATCACTTCAAATGGGCGCCTAAGCTAGTTGAGGCGCATATCAATTCCACTGTAACTCCAGACTGACGCTTAGGATCCAGTCATCTCCTAAGGCGCAGTTCCATTCACCCATGACCTCGCTTGGCGTCTAAAACTTGGAAACTCCTTTGGAAAGCTCCTGTTGCGCCTAGAAGATGAGTTTGGGATATCAACTTGCAAAAGGCTTAGAAACTCTTCAAAGATGTTAGGCACAATCCCATGGCACTGGAGCTCAGTTTTGGCGCCTTCAAGGAATAGCACATGAAGGAACTTGGGAGGTCAGGTGCTTGTAAAAGGGAACACCTTGGAACATCTTCCAGGGGTTGAAGTAGTAAGAAAACATCAAGTGAGTCTAGGCGCACTCCCTTGTGTGAACAGTTTAGCTCTGGCGCCTAGCCACAGAGTGAGCCAGAAGAAGTAGTTTGGACATTAGAAGATAGGCGCTTATTCTACAATGAAGCATTCCACCTTCCTAATCAACAAAGACTTGCAAGAATTGACAAAGGAAGCTAAGGCGCACCTTCTACTTGTTTCCACCTCCAGAATGCGCCTAACCTTGAAAGGGGGTTCAAAGATGTTTGTTAGACCTTTTCACTCAAGGCACTCACCTTAGGCGCACTTTCTAAGTCCTTGTCACCTCAAGGAAACACCTAGTTTGGAAGGCGCTTGCCCTGTTCTCCACTCCTTTCAATTGGCGCCTAGAACACAGAATGCATGAAAGGAGCGCCTAGACTCCAGAGGGCTGATTTGGGCACCTAGCATTTAAAACACTTTCATAATGATGATGTTTTGGCGCCTACTCTTGGAAACAATCCAGAGCATCCATAAACTCTAATTGGCACCTAATGTTGACAAGGCGCAACTTCAGGAGGAGGTCACCTCAACTTGGCGCCCAAGTCAGAAAAACCTGTAAATCCTTCAAATATGCGCCTACCTTGTGAGGTGATGAGTTGAACATTCTAAATCTTCAAATGTTGCTCAAATAAGGAAGACATTGTAACATCAAGGCTTCAAGGCCTGTCCTTGTATTTCCATTGAATGAGTTGTACTTCATGCTATTGAAAGCATTTTCCATGTAATAAGACATTGCAAGTTGATTGAATCAAGTAACAAGACAAGTACCCAACTCTAATGTTGTTTCATTCAAATAGTTATCTTGATGTATATCTTTATGTTATTGAAGTAGTTGATGAATTGTTAGCAAGTAAAAGTGTTTAAGTAAGGAAAATTTTTCGTAGAACTAGTTGGGTATCTTACACTTACACCATGCCTATCCATCAAACATCACAATGCAATCAAAATCCTAACAACATGCCCATGATCCAAGATCAAGTGCAATCATGCAAAGATATTATCAATCACAAGCCTATTAAGAATGAACTAGAGTCTTCTAGTACCATACTTTTCCATCAAACACCATCATGTAATCCATGGCCTATCAAGCCTATCAAAGAAAATGCAAACATCCTATGTAATACAATCAGACTTTAAATATTTGAAGTAGCCATCTACAAATATCCATTCAAAAGTGGATTTATAATGCAAGTATGGACGCCATCAATAAAAAAGATTTGTATTAACCAAATATCCATATACGCATACATCAATATCTGTCGATATAAGTATAACATATATACAAAATAGCCATATAGGCTTACAAGAATGCCATATAGGCATACAATGTCAACTATGTACAATACAAAATATATGTCCACAAATGCCATATAGGCATACAACAGAGGAACACAATAAAAAGTCATTCTCCTCTAGCTGGTGAAGAGAATAAATCACGAGCAGCCTTTGATCTTCTAGGGGATGGAGACATGCATGTGGGTGGTCTACTACGAACCCGAGGGCTACTTCTCCTATTTAGTTCTTCCTGCACCTTTACCTGTTACAAAAAAAAGTATAGATATTAATATATAGAAATTACATGTTATAAAAAAATGAAACATTTAACAAAATAATCACTTACCGCTAACATATAATCTGTCTGCTCGCTTGCCTCAGTAGAAGGAAAAGGCCCTAGTGATGTCATGTCCTATAGAAACCATCCAGATAGAAATTAAACTTCAAATCAATAATCTTTTGATTTTTCAAAAATAGACAACTATAACAATGAATGTAAATTGAAATTTACTAATCTGCCTCATACCCCTGTCAATGCCATAGAGCTATGAATTGCAGAGGCCACACCCTGCTCCATTGCCCTATGAACATGGGGAGGTGTATCCGCAGCCTGCATCATCTGGAAATAAAACAACATTATTCAATTACGAAAACTATAATAGTGATGCAAATCATGGCTCCTAACATACACACACGCTCATCTAAACATGGAAGTACACACAATAAAACACACAAATCACATACAAAAATTTAGTAAGTACAATTCATTCATTAAACTATTTATTTTATTACCTCCGTAAAGCTTTGAAGTCCACCACCGCTGGCAGGTGTTGCCATGAAATCTACAGTGTTAACCTATTCAACATCCAAAATCAGAAATTAGAATACCATTCATATAACGATGCTATTCACATGTAATATTTATAATTGTTTATTAGTTACATACCTCGACAGTAGATGATCTAGTGAAAAATGTAGGTGGAGAACCACTGAAAACTGCATCGACGCTATGACCCTGAAATTTCATTAAAATCATCAATTTAAATTAGTTAATCTTGTATTTCAAAAATAAAATTTAATAAATTAAATTCAATAAACTTGCTAATATTTACCTGAGTATCAAGGCCGAAAGTCTCACTCAGGAGGGTATCTGTCATCGCCATCTGCTCAGCTGCAGATGTAGCCTGTGCACCTGCGTCCTGACTGTCCATGGGGTCATAACCACAGGCTGACCCGCAAGCCTGGCAAGTATGCGGTGGGACCCTACTCCTCGCACTATCTCCCAACCCACTCTGTGTTGCAGGATCGGCATGCTCTATGATGCTCTGGGTCAAGGCACTAATCGACCTCAGTGTATCGACCTCAACACTCTCCTTCACAATGGAAGGAATAGAAACATGCTCGTGGGCTGGTCTGCTGATTACTCGTCTCACTACCCGCTGTGGGTCAAGACGTGCCCCTGGTCTATCCTGTGCTGAGCCCCCACCTCTACCCTGGAAGTCCCGCATATCAAAATAGTTTGGCACTTTATTGAGGACAAACTCGGAGTAGAGTTTCCTCAAAAAGTATTGCGGGACCTCATTGTTATTGCATGGAGGATGGTCAAAAACCATCCACCACCTCTGCCCGAAATTGTCCCTTATCGCTTGGTTGTTGCACCAATGGATAGGGAACCTCTTGCATGTAATGGGTGGAGGTTGATTTGTTTGTGGGTTTGTGAAAATTGAACACAAGTCTACTTTTGTAATTTGTAATTTTTTGACATCTTGATATGACAATTTATCTGCATAGTAATCTCTAAACTCTCTCTTTTTATCGGTCCAACTAGTTATTTGCTTGCTAATTGAATTTACATTTGATAACATAGACTCAAGAGATTCGGCAAGCGTGGACCTATGCAAGGTTGAAGTGGAAGGATCTTTCAACCTTGCAATTATATCTTCAATTTATTTTTTGTTGTTTTCAATTTCCCCCATTATATTATCTTGTGTTCCAGGGGCATGTCGAGGAATGAATGGAGGAGGTTGTTGTTCTGCAGGTATTTCTTCCTCAAGATTTTGTGGATTTTGAGGATTTTGAGGAGGAGGAGGAGGTGCATTAACATTTCCTACAATTAATAAAATATGCATCAAAAATCAACACAAAACCTACCTATTTAGGAAGAAATTCAAACAAAAAAACAAAGATAACTCACCCCTTTGGCGTGCTCGACGTCGCGGCGGCATTTCGGCGATGAATCGACAAATCTTTTGTGTTGAACGGTGTTTTGTAGAACGCGAGCGCGTTTTTGAAGGGTTTTAAGCCGCGGGCGGAGGAAAAACTCACAATGAAATGAACTAAAATGAAATGACAGCGTTTTTTTTTTATATATGAAGCGCTTTATAACGCGCTCGCGTTATGGCTCGGCAATGACGAGCCTTAGGCTTGTCATTGCCAAGCCATAACGCGAGCGCGTTATAACGCGCTCGCGTTATGCCTAAATTTTTTTTCAAAATTTTTTGGCCACTTTTTGGCCCCCCATCTTTTTGCACTTACCCAGATGTTCCTTCCTTTTTAAAATCTTTGTAGTTGTGTACCATTTATTAATGATTATTATAGAAGGATATGGGCATATTTTCTTAGAAGTAAATCTAAGATCTTTAGTTAGTTTAGGGAGTTTAAGGCTCTCTTGGAAAACCAAACTAGTACAAAGATTAAGGTTTTGAGGACTAATATAGTGGTGAGTATTGTTCTATAGAGTTTGATATAATTTATAAGGAGAACGACATTGAAAGAAATAAGACAAATACATATGCCCCTGAGTAGAATGGAGTTAAAGAACACATGAACATGACATTGATGGAGAGTGCTAGGATTATGCTTAGTGGGTCTAGACTGGAATAGAAGTTCTCGTAGAAGCAATTGCTACTGCATGTGACTTGATCAATAGTTTCCTACATTATGGCTTGTGGAGAAAATCCCCATGGACGTTTGGATGGGTAAAAATCACTCACTTGAATATGTTCATGTATTTGGTTGTGAGGCATATGCTCATGTGTCTAGGTAGAAGTGGTCAAACTTGGATAATAAGGTTGTGAAATGTATCTTCATTATCCATGACATCGGTGTGAAAGGGTTCAAGTCTTAGGATCATATGGTCAAAAAATTCTCTATAGTTGGAATGCAATTTTCAATGGGTCAAACCGTCCACTATAGTTGAGTCGTCCACTATAGTTGAGTAGCCTAAAATTGATACAAAGTTAGTTATGTAGCTACAACCAAAGGCTGAGAAGGATACATGGGATGATGAATTAGAGGTTTAGGTTGGACCAAATGAGGAGGACAATATGGAGAGCTTAGAGAGTTTAGAAGAATAATTAGAACCTCCATCTTAGCTTTTGAGGAGCTCCACTCAACAAAGGAGGCAACTAGAAAGGTATAGCCTACCTGATTTTAGATGTATATTTGCTTTGTTGGCTAACACTAATAAACCTAGAATAGGTAAAGAGGCAATGGAAATGGATGATTGCGAGTCTTAGAAACCATCCATGGATAAGTGATGGATACACTAAGAATGATACATGGGACTTGGTTTAGTTGCTTGAAGGATGGAAACCTATTGGCTAAAAATGGGTGTTCAAAAAGAAGTTACACTTTGATGGTAACATTATACAAAGCATGGTTGGTTACCAACCAGTATTCCTAGATTAAGGGAATACATTTTGGTGAGATTTTCTCCCCTATTGCAAAGTTGGCATCTATCATAATGCTATTAGTTTGTGCTTCTACTTTTAATCTTAAGGTTGAGTAGATGGATGTGTAGAAAACTCTCACATGGTGATCTTGAGGAGGAGATCTACATGACCTATCTAGAGCAATACATTGGGAAGGGTAAATAAAGATTGGTTTATCATTTGAAGATGTTGGGTGCCAAAACCACAGCTCCACTTCCTAGGATGGAATCACACTAACAAGGCCAGGTTTGTTGTCATGCAAGCATAATCGGTCCATCAACAAAACGTGGAGGGTTGAAGGTCAACTCTATGGGAGTGGGTTTCATCCCCTGCACTTTAAGTTTAGCTAAACTCTGGAGGGATTTTCCAAGGGGTATACCTTAACATGTATTGAGTTCAAACTAGATGAACAACTAAAACCCAATGAACAACCAAACCCAACTTGTTATCTTGATCCCAAAACTGTCACTAAACAAAGAACAATTGGCTGTCACAAAACCCATATATAGATGATACAAATTGTGCAAGTATGCATGCACATAAATGATGGTTCTTCCCCTAAACCACTGGTAAATGTTTTTGTTTGTTTAAAATGATGTGAGATTGACATGAATGGCTCCAGACCACTTGCCTACTCTATGGGAAACAAAGTCATAATTCATTAAGAAAACAACAAACTGAAACCCCAAAAGAACAATAAGCTATGTATTTGCATACATCACATAATATGAGATATTGAAACAAAACATACTTAGTAATCCAAAACATAACTGCAATATACCTGTGATAGGTAAAAATTAGGTTAATAAGATCAAGCATAGCCATGAAAACCTTACCCTACCATCATCAAAGAATCTAATCCAAATGAAATCAAAGCATGCAATTCAAGAACAATATCACCTAGATTGTATGATTCCTTGTTCATGATGTGGATTGCTTCTTCAACAATGAACAATTATGAAAATCAAAGCTGCCATGATGGATGTATGATACTGATAATATGCTCAATAGACACTAAAATGCTCAATATTCTCAAGATGATAATGTAGATGCTATATGAATGTTGGATAGATGTAGTATGGAATGAGAGGGTGTTTATATAGAACTCAACCAAAATCAATCAACGGTGGAGATTTGGTGGCTATGTGAATGGCTAAGATTAAAGGATAGTCATGGGTGAATGTGTAAATGACAAGTGGAGGGAAGATAAGTCTTATGTGTGACTGTGTACATAAAAAGTACTACATATGAAAGATATTAAATAAAAGATGCAATACCACTTATCTTTTTAAATGAAAGAGGCACACATGTTGGCTCATTGAGATAAATAATAAGAGAAAATTAATTAAATAAATAAAATTTATTTAATTAATTGAAAAATGGGCTTATGAAGGGAATTTTAATTAAATAAATAAGATTTATTTAATTAAAATAGATAGAAATAGATAATTAAATAATAAAAGATTATTTAATTATAGATTAGAGAACATAGAAGAAATAGCTAATGAATTAATTAAATAAATATGAATTTATTTAATTAATAGAAGACATATGTGATAGGAAAATTGCTCAAATGTGTTAGACAAATGCAGATGGTAGCTAATGTGATATTTGAATGCTAATGATAATTAGGTCAATTTTGGGTGTCTACAATACCCATATATAACATGAGAGAGATTATTACAAAGCTTGCAATATTTTTGCAGTAATTGGTTGTTATCAGGGTAATCATTTGCTAGGCCTCCTAAAAATATCCACAACACCTTTTTATCAGGCTCTTGTATTGAAAATTTGGTGAAAAACCGCACATTTTTGCTATATTTTTGCCCTAGGGTTTGGCCTAGTTTGCACTCCAAGTGTGTTGTGACAAATTTTATGGATTGAGGTGACTAATATCATTGCTATTATTTTCTGTACCTCCTAAAATTCTGTACAACACCCCTTGTGCTAGGTCTTGGAATTGAAAAACCGTGAAAATTTGCCTAATTTTTACTATATTTTCACTAGGGGTTGACCTTGAGTGGCACTAAAAGCGTGTTGTGATGGATATTTTGGAATTAAGAGGCTGTTATTACTGATATAATTTTCTGCACATCATCATTTTTCTCACAACACCCTTTGTCATGCTCTTTTGCATTGAGATTTGGTGAAAAAACGCATATTTTAGTGCATTTTCACTATATTTTGACTTGTCGTCATCTTAGATTTGCATCAAGAGTGTGTTGTGAAGGATATTATTTCTATAATAGAATGATATCAGACATATAATTTTCTGCCCTTGATCAATTTCCTTACGACACCTTTGCTTTCATATATTTGCATTGAAAAAGTACAAAAAATCGAGCACTTTAGGTCATTTTTACATATAGTTTTGCACTTGTCTTTTGCACAAATTTGGAAAATATTTTTAAATATGATCTTACACTGATTTGAAAACATACCCATGGCACCTTCATGTCATTTTTCAATGGTATCTTTGCATGCAT
This sequence comes from Cunninghamia lanceolata, assembly GCA_027924645.1. Classification (NCBI taxonomy): domain Eukaryota; kingdom Viridiplantae; phylum Streptophyta; class Pinopsida; order Cupressales; family Cupressaceae; genus Cunninghamia; species Cunninghamia lanceolata. The sequence goes on along the minus strand of BSBN01001616.1, from coordinate 1,469,817 downwards.
TTATCAAAGATCTTGATTTTGACCAATTTTTAACCCTCACGAGTGAACATCCTATGATATTAGAAAGCTTAACTGAGTTCTTCTCCATGAGTAGCAATGAAAAAGATGATGGTGATAGCACTTCTCCCATGAATTCAATACCCACTACATGTGATGATGACATAAATTTATCCTCTGGGCATTCTTTGAAAAATTATTCTTCTCATGAGGATTCACTGGTACATGACAATGATACCTTGCCAACAACAGAAGAGACACAACTTTTGCAAGATATCATGCCTCCTACAACTACAATAGAACAACCAATATTCCCTGATGTTGAGGATCCTATTGATGTGATAACACATGTAACTGATGAGTAAATAAACCAACTTGACAATAACCTAGCCGATTTTCAAGCATTTGTTGAAACTGAAAGGATAGCAGTAGAAGCTATACCTGTGATTCACAACATAAGAAAATTCATAAAAGAATGGCAAGATGGTTTTGATTTTGTTTGAGGCTTAGCACATATTGTACAACATAATGTCATGCCTCGATATGATTTAGACAATTACACATCTCTCATGAATACACACCCTCAGGTAGTAGAAGACTTAACATACCACATTGAGAATGATGAGTATGAAAACTCTCTTAATGAACCTTATGAGGCTGAAGATGACTATCTGAACTATGATGAAATAATTAGTTTAATAGAAGTGGACAAGAAGAAAGTTGAGAATTCACCTAACCCATGGAAAGATGGCATTGATTTAATTGTTGACAAAGGTTAGATTGGTTGTCCATACAGGTAAGTATCTCTAACCCTTTATCTCTCTCGTGATGTGCTTCCCTCGTGATGTGCTATGTGTTTTTAGGCCTCCTGGGATGACCCTTGATTCTCCTGTAAGGTCTGGGATACCAGGAGACCACTTCTATTGTGACCTTCTATTTGTACCATCATTCTTCTATATTTCCTATCTCTCTGATTTCATTGTTGTGTTGTGTCTTATGGACATAGCGTTGCGGTTGGTGACCTGGGGGCACCCTCCTATGTGATTCTCCCTAAGACACTTGTTTCTCCTCTCTTATTTATTATTTCCCTTCCTCTAGTATTTCTATCTAGCGGGCGGATGACAAAAAACATTTATATTGATGCGGACCTAGCGTCCCTTTCGCGAGAAATCAAAAATTGGACTTAGTTCCTAATATGACAATGGGGTTGTATATTTTATCCGACGCTTGGCTAGTGGAAGCACTTGTGCTTTCCGCGTAGTGATTTTGATGATGTTCTATCTCATTTACAAATCATAACAATACTGCTGCTCTGTGCACTTTGTCTACCTTGAATCTTGCATGCTTCAGATTTCATATCCATTGATGTTGTTGTTTTTATGTGGACACTAACATGTTTCTTGCAGGGATGTGTTTGTGGGAACATTTGGCGATCGTAAAGTGCATGTCACCTCCATGGGACATGGGTTTTGCAAAATTCTGTGTTCCCTTGTGTGTTTTCTTCCTAGCTTAACGTGCTTAATATTGATGCACGATATCAACCACCTTAAGGTGGGGGCATATATAAGGTAAGTTGTCTGTTCTAGATGCTAGTAAAGTGTGTTTGAACAATCTTGAAATCTATTGCGTATACCTCCTTTTCACTGTAAGGCATCTCTGTGATGCAGGTGGGGTTGTATACTTGTGAGCTCATACCTCCTTTTCACCATAAGGCGTCTCCGTGATGCGGGTGGGGTTGTATGCCATGCTTTCTTTTCACTGTAAGGCGTCTCCGCGATGCGGGTGGGGTTACATTTTCAAAAGTCCTCTGTGGAGGCAGGGAGCAGTTCTATGACTAACTCAACCCTTAAGTGTGTCTTCGATGATTGTTGTGGCAAAGCGCAATCGTTGGTGTGTGCCTGTAATGTGCCTGAGATGGTGCTGAACCTAGAAATAGGGACACTACATCGCTTGTCTGCTATGTTTTCTCCGTGTCTTCAAAGTGTGTGTGTTTGGCGTGTTTGTTGCCCCATATGCAGTCTAAAGACTTGCACAATGAGTGCATCCTGCATTTTGGGACATTTTGCGTGTCTTGCATGTGTGTTGCCCCATATACAGTTTAAAGAGCTGCGCGATGAGTGCATCATGTATTATGGTAGGTTTGTTTACTTTGCTATACTTGCATTTGCATTTCATATATATGAGAAAAAGAAAAGAAAAGAAATCATTCTTGTCTTCCATGCATTAATGTGTCTTCTATGCATTTACTGTATTCTCCATGTTTTACATGACTATAACTGTCTTCTCCGTGTTTTGCGTGCCTATCATTGTCTTCAATGTGCTTGGTGTGTCTTCTCCGTGCTTGGCGTGTTTGTTGTGCTTGTTGACTGTACTTTAATGCATGTATACGCGTCACATTTATACATACATTAAAGTTAGGGCTAAATGTAATGTCAAAAAATGTCCCCTTGGGGGCTTTTCCCTCAAAAGGTTTAGCTCTTGGGTCTCTAGTGTGCATTTAGGACATCTTGCATCATAATTCAACATGCCGATGGAATGAACCCTGGGTATCATGACAAATGGGACCTAGGGGGACCCCTTGAACCTAACCCTGCCCAAAATAGCGGGAGGACTTGGGTGCTCACGCCCTAGGCCTGCCCTACTTTGGGTCAGGCCCAAATTTCTAGTGTCGGTTTATGACTGTTATTTGGTCCCTAGGATGACACGGTAAGTTTGAATTTATGAAATCTTGGCGGCAATGTTTGTAGTTGCATATAAAATCATGTTTAGGCATTCATTTGTAAACTAGATGATTACTAGCAAGCTATTGTGTTCTAAAGGCGATTCAAGACTTTCATTATGTTGCAAGAGTAGATTTATGTTGTCTATGTGTTTGTGTTTGCAGATTTGAGCATCCATTCCTCATGGAATGAAGAGCTTCTTCCTCCAATGAGATCTTCACTACAAGGTGACATCTATTGTGATTATTGAGCATTTATCATTTGGTTTTTGCCTCTGCCTCCCAAGGGCACGCACTCTCAATCTGACAACGATTTTCGGAAGACTTGAATGTCTCTCTGAGGCTTAACTGAGGCAAGCCTCTAAACACCACAACCCCCTCCCAAAGTTTTCATGATTACAGGTTACAGGTTGGAGTTGCAGACAAAGTGAAGTTGCAGACAAAGTGAAGTTGCATGAGGGTACAACAGAGTGTCGAAATTACAAATCAGTGAAGAAAATAACTCCCTGGACTTGGGCGCCCTCTCATTAGTCCTCAAAGTTTCGCAACAGGAAAATCTCTGATACAACAGATACAGGTTGCAGACCTTGTTTCCAGATCTCGACAAAAAGCAAGGCCTTGGACTTGGGTGCCCTCTCTTTAGTCCCTAACTTTTTCGCCTTCAGACCCCAAAAATAGGTGCATAGTTATTTGATATTTTACATCTTTCTGTAGAAGCATTTTCTGTAATTCATCTATTTACTGTCGTATTTGCATAATTAGGGTTTTAAGGCATAATTGAGCATAAGAGAAAGAAATTGTCAATCTAATCATAAAAATCCAAGTTTCCCTACATCTCAATAGTGACCTAGGGTATGATAGTACGTTGCAACTTGACCCTAGGTCCTTCAATGTAAGGGTGAAAGGAGGATATACACCAAAACTACCAAAACTCAACTATCCAAATTCCACCCTTTACAGCTATGTCTATACTAGACCAAACATTGCTCAACCAATGGGTGTCTTAAGTAGTTACATGGCTAATCTTGGATGGGGACATTGGGTTGCAGTGAGAATGATCTCCAAGTATTTGTAAGGTACTTCTAAGTATTCCATATGTTATCATGATGATGTTTCAAAAGAACAACACTTAATGGATATATAGGGTTATGTAGATTTGGATTGGATAGCGAGTGTTGATAGAAGATCTACTAGTGGCTACATGTTTAACTTATTTGTTGGTATAGTGAGTTGGATAAGTAAGTGACAGTTTGTGGACATTTTATCTACAATAGAAATGTAATGCATGCCAACTACTCATGCCTATAAGGATTCCATTTGTATTTTGATTGGGCTACATTATAGAGTAGTTAAATTTTATTACAATAGTTAGAGTGCCATTAGATTGGCAAGGAACTTGACCTTTCATGCATGGACAAAGCACATTGATGTATAATATCATTTTGTTTGTGACATGGTGGAAGATGGGAGGATATTTCTAGAGAAATTTGACACTTTGGAGAATATTATGGAATCTTAAACAAAACCAATTGTCTTAAAGAAGTTCAAGTGGTGTAGTAAGTCTATTCAAGTCTCTCAACCCCTAGTAGATAGTTGATAGTGTTGGTATTCCCTTTGCTCTTTCAAGGTGTTTGACAACTGGGAGAATGTTAAGAAAGTTGTCTCAACCTTACATCCTAATCTTCAAATATAATTTTTTGGCTATAAAAGTTATTTTTGGCCTCAAAATTATCAAAATAGGCTTTAACCAACTAAAGTTGGATATAGTGACATGGATCTCTCCATGATCTTATTTAAAAAGAAGATAAATTAAGTTCCTAAATCAAAAGTTATGGCCTCCCACATCAAGAATATAAGAGCATCTATCACGCATATGAGAGTTGTAAGAGGGAAATACACATGTTGACCACGGATATTCACCAACCTATGACATGTCATTATGACTATCATAAACCATCTTTGGAGTTTTGATTAGGACAAATTGGATGGTACCCAAGTTGGGTGAGTAACTATGACATGTTATGACAGATTCTTATAAGGCTTCTCTTAGGATTTAGGTGTTGGAATTTGACTAGGGGATTTGGGCACCACATTTGGGTGGTTTTAGCTCATGGTTTTATAATTCCCCTTTTGGTGGTTTCATGTATTGGTTTCTTTACTTATCTGGTGCTTGGGATGGAATTTGGATAGTGTATTTTTAGATATTTGTTAGAAATGAAGGTGAAAAACTATATAATGGAAATCTAATTTCAACTGTTATAATAATCCAGTGCAGAACCAAATGGATATTATAGGAAATCAAATCAACAATACAAAGAAATAAAGGAGCAAAAGAACTAAACACATAACACAATGTTTATGTGGAGAAACCCTTTCGGTAAAAAATTCACACAAGAATAGATGCACCAGTTTGTATTAACTTCAATAGAGTTTACAATACATCACTAACAACCTCCTCTTTAGTCTTCAATCCAGCAACACCTATTTTTTAGTTTCAACTCTCTACAACACAGTCGTAATACAATGCCCACACTAAAAGAGTGTTTCCATCTAGGGAAAAAAAAACCCTAACATAACTTCTACCCTCAAATCTGTGACGTAATGATGAATGATCTAGATTAACTATGAAATTATAATATTTTATAAGGTAATTTTCTAAAAAAATCTTTGGGGACGCTACCCCTGAAGACAGCTGAAACAAGACCGCTACTTGGTGAATACATCTTCCCTTATGGAAATCTACAAACAATAGTAGGAGTAATTAATTACATAGGATTTACAAGGTTGATGGCACCTTAATCCTAATAGTATTGTTATGCTACCAATATTACTCCATATTTGAGTGTTGGTGTTGCCTCCTATGGATCCTTCATGCCTCAATTTTTTTGTAACTAATATTATTGTTGATTAATACATTAGTTTAGAGTTTGGAGGCTAGGTTTTTTGAAAGTGTTTTCCCAAGATACATCATTGTGTTGTAGTGAATGATTATATTATGTTGTTTCTTTCTTATATATATTTTTAGATTATATTTTCTATATTCATCTTTCCTCTTAGATTAGTGTAGGAATCATTTCTATACCTTAGCTTCCTTTCATAGATATTACAAATCTCTTCACCACATGTATAAAAGAACTATTGCACTGTATGTGAGTGCTAGCATCAAGTAGAAAGAGAGTAACAACTTGAATCTCATTCATGAACACCATAGCTCCTTGAATCATCTTACAACATCCATTGCCAAAGACAACCTACACACCGAAATCATTATTTTTTTAAATTTAGATAATAGGTTTCGTGTCTAACTAGGGATGTGCAAGACTCTAGTAATACCCTTGATCCTCCCATTGAGTATCAAATCTTGACTCTCCCACAACCAATAATGCTAAGGTAGGAGTTGTTGTTGGGGTAGATCTTCCCCATCAAAACTCTCATAGTTTGAAAAATACTCCCCATGGGGAGTCACGTGGAAAGATGATTTGGAGTCAATCATCTATGCATACATAGTTAAGGCTACAACAAAGGCCTCTCTCACACTCTCTTAAGAAGATATAATTGAATCATGATCAAACTTAGTCTTTTTTTCTTTTTCTCCTCCTTCTAATCTCTTTTGAAAAGGCACATCTTGCCGTTTCAATATTTAGGCTTGGACTTACCAGAAGACTTAGGTCTCCCACGAGATTTATCTGCTTTTGTCCTTCTTTGTGTTCTTTTTGTCTTTTTATTTTGACCATCCATGAATATCCAAAACTTCTTTGGTGGATTTGGTAGCCTTCTACCTCATCTCCTCTGAGAGAAGAGCAACCACAATCTCACGAGGCACAAGTTTTATAATAGTGCTTCCAATAGCCATTGCTAGGTTGTTCCACGAGTCTAATAATGAACAAAGAGTGGGCATGCATCAGTCTCCCTATTCCATCTTCACTCCCACTAAGTGTAGGTATCTCACTATGATGTTGAATGCATTTAGGTGATCAACAACATAATCATTCTTGAACCCATCCTCAAAGTATACAACTTCTTCTATAGAAAAAGCTTGTTAACTAGAGATTTATCTTGGTACAAGTTTTACAACTTCTTCTAGAGAATTATTGTGGTGGATCCTTTATAGGCATTCAACAACATTGAATCAACCAAGCAAAGGCTAATAAGGCTTCACACTTTTCTATCCAACACTAGCCAACTCTTTTGGTGACATTGCAATAGGTTTGTTTCTAGAAATTGTAACCCACATATTATGATCTTGAGTAAATCCTTCATCTTGATCTTCCACATCTCAAAGTTAATGCATTAAATCTTTCCATCTCCAATCTAGGCATGCTCTCCATCTTTCCTAAAACAATGATCTCCTCTAAACACGCTCCTGCTTAAATCAAGACTAGTTTAAAAAATATTTTTCCTAACACCTAGGACCTAACTTGATCAAATTCTAATACCAATTGAAAGGAAGCTAAGATCATGGAAATGCTTTCTACACTAACGTATGCGAGGAGATGTATAAAAAACATGATCTAAACAATTTCGTGAATCAAAGAACACAGGGAATTGTAATCCCACAACATAGAAATTTATCTTGGGAAAACCCTTTTAGAAAAAACACACTTGCAAAGGTCTCTTGATGCCTTTTATATTATTAGTAATAACGAGATTACAATACGATCTGAGAACATACACCCTCATGCATCACCAACTGTGTCCCGAGAGTTTCTAGTAGCATAACAGTACCTGTAAATACACTATGAAAGCTCCATATCAAACACCAAATAAATAGGAGAATCAATCCATCAAACCATGAGTGGTAAACAACAAACCATAAGCCAATACCATGACCCAAAAATGACACCCAAATCAAGGGTCCAAATTCTAAAGGAGTCTGACTATTTTTAGCAGATTTTCTTACACATATCCTAAGTTGTCATAACTTTGTCATAACCACCTCACCAACTTGGGTGCTCCATTATCTCCAACCAAAGATGCTCTATGATGCTTCATAAGTTGGTTAACAAGTCAAGTCAACAATGTAACTCCCCTCTTATATTCTCTTACGTGTGTCATAAGATCTCTTACACATCTTACAATGTCATAAGAGGCTCTTACGCATCTTTCTAACATTAGATACTCTTACAACTCCTTAAAAATGTCATACATTAAATTACACATGACAAAATAGCCAAGTCATGTAGTGGAATGCTCTTTTCCATGGGGCCTCCCAAATAATTATTAAATAATAAATAAATTGAATGTTAAAATTGCAAGGTGTATGACACACCTATCCCAAAAATATAACGATTTTAAAATACATTACTCATAATAAGCAAGTCCATGACCTTTCTATCCCAATTTTCACATAATTTTATATATTGATCCATATAACTTATTTAGTGCTATGAAAAGAGTAGAGAATTCAAGAGTGAACATCTCAATCTCTAAATCAATGTCACACAGGGAAGATGATTTTGTTTTATTTGTCTTAGTAGGAGATGGTTGACCATATATGAATGGGTTCATATAGAGTAATGACATATATTGTAATAATTATAATTTTACATTCACCACACCTTGTATGTACCCCAAATCATCACCAAATAAAGAATTGTCACTATCTACCGCAAATCATCACCAAATAAAGAATTATCACTATCAATAGGGTCTTGCTCCTTGGGTTCCTCTTGTTTTTTTTGAACTCTTTAGATTCAGTTTTTTGGCACTTTTTGTGTAGATTGATTCTTTTTAATAACAACCTCAGATTGATCAAGTTCCATCTAACAATGATTTAATGGATGAGGATCGACATCTATGTAGTATTGCTTATTAGTTCCTGTTGTAGGTAGGATTACTAATAAATCGGTTCAATGCAGTTTCTTTTTTCAATGCAATTTCTTTTCTTTGGTTTGCTTAGCCTTTTCGCCCGCCCGCTGGGCAGTCTGACCGGCGGTTTCTTTTGCATTATCATAGTTTTGCGCGAGGCTTTCCTATGCCTTGCTTATTGTATTGTGTGTTGTCTTTCGCTAAACCTAATCTGAAGAAAAAGAAACGGAATTTAATCTAAAGGAAACAAACTAATCTTAATAGCAAGGAAAACATTTTACAAATAAAAAAGAACCCACTTCTCCTGTGTTTTTTCTTTCATGTTCTTTGCAGTCTCAGCAGAGGCATGCATTGTTTCATGGGTTTTTTTCCTTAGCTCCTGTGTTCACATCACCCATCTTATTCCTAGTTGCTCCTATGTATTCTCGCAATTTCTCCTGCACATTGCAATTTAATATCACAAAATCATTTCAGTCCTCCCAATTTCCTATATCACAATATTAAATAATTCATTCTTATCAGGCCTCTGCAACCAAAAATCATCATGACCATAATCATCTCTCTCTAACCCTACACCACCCTCACAATTCAAATCCTTCCTATGTAGATCAAAATGCAAATTTACAGACACCCCCTTCTCCTTCTTTTCCTTGGCGTGGCATCCTCCTAACGATAACCCCAAATTCAACTCCACGTCATCCCCACTCTCCTCCTCCTTGTCCATCATCAACCTCTGCAACAAATCTTTAGAAAAAGCAAGAGAAGTTGCAGCAGCACCCTGATAAAAACTAATCCTATTGTCTGAATCCACCATATGTGCCATCAAAACACGGTCCCTACAATCCCACATTACTCCCCAAAATAAGCAGAATTCCCCAATTTAACGCAAACCCATCCCACTATTTCAAATTCCATAACACCCCATTCAAACTAAACGATTGAAGCCAAGAAAATACCAATCCATACAGCACCCAAAAAAATCCAAACGTACCTGAATTTAAATAGAGTTGCTACTCAACTCCCAGGGGACTAAACCATGAGGAACAAGGAGAATCGAGGGCGCGACGCGAGGCTTGTATTGTTCATCATCTACACCAATTCATTACCCAAAATCATCCCCACCTTTCCTCACGAGTCACACCCACCCAAATTGTTATCTACGTGCCCAATTCAGACTCTCTAGTAATAAGCGGCGCGGTTAAAATTGAATACCAGAAATTCTAGCTAAATTTAGCAGCAAATGTTGCAGAGTGAAGTCAAAATGCAATCTTCCAGCGTCTGCATGCATACACCAAATCCTGGAAGCGCCACGTTTTCCACACCTCAGAGTCATGGCACTTGGGAGGACTAAAATGAATTCTTAGCCAATAGGAAATTGAAGGTAACATTTAAATATAATTTTTAAGTCAGTTTATAAATATTAAGAATGAATTTTTAAATATTACATAATTAATTATATAACAGTAAATCTATGCATGTTTTGACTACAAATATGTATTTTGACAAGTAATAGCATCTATTTATTCAACCCTCCCAAGACTTGTGTGTCAAGTAAGGTGAGTTTCATGTTAAGGTGATTTAATTTATAGAGTTGCACAGTTCCAATCATTGAAAATAATTGTGCTTGAACAATAACTATGGTCTTATGTTACATAGATGGCAACCAAAGAAGTCCAAATGTATCATTTAACTTTACTTCACATTGAGACTACAATTTGGACAGCTTAAGGGTCAACATCTAATTTAAATCAAAAGTGGATTAGAATCGTATCTAGGTATGCTTAATAATAAGCCTAGGTTTAAGAGATATAAATTAAAATGTTTATGATTTCAATTAGAGTTAACTACAATGGACAGATTGACCATCCAACATCTTCCTACCCAATCATATAACAATGCCAACAATAGTATCCATGTCTGGATTCTTTATATGTTGAATGAAAGATATGTATTAGCTTAAACACTTAAATTTCATTATCATATGGGGTGTCCCAAATGTGCATCTAAACTATTATAAATGCTCGACATACTCTCTTTCATCTATAGGCATCAAAATCTCCATTTATATTCTTTTCACGGCATGGTAGTTTGATTGTGTGGCAAAATAGACACATACAATAGAACATAACAACTATTAATTATAACAACAATCATTACGTTTACCACATCACCGACAGAACGCAATGTGTCTCTTGTTATTATAAGTGAATTTAAGAATTTTATAAACATAGAGGTACGAGCCCTATGGCATGGATCTAAGAGTGACCCAAAAACATATTATAAGCTGACCAGCGAGCCATCACATAAAATAGTGAATTAATAGTCAGTAGACTAGTCGTATAAGAAACCAAACTATGTCAATAAATTATGAACCAGTGTTATCAAAACCCTTAATGCTAAGTATTGGCACCTACACTATCACCCTAGTTAAACTGAGCAGCATCTCAGGGGCCTTCAGGATGCACTGATGGTGCATCATATTCCTATGTTCATGCCTCCTCATGTGCATGTCAGTGTGCGTATAAATAGTTCATTTACCTTGAAATTCCCGTGTTTCTTTCACCGTTTCCGTTGCCGCGTTTAGATTGCCGTGTCCAAATTGCGGACGTTAAAATTGCCGGCACCGGGAAATCGTGTGAGAAGAAGTTCATTTTTTTTTTAAGGAAAAGGAAAACGGTTGAAAAAATATAAGTGTTCATTTTTAATTTTTATGAAGGTATTCCCACCAGTTCTTTGCTTTTCTACTAAAATCTATAAATTTATTTGCTGCAATTTTATTAAGTAAAAACAATATGATGAAATAATTAATATATTATATTATTATTATAATTTATATAATATGTTAATATATAATCATACACAACATTATTATAATTTACATAATATAATATCAATATATAATATTAATTTTCATAATAATATAATATATATAATCATATATTAATTACTATAATTTATTAAAATATATTATATTAATACTAATATATTTATGGATAATAAAATAAAAAATATATTTCAATATTTAATATATAATATTTTAGAATTTATTTATTTATTTTTGGTAAATATGCACCTCTAAAAAAAATAGAAGATTTAAAATTTGTATATATGTTATTCTTTTAACACTTAAAAAAAATATTTTGCTAAACATTGGCTAATGAAATATTTGAACTTAACACTTTTAAAGTGCAAATGCAATCCTTCACATGTCCTCCAAGGCTTTCCAAAGCACATAAGAAACCTATATATCTAACCTCTCAATAGAGATATAAACTTATTCTAATATCATGAAATCATTCAATGGAAAAAATACCATTTACTCATGACATTCAAACAACATTTACCCCTTGGTACTTACATTCACCCTAGGGCATATAAAAGATATATTTCACTTTGTCCAAACTTCAGGAGTATCAAATACACCACGTTTCCACTTTTATTTATTTATTATTTTTTATTATAATTAATATATTACTATAATATTATGTTTTAATTATAATTAAAATATAATATTATATTTATATCATTATTACAATATTAAATATAATAATATTATATTTGTATAATTGCATTATTATAATATTATATATTATTTTATTATATTTATGTTTATGTTTATTATTATATTATTATATAATATTATTTTAATACTATAATATCAATTAATATAATATATCAAGTGTTATAATAAATATTAATATGCTTGTAATATCATAGGACAATGCAATTGCATGGATGTCCACACAATTGTATTGTTGTTTGATGGAAAAGTGATTAAAAATGTTCTAACATGGAAGTGCAAAATGAAATAAACATAGAAAATAGGTTTAAAAATGTAACACAAACTTGGTCACACAAGAACATAGAAACCATCAACATTTAGATTGGGGAGAAGGCCAAGTACAAGCTGAGTGAGTTCTAAGAGCATGTTATAGGGATGAACACTAAAATGAGGAAAATTTGTTATTGAAAAAGTGTAGGGTATGTAATTTGATCATTACACTAGCATTTTGAGCATTTGCATTCATTTCAAGGTTTACATTGATCTTTGAGCAAATATTGATAGGCATTTTATTGATTTTATGATCAGATTTAACAAAAAACAGAAATAAAACAACACACGAACAATAGAACACAACATATATCCTGGGAAAACCCTCCTTCTCGAGGGAGAAAAACCCAGCAACAATATATCTCTTATATATTGAATAATGGAAAACAAATTAGCTTTTACAATGAGGCCAAACACAAGGCTGGATCAATCAACACCACACTTGATGCAATCTCAGACAAAAAATATCGAACTTCTTGATCTCTATTGAAGAATAATATTGAACTCCAATATCAAACTCCTGTTGTAGATGAATTTGCATTTGTTTCTTGAAAAAAATTAACTGAATCATATGAAAGAGAGCAGTGCCTCCCTTATATACACTTCAATGAGGTAATGGATAATCAACGTGTCCCTTCAAGGATGAAAGGTCAGCCACCAATGACAAAATATTATTTAATATTTAAGTGAAGCGCCTCTTCACAAAAAAAATGTCTTCAATAAATAAATAGCCATAGGCTATATTTAATTTATTGCTTTATTAAAATCACTGCTGGAAGTATGAGGCCCGCGGCTACACATCAACACTCCCTCTTAGCTAGGGAGGAATACTTCCAGCTGCATAAAACATATCACCTCATCATGATGTCAACCACAATGGCTACTCCCATATGTGGAAAGGTAACATATCACCTCATCGTGATATTAACCATCATGGCTACTCCCATGTATGGTAAGTGTGCACAAGTGCCCATCACAGAATCCCTTAACGTGATGTTGTCACCTCATCGTGACGTTCACCATGGCTACTCCTAGAGGGTGAAAAACATAAGTACAAGAAAATCATCACAAACTCTCTCACGTGATGTCGTCATGGAGTCACACTCATGACATCCACCATGGCTACTCCCAGAGGGTGGAAATAAGGGCTTTCACCTCAAATCTGTCTCACAAAGAGAAATGCATTAACAAGGCTTGCACCTCAAATTTCTCTCACTAAGAGAAATGCATTAACAAGGGCTTGTACCTCAAATCTTTCTCATAGAAATGCATTAACAAGGGCTTGCACCTCAAATCTCTCTCACAGAGAGAAATGCATTAACAAGGGCTTGCACCTCAAATCTCTCTCACAGAGAGAAATGCATTATAGTACATCTCAAGAAGTCACTGATACTGAGACTCCCTCTCAGCAAGGGCTTCATTCTCCACAACTCCAAGCTTGTCTCGAAAATGCACAAACTTTACTTGGCAAGAGGCTTGGTGAGAATGTATGTCATTTTCTCATCAGTGATGATGTACTACCATATCTCTTGATATAGTGGAATTTGATCTCAACATGTTTAGTTCTATCATGAAACACTGGATTGACAAAAAGATTCACATAGCTTTGTTTATCATAATGAATGATAGTTGGCTTCAACAATTGTCCAAAGAATCTTGCAAGAAACTTTCGAAGCCACACTGCTTTTCAAGCTACCACACAAGCTGCAATATACTCGGCCTCTGCTGAGCTTAGTGTCATTGAAGACTGGTTCCTGGTACACCAGGATATCATCGTAGACCCCAAATTGAAGCAACATCCAGAGGTGCTCTTCTGATCAGCAACACACCCAACCCAATCAGAATCAGTATATCCAAACAGCTTCAAGTCCACACTAGAAGAATATCTCAAGCCGTACCCAACTGTAGTGCATGTAACCAAGATCCTTCATTTTAAATTTAGAAGCTAACTCCTTTCATTTGATAATGAGGTGATCTTCTCCAGTAAGAAATAAATCACCAAGATCAACTAGATTACCATCTTCTTCAGGTTCAGTAGGCTCCCTCTGAATCTTTCAATACTTGCATCAACCTTCTGACCTCTTCGTCCAAGATTGCCTACAATGCTTGCCTTAGAGAAAGAGCACACCTCTGATATTGTAGAGAGTTCAGGATTGTCCTCCTCGACCTCAAACCAAATCACTCTATTCTGAATAGGTTTGCAGAGCTATCAATGTCAAATCTGGATAGATTATCTTGTGCAATTCTGTTCTCAGCAGCTAAAGAGGTCTTCCAAGGATATTTATCATCAGCCTTGCAACGCTGCAACCTTCACTTCTTCTCAGTGAGTCACAGAACTCCCTCTTGACCCCTCCCTTAGAGATTGCATAGAAGACTTCTAAAAGTGAACTCCCTCTAGCCACCAACTCAGTCCCATGGCTGCAAGTTGTGACTCCATGCTTGATCATTTCTTTGGTCGGCATGACTTCCTCACAAGATGCCTGAATCTCTTCCTCCTTGTACAATCTCTCATTACTTTCATGCCCCTCGATTCATCCTAGGAGCATTTTAGAGAGAGATTACTAACAGTTTATAACTATCGAAAGAAATATCAAGGCTAGAATCATACAAGGTTTACTATCTCAAGTTATAGCATAAATACATAAGAATTTATGAATAATATTAAAACATTAATAAAGAAATCAACCTATAAGTGAAATATGTAGCAAATATCAAAAGATCAGAATGAAGGGATAAGGAAACTTATCTTTATTGAATTCTGATATAACTCTTTCTTCCATTTTTTACTCCTCTCGAGAGTGCTAAACTTAGCACAACAAAAGACAATATGCAAAACTACAGATTTCTTGAATGCATTTAGCATGTAGAACCAACCCTCTCAAAGAGTCAAGGCTCTATCACAATTCATGCATTAGAGAATGATATCGATGTGACCAACTAATCACCCTCGACATTGCAGTTCTCTTTTTATTTCAGAGTCACACTCAGAAATCTTCACAACTAGCATGAAAAATAACTTGCAAAGAATAACACAATTCAAGAGAAACCACGATCTCTCTTTAGTAAACACACATGATAAAAAAACTCAGCAGACTAAATTTTTAGCGTAGACAAGAGTGATTTCAAGGGCACAAACAATAAGGAGAAATACTTATCTCTTTATTGAGTTGTTGGTCAATTCTATAGCTTGTCTTGTAGTCTCTTCCCAGCTGTTAAAAGTTTTCTCTTTATAGATCTGTGTAATCTCCTGAACGCTCATAATCAGAGATGAAATGTTCAATCACAGGGGTTGGTATAACATATCCAATATTTTTCTGCATCTTCATGTTTTAGAGACTGAAATGCTACTCCCACACACTGGCCCTTTCTATTGAAAGTAGGTCCACCAGAATTTCTAGCATTTATAGCAGCATCAATATGAAATAATCAGCACTCCTAGCACTTCAATGCATGACACAACTCCACTGGTCACAGAAATTGTGTCACCACCAATTTGATAACCTACTACAGTGACAGCATCTTGCAAAGATGGCAAAGCTCTGAATTGCACAGGAGTCACTTCTTCCCAAAACTCGTCATCATTCACAGTTAACAATGCGATGTCATACTTAGTCCCAATTACAAGCACAATAGCCAGATATTTAGTGTCGAATCCCTTCTTCTTCAACTTTATCTGTGTATGGTGTTCTACAGAGTGAGCATTAGTAAGTACTCTACGACCACCAATGATAAATTCACTGCTATTTGAACTGAACTGACGCTTGTGTTGCCATGGAAGTGAAAAAAAGGTTGGTTCTATGTGCACACAAAACACTTTGACTACTGCATTCATTGATGGCGAACCTTTGACATCCTCAGTCACCTCAGCAATAGTATTATGCCTTATTACATCACCTAAAATAGGACCAATGGTATTCTGAGTTAGTGATAAGCTCTCAAAATATGTCCCGAAGCTATTCACTCTTCAATCTCTTCAAGCCCTTGGCATCTACATTCTCAACTTTATTCAAACCTGATGCAGAACTCAAATCCAAGGGGCACTTCTTTGGTCTTCCCCTTCCAGGAGGATTTACACTAACTACAATATCAATGTTGCCATTGGGAGAATCTTCTATAGAATTGGTTTTGCCAGTATTATTAGCCTTATCAAATTCAGGGGAGCTTGATGCTCATTCCGTGCCCATGCCTAGACATGTAGTCATAAAGCTCTTAAAACCTAAATCATTTGCTTCATAGAGCGCATAGATAAATTTGAAATAACTAGAATCAATCAATAAAAAAAACATTTTCAAATAAATTTTCTCAGCCAGCTCCAAGTGACTGCTCCTAATGAGGAGGTCGATAAATTTACTATAATCAATGCCAAATTTCACACAATCTGGAATTAAGCTTAGTCAAATCTGATCAGTTTTCTTGAACCTTAGCTCTGATACCATGTTGATTTTATGATTAGATTTAACAGAAAGCAGAAATACAACAACACATGAACAATAGAACACAACATATATCCTGGGAAAACCCTCCTTCTTGAGGGAGAAAAACCTAGCAACAATATATCTCTTATATATTGAATAATGGAATACAAATTAGCTTTTACAATGAGGCCAAACACAAGGCCAAATCAATCAACACCACACTTGATGCAATCTCAGACAAAAAATATCAAACTTCTTGATCTCTATTGAAGAATAATATTGAACTCCAATATCGAACTCCTGTTGTAGATGAATTTGCATTTGTTTCTTGAATAGAAAAAAACTAAATCATATGAAAGAGAGCAGCGCCTCCCTTATATACACTTCGATGAGGTAATGGCTAATCAATGTGTCCCTTCAAGGATGAAAGGTCAGCCACCAATGACAAAATATTATTTAATATTTAAGTGAAGCACCTCTTCACAAAAAAAATGTCTTCAATAAATAAATAGCCGTAGGCTATATTTAATTTATTGCTTTATTAAAATCGTTGCTGGAAGTATGAGGCCCAGGGCTACACATCAACACATTTCATGTAAATTATTGTCCAAATAGATAGTAAGACATTTGTGTAACCACTTAAGATTGTAAAATCGGGTAAAGTTCAAATTGTAATTGCAGGAATATTTACTCATGGTTAAGTTTTTTGTCATTAGAATTAATGGGTTAGTTTATAATTTTAGTTTAAATAATTTAGTTTAAATAATTTAGTTTATAATAATTTATAAATTATATTTAAATTTTTTACATCATTTTTATTTATGTTTATATTGAAATTCAGTTTCAATAGTTTAGTTTAAAACTTTAGTTTAAGTTTATTTAAATTTAAATTTAATTTAAATTTCGTGGGTGTGCAAATTTCACCATTTATAATTTAAGTTTAAATAATTTCATTTATAATTTTAGTTTAAATAATTTGGTTTATTTAGTTTATAATTTAAATTTAAGTTTGAATAATTTTAGTTTAGTTTTTATTCATACTTGTCTTACAAAATTTGATTGTTTTTAATATTTGTAATATTAGGATTGAAAACTATGATTTGTAGTGTTTATTGATGACATCCAAGGTAAAGAAGAAATCAATTATAGAGAAAATTTTCATGATTGAGAAATCTCATAAAAAAAAAAGGAAGGCCACAAAGGATGAAAAGGTCCCCTATGGGACTAGAGATAAGAAGGGCATGAAGAAGGATAAAAAGAGTAGCAAGACCTATAAGATATACTTCCTTAAAATTTTAAAGCAGGTGCACCTTGATATCGATATTTCTAGCAAGGCCTTGGGAATTATGAATAACTTCATCAATGAGATCTTTGAGAAACTTGCCAGCAAGTGGAATAATTATGTGCAACTATTCTATAACTGACAGGGAGCGTGGTTATGATGGGAGGACAAGGGATCTTGATAAGGGAAGTCGAAAGCATAAGCAAGACAATATATCTTGGATTGGGAGAATAGAAGCGAGGAGAAGGAGCTTGATAAGAGAGAGTATTGACTACATTAACAAAGTGACAGGTATGCCAATGAACTAGTAGTAAACTGTAAATATTAAGCTTCAAACTATATGTAAAGCCGTTTCTATTTTCTAAGGAAGCCTTGAGAATCTGCATGTTTATATTAATCAATTGCTATTTGTGGCAAATAAAGCATCTCTATATTTATATACACTTTTAACATAGGAATATATCTGTGTATAGTATTGAAGTTATGTCTTTAGAAAACCGTGAATGTTGTTCTAGGCAGATTATGATAAATATAGATATCATTCATATCATTTAGAATTTGGTCTATAGAATGATCAAAATGTCAGAGATATATATAGCCGATAGGCAGTCATTTAATTATATTCTTTTTAAAGATAGTTTAAATGCAAGTTAAACATGTGTATAGGCTGAATGATATATATACTAGCCGGTCATTAAGCTTGGATAAATTCTGTTATTATATGAACGTACTATGTGTGAGATATTACCTTAGTATATCTATTGTGAGAACATTGGATATAAGCCAATATAGGCTGAATGGTTCGGTGTGTTGCCGATTGTGTAAGGTCGATTTGATAATATCAATCTTTACTTATCTATCTATGGAAAGAACCTACCAGTTAAGTCAGTAGTAGATCGAGAGCTTACTTAATATCTTATGACTTGAGTAGACCAAAAAATATTAGTATTATGATGTCATAGTATCCTTCTAAAGGAGCTGTATCAATTCGATGTTGACAGGTATCATTACTCTTGATTATTTATAAAAGTTTATAACCTGTGAATGATCAATGACTTGATTAAAAGACTTTAGTCAAATAGACTTCACATTCAAATAATCATGCAAAAGAATCTATTTAACTTATGTCGTAGAGGTAGAAAATATACACATTATCATTTTGATTTCTATGAGTAACCAAGAGTTCTCATATACTACTTTTATCCTTTTAAGAGGAAACCATTCTTTTATCTTATATTTTGGCCAATATTGGTCAATAGATCATTGTAAATTGCTTTTACCTCATTATGACAATATTATAGTCATTTTATATAGTTCACTTTGACAGGAAATTAATAGAATATAATCATAGACTAAGGCAAACATATCCTAGTGGATAGAGTCTTAGAAGTCTATAGACGTCAAAATCAATGACTATGACAAAATCGAGTATACCTTGAGAATGTATACCAAATTTATTTATGAGCACAAACATGGGTTAACAAGCCTTTGAGTAGATTGACAGGTTGGAATAGAACTAAGATTGGAAGGATGCAAAGAGAGGCTCAATACATGCTTTTAAGTCACCTAAGCTTTCACCTTATACTTGTCTTATAGTAACGAGTATATTTTATGTCTTTAAGACTTATATTGAATAAACAAGTCAAAGTATGTTGATATAATATTTACTGAAATGTAAGAAAGTTATCTCCAAGTCAAGAAATGAGTGTGTGAACATAAAACTTACTATATGAAACTTTGGCCAAAGTAATGCAAAAGTCACTGCTTGCATTGTTGGTTCACTGTGTACCAGATAACTGAACAGTCAGAGTGGGTTTCTCTTTATCCTTTCCATGTCTAAATATTTTTTGTTTGATCTTTTCTAGGTCTAATTATTTTTCATTTTAATCTTTCTCTTTATCCTTTCTATGTCTAATTATTTTTCATTTAATCTCTCTTTATCCTTTCTATGTCTAAATTTTTTTTGTTTTAACCTTTCCATGGAACCCTTCTACAATAAGGAAACTCACATGTTAAAAGACTTATGAAAATGACAAATAGTAATAATATTTTGTTGTAGGCTCAACTCAAATCAAGTTAAATTCATCCATAATAATAGGTGAGGTATTAAAGACAAAAAAATGTTGAGGAGTTAAATACTTGCATTTCTAGCATTATAAGGCTCAAAATGCCTTCCCTACCCATGCTATTGAAAACCCTAAGTCACAAGTGCTAGGTGATGTAGAGAAGATTCTATTGATAGCAAGGAGCAAGGAAGATGCGGTAAAAGAGGTTGGTGATAGGAACCTTCTACAAGTATTAGAGGATGAAAGATCCCACTAGTGTTAGGTACACATGCACCTGTGGCCCCTATTGCTCCGAGTAAGTAGGTCCCAGAGGGTGGGATTTGTGGTAAGGTTGGAAAAATAGTGCATGCACATTTTGGAGCTCCAGACAATGTGAAAGATGGAGTTTATTCCAAAAAGGTCAATGTAGAGGCTAAATCTTTGACAAGCAAAATGTGTAAGGTGGGCATTATCCCGTATTCTGGGGAACATCCTATATTATCTCTGGGTAGCAAGGTCCTTATAAGTGCGGAAGATTAATTCATAAATTGAGGGTTAATTTGTAAGTTTCATGCATTGTCACCAAGATTAGCAAATCTACATTCTTGGATTACGAAAAGATGGGCAGAAAAGATAAAAGGTAATATTAACATTTTTTTAAGTACTCAAGGTTTTTCTATATTGGTATGTGAGAAATCAGAGGATTGAAAATATGTTTTAGAAAAGGGCCATGGTTTTGGGACACAAGTATTTTACTTGTCAAGCCTTGTTTGCCAAATTTTAATTTGATGACAGAGACATTTTCTGTTATGCTTATTTGCATTAGGCTCCTTTATCTCCCACTACAGTTTTAGGTAGATGCCTATTTTTAGGGGATTGGAAATATACTAGAAAAATTCTTGTCTAAATTGACCTGAATACAGATAATATAATACACTCCACAAGACTATAGGTAGAACTAGATATTTTGAAAGGGCTTATGGATGAGATATGTTTAAAAGTGGAAGATTGGATTTGGAAATAGGTTATAGATTATGAAAACATTTCATTCTATTGCAAAAGATGCTTTCAAGTGGGTCATATTACAGTAGAATGCACAAAAGGGAAACCTAAATTGATCAAACAAGAAACTAGGTGCCAAGGGGCTTGTTATACACATCTTTCAATAAGGCTTTTGAGAGCTCATTAGAGAAAAACAAAGGGTACTTGTTCGACTGATTTGTAGCCAAATCGACTCTTGAAGTAGATATTAAACTAGGATAATCTAAGTTTATGTCAGATGTATCTTCCCCCTTACCTCCTAGATTTTCAAAAGTAGTTCATTTCCCCTTGTCTCAATAGCATATCTTTGTGGATAATGGCATGAAGAAGAGAAGCAAAAAGAATTGGTAAATTTAGCCATTTCCAAAGGAATGCAAGATAAATCATCTTTCAATAATAACATGCAACAAGTATTGAGACCCAAACATCCTGAACAACCTATAGGAAGATTCACATTATTTAAATGCAAATCTTAAGAATTATTATTATTATTAATCAAGCATATTTGGAGTCTTCATATTCTTTAAAAAATAAGAAGTAACAAGTGCCACGTAGTGGCCAGCACCTACCATGTAGTGTTGTAATTATAATTTTGTTTTAGTTTTAATTTTTTAATTCATTAGGTAAGTTACTTCAAATGTACTTTTTGTCAAACCAACAAAATCATTATTATTTATAGTTATAATATTAATAATAATATTAATTATATTATTAATATTTATTATAACACTTGATATATTATATTGATTGATATTACAGTATTATAAAAATATTATTTAATAATATAATAATAAACATAAACATAAATATAATAATATAATAATAAACATAAATATAATATAATAATATATAATATTATAATAATGAAATTATACAAATATAATATTATTATATTTAATATTGTAATAATAATATAAATATAATATTATATTATAATTATAATTAAAACATATGTTATAGTAATATAATAATTATAATAAATTTATAATAAAAAATAATAAATAAATAAAAGTGGAAACGTGGTGTATTTGATACTCCTAACTTACAAATTGCTTTGTTTCAAAATTTTTTATGTAGTGGTCCTAAGCTTAAGTTTGGACAAAGTGAAATATATCTTTTCTATGTCCTAGGGTGAATATAAGTATTAGGGGGTAAATTTTGTTTGACTGTCATGAGTAAATGCTATTTTTTTCCATTGAATGATTTCATGATGTTGGAGTAAGTTTATATCTCTTTTGAGAAGTTAGATATATAGGTTTCTTATGTGTTTTGAAAGTCTTGGAGGACATGTGAAGGATTGCATTTGCACTTTAAAAGTGTTAAGTTCAAATATTTCATTATTTTTAAGTGTTAAAAGAATAATATATATAAAAAAATTTAATCTTCTAGGTGCATATTTGCCAAAAATAAATTGTTTGTTTGCTTTTTCATTGTAAATCCATAAATGAGAAGATACATATGTTTTTTTTTTTTAAATTATTAGCCCAAACTATTGGGTAAAATGAGAGATTCAATCAAATATTTTAGAGCTCAAGTTAGATATTTACTATATAATAATAATCATATAACAATTTAATAAGAATAAATGAATTATTATTATTATTATTATATCATTAATAAGGACCAAATTATATATATTATATACAGTTTGTCCAAAATCTATCATTTCATATGATACCATCTTTTTAAAATTTCATTATATTTTACAGTGAAAAATCTTAAATACAACTATACAACTATCAAATTTATGCCCTAGTAGAATTGAAGTTGACCTATTAACAAAAACTATGGAAGAACCCAATATATATTTGAAAAAAACTAAAACTATTAAATAAATAACTATTAATTAAATAAAAAGAAAAATAGCTCTTAAATAAATAAACTATAAAATATTATATATTAAATATTGAAATATACTTTTTATTTTATTATCTATAAATATATTAGTATTAATATAATATATTTTAATAAATTATAGTAATTAATATATTATTATATATTATATTATTATGAAAATTAATATTATATATTAATATTATATTATGCAAATTATAATAATGTTATGTATAATTATATATTAACATATTATAATAATAATAATATAATATATTAATTATTCCATCATATTTTTTTTACTTAATAAAATTGTAGATTTTAGTAGAAAAGCAAAGCAAAGCACTGATGCGTATACTTCATAAAAATTAAAAACGAACACTTATTTTTTCAACCGTTTTCCCTTTCCTTTAAAAAAATGAAGAACTTCTCACACGATTTCCCCGTGACGGCAATCTTAACATCCACAATTTGGACACTAAACGCGGCAACGAAACGGCGAAAGAAACGCGGGAATTTCAAGGTAAATGAACTGTTTATACGGCACACTGACATGCACGTGAGGAGGCATGGCCATAGGCACCCTGAAGGGAATTAAGTCTTGCATGAAGCTTTAAAGCTATCTCTTTCTTAGATTTTCGTCAAGCACATGTACAGACCTATTTCATTATTTCTATGGCTGTATGTTGTTTTGTATTGTGTATGGTTGCTTTTTGCTGCCTTTTGCAGTCTTTGACTGCTTTTCTTTGTATATGCATTCATTCAATATAAAAAAAAAAAGTTTTCATTATACGCGGTAGCGGGTGCAAGGGGAATAAGGAATATCCTTTGTTGTTTTATCCTTAATGCTTCAAATTGAAACGAAGTGAAAACATTCACAGTGAAAGGGAAAGAAATCATCCTACATTATGAATCTCGTGCATCCATCCATTATCATTACCTTTTAATGGAACCAGTAAACACGAAGTTCAAAGAGTAAATTTTACATTCGCAGTCAAATCATCTTCTTGCAATGTGACGTGATGGTTGGTCCAGGAAACTTTTGCTTTACTCAACAAATTAAATGCTTAAGATTTGGTAAATGTGATGATTGATTTTCTCATTTTAGTGAATTATTGTCGCCAAGTTTGCAAGATTTGTCTCTTCTAAGGGCCAAAATGATGTTCTTGTTTATAATGATCAGCAAAACTAATACAATACCCAAGAGCAAGAATACCAAGATTCTACGTCGTCCAAAAAGATTCCTCGGCCGATTGAATACAAGGATATCAAGATTATACTAGCAATCGCACCTTGGTGTGCAATGGTTACGCTGAAGAGTTGTGGAAGTTCAATTATTGTGTCTTTAAGTGAATGATGATTGTATTGTATCCTTATGGCCCATGTCATTATGTAGCATTGGAAGAGAACATCTCTCGCTGTTGAGAGCTCACTGTCACCAGTTGAATAAACTTTTTTGGAGCATCATCTCTATTGGTCGACAGATCTACAGCCTTAACCTTTGCCATGAGTATCACCACCTACATATAACATAAGGAAGCAGTCTCCGCCATGTAACAAAAATTGTGGGCTTTTGCTACTCAATGCTGGCGTTTCATTTGATACACGTAGGCAATGAATACACTTTCAAATGTGCAAGTGCTACTCATTCTAAGGTGCCAATATAGCTAGAAAATGTCAATCCAAAAGTTCTCCTTGCTTTCCACTTGTACAGATGAAGGTATAGGGTAGAATGAATGGGCATGATTATTTGAATCATCTTACTTTACTCCAGTAAATTTCATGTCATCTTTGGATCATTGGCATGGAATGACCAATACAAATTCACTCTCTTTTTTCTTTATCATTGGATCGTTGGTATGAGAAGTACCATTTCATGAAGCTCTAATGGAGCTAGATGATATGGACCAACCCATACCAAGTTCCATTATTTACATTATCTCTCTATCCCCCTAGCTCTATCCTTGTCTCTATCTTGGATTGATTAAGATATCACAATTTTTTTTATTTCAAACTAAAAAAAGCATATTTTCAAACTCTTTAAGATTCCACTACTGACCCACAAGGTGATTTGGAACTCCAAATCCAACTAATACAAATATTTTCAATGCTTGTTTTTGGTAACCTCTTCAATTTGGGTGGGAACTTGGCTATGAGAAATAAGGAATTTATAATCTATTGAAGTCCATATTAGTACAAAATGAAGGTTTCATTATTCTGTCAAGTTACACTTAAATTCATTTCATGCCTTAGATAATTCACAATCCATAGAAATTCATAGAAAATAGAGGAATGCTTCCCCTCTAGCCCATCCCTTATGTTCGTGTTGTTGCCTATCAGATTATTACAGAGATTTCCACCTATTATCATATCAAATCCTACCATTGAATTAATCATTTCATCAAATTTCTCTCTCTCCATCTCTCCTCTATCTTCCTCTATTTCTCTATCTCACTTCTAAATAATTCACATTATATAAAATATACTAAGTTATAATAATAAATATATTTATATTTATATTTATATTGTTATATAGTATATCTTTATATAATGTGAATTATTTAATATATTCAATACAAATAAATAATTTTATAATATAATATTATTTTCAAAGTATATTGAATAAATCACATTATTTAAAATATATTATATAACAATAAATATCATTATATTAGATATTATATATAAAATTAATATAATTAAGTTAAAATAAATACAAATATTAAATATATAATATGTTCAATCTAAATATAATTTTGTATAATATTATATTATGCTTATAAATATATAAATATAATATTTTATATGATATATAATATTATTTAATAATATTAATTAAAAAAGTTGATTTTTTTTAATTCCCATTTGTGAGTGGACCCAAAATACAAAATACAATTTGGTGTAGAAATAATTAAATTTATGTCTCAAACTACTACTTGAATAAATAAAGTGAGTCAATCCAATAATATAGCTTAAAACGACAAAGCGATCATGGGTGGATAGCTTAGCAAAGTTTTTAAAAGCCCTTATAGCTAAGTGGTCCCCATTCCCAATGTTCTTCTCCTTGTTATTGTCATTAGTTGTGTATTTATTTATTGATAATAATTATTTTACTATGCATGTACCAACTATTTACATTGTATCTCTCTCTCTCTCTCTCTCTCTCTCTCTCTCTCTCTCTCTCTCTCTCTCTCTCTCTCTCTCTCTCTCTCTCTCTCTCTCTCTCTCTCTCTCTCTCTCTCTCTCTCTCTCTCTCTCTCTCTCTCTCTCTCTCACTTCATCTCTCTCTCTCACTTTCATACTTTAGGTTTTCTACTAATAAATATAAGACAATCTCTCTCTCTCTCTCTCTCTCTCTCTCTCTCTCTATATATATATATATATATATATATATATATATATATATATATATATATATATATATATATATATATCAATTTGATGATTTAAATTACCACATAAAGACTTAAATTGTATAACATAATTATTATTTTTCTAATTGCTTTGTTGGGAACACTTAGTTAAATCTTTCATAGTTACTTTCAAGCCATATTGATGGGGAAGTGCTTTAGAAAAGTAGTGGCAAGATTTTCAAAAATGTGTATAGAGCATGAAGGCAAGGAATAAAACCATTGTATAACACATTCCTTTAAGGTTCTTAGAAATGACTTGGCCAAAATCTTATCCTCATAAGCAAAATCTAAGCATACCATTGTGAAAGCTTGTAAATGCACGCTAGGATCTCCCTCACAATTTTATAATTCAAATCTCGGCACCATAGATACCATACAAAAAGGTTATATAACAACCTCATAAGCAAGTGGTATGTGATGTAGGTGATTGTATATAATAGTATCATTGTTGTTGTCATTGACTTGTTTCTTTAGAGTAACCATATCTTGTAACATTATATCCAAGTTAGAGGTAGGGTTAATGGTCGTATTATGCATGCATGAAATAGTCAAGGATGTATAATGAGGATGTGTGGAAATAGGTTTAACAAACATAGCCATGGAGGGAGGAACCACATAATGGGATGAGGTGAAAATGGGATGAGAAGGAGGGTAATGTGAGACATAGTTTGGGAATGATGGATGGTGTGGGAAACCTAGGTAGAAGCTATGACACTAGTAGGTATGTGAATATAAGGATGATATGTAGGTGGCACATTAGGGGGGGTGGGATCACTTAAGGTAGGTATGGAAACGGTGGGGGCAAAGCTAGGAGTGACAATAGGAGTGGTAGTAGCTATGGAACTGGTAGTAGTGGTATGATGAGGCTCGAAAGAAGAGGAAGGATGGGATGAACACTATTCGAAGAGACTATGAAAGATCTAATGCCAAGTAGAATATGTATGCCAAGAGGTGCATTTATTAAAGTTTAGTGCAAAAGGATGATAAATTGTTGAAGAGATTCATCATTAGCAAGTTCGTCAAAAATTAGTTGGCTAGTAAGAGTAAGATCTTGTTTGGCACCATGAGCATCATGGTCATAATCTTTTTGATGATGAAAGTGGTTCTCATCATAAGCATCATAAATCTTTCATTTTCATTAGATTGAGTAGCCATAGTAGGGTTAAGATAAGCACCCCTTCTCAAAAGAAGATTAGGTTTTGAGTAGATCTGACATAAAAAATCAATACCATTATGAGAGAGGTAAGACAATGTAATATAAAAGCATTCTCATATTTAAATATAAGAAAATAAACAAGATAAATTAGATTTTAAAATGAATTTAATATAATATTATATTATAAATTGTATATATTTATTTTATATATACAATATATAATATTTATTTATTATTTGTTATGTATTTTATACTTACAATGTTTAGGCTCTTAAAAGAATTATAAGCTCATTACAAAGACAATATTTGTTATTTAATTATATATTTATTTTATATAATATATATTATAATTATATTTATTATTCTACATAATATAAATTGTTAAATATAAATCTAATTTAATATATATTATTTAATATAATTACATTAACCATTCCATATAAATAATAAATATTAAAATTAAATACTATTAAATATACTGAAATTATTATATCTCTTGATAAAGTGAAGGGTGAAGGATTTGTTAGATTATCCTTTTGGACAAATTTGTCTTCTAGTTTATCCTTATAGCTCACGTAGAGACTTTTTTTTCTTTGAACAATTCATTAAGCTGGGTATTTAATTTAGAGGTGTTTTAATTCTCTAAAAAAAACATATCTCGTCTCGTACACAGTCTTACTAGGCAAAGTCGTAGAATTAAATTAGAAACTGTAAGAAACCAGTCTTCTCCGTTTTCACGTTTACATAAAACAAAAAAATGTGCCCTTGCTTTGAATTCAAACGCAACGTGCAAATAGACCATTGGCGAGTAAGCAACAAAATAAAAATGGAAAACAACAACGACAGCTTTTCCGACGACGTAAAACAAAAATGGCGAACGAAAAAATGGATGGCCAGATTCGCTGTGATCGTCTTGCACGCTCCTCCGAAGCCCTACGCCGTGGATTTTGAAAGTCAGCTAACTCTCTCACAAAGGGAATGCCTTCGGCGTAACCAGGCACATCAACATAATGGAGCTTCAACGATCTCTTCTACACCTTCAAAGTTTTGACAATTGGACTAGGATCAGAAAAGAGATGCCATTGGGCTGAGAAAGTAGAAGCATCAAAATTGCATAAGGCTACTGGAAACCTGCAAGTTCTTCCTATTAATTTTCTAGCTCAAAAGGTGGAGTGGGGTTGCTTTAAAGCAACTCGAGTTGGATTTTCAGCAACAACATTTTTTTATCTAAGAATAGAATGTTTTTGAGTTTGTGAGATTGAGATAAAATCAAGAGTGATTTTATGTGTGATTTAAAGTTGAATAAAGCAAGGAAAGTTTCTTTACTTGCACATTAAGTAAAGCAACTGGGCTCTATATATAAGATTGTTGTAGCAAACTCATATTGTATCTTTGAAGAGAAAGTTTGTTGTTAGGCTGAATAGAAGATCCAACAGTTGCAGGTTTTTCCCCCACACTGGGGTTTCCTGCGTATATCTATGTTATTGCCTATTTGTGATTGGCTTATTGTTATTTTTGCTTCCGCTGTTATTTGTTGTTATTTAACCTAGAGTATTGATTGTTATAAATCAAATAGAGGTTCTATTCTGTGAATTTATTGTGCAATTAATCTGTAGCTAGGTTATAAGAAATTAACATGGTATTAGAGCTTTAAACTCTGAATATGAAGCCAAGATTTGTTACATAGATTTCAAGAGAAAAAAAAATTAGTTTTTCATCTCCAGTTTCTTTTGTGGCTATGGCAACCAGTGTTTGATATGAGGACAGACTTGAGGGTGCGTCTAACTTCTTACAGTGGAAGGTTCAGATTACATCTGTTCTGAAGGAGAACAGGGTGTGGATCTATGCTGGTACAAAGGTTACACCACCAACAAATGATCCTATTGCCCTAGATTCACATGAAGTCAAGGAGGCCAAGGCTCAGAGGATTATCTTGGACGGGGTAAGAGATCATCTAATTCCTCATCTATCAGAGAAAGACATCGCCAAGGAGATGTGGGATACGCTCACAAAACTTTATCAAAGTGACTATCAAAGTCATGAGATGATGCTAAAGGACAAATTGCATAATACCAAGATGTCTAAAGGCGAGAGTGTGACCTCTTACTTGTCCAAGCTGACACAGGTAAGGGATGAGCTGGCTATTGTTGGAGAGACGATTGCTGAAGATGAGTTGGTGCGTATAGCCTTGAACGATGTTTCGAAGCATTGGGAAGTGTTTGTCAAGTGTGTTGTCGGCAGAGATCAGCTACCTGATTGGGCGAGGCTTTGGGATGATTTCATTCAGGAGGAGATCTGTGAAGGTGCTCATCGAGGAGATCAGACAAAGAAGGGTCAAGACGAAGAAAATCTTGCTCTTGCAAGCAAGGGCAAGCAAAAGTCTAATAAAGAGCAATCGGAAGGTTCTTCCAAGAGTGGGAAGAAGAAAGATCTGAGCAAGATAAAATGTTTTTACTACCATCAAATGGGTCACTATGCCAATCAATGTCTAAATAAAAAAAATAAGGACAAGCAGAAGAAGCAAGTTGCTGCCACAGCAGAGGTGGACGAGTTTGCATCACGATTTGAGAATGAGTTTTCACTCATTGCCTGTCTCTCAAGTTCAATTGCCAATAGGGTATGGTATATTGACAGTGGGGCTTCTTACCACATGACAGGAGTAAGAGAATGCTTCACCAAGTTGGAGGAGAAGAAGCTGGATTTCTATATTGAGCTTGGAGACAATGCCAAGTACCATGCAACTGGTATTGGCACCGTCAAGTTTCAGAGGGAGTCTGGCAAACCCTTATTGGTGGAGGATGTGTTGTATGTCCCTGGCATGATGAAGAATTTAATCTGGTTTCTACTTTGGAGGACAAGGGTTACATCATAACCTTTGAAAGGGGCAAAGTCTATATTCGTCCCAAGGATTCCAAGATTGTAAAACTGATTGGAGTCAGGCATGGGAGCTTGTTTCGGTTACAGTTTGAGCCAGCACATGCGTTGGTAAGCAGTTGTAGAGGGCTAGGAGAATTGTGGCATAGGAGGATGGCTCATCTTCACCATGGAGCACTTAATGTGCTCAAGGAAATAGTGACGGGGCTGCTTGAGATGAAGACATAAAACCATGAGGTGTGCAAGGGTTGTGCTCTTGGGAAATATGCCAAGACCAGTTTTCCAAGCAGTGACACTAGATCCAAAGGGATTTTGGATCTTGTACATTCAGATGTGTGTGGGCCCATGTCAACAGTATCCTTGAATGGGTATGAGTATTATGTTACTTTCATTGATGACTTCTCCAGGAAGACGTGGATATATTTTCTGAAGAACAAAGATGAGGTCTTCAATAGGTTCAAAGAGTTTAAGGCTCTTGTGGAGAACCAAACAAGGAGGAAGATCAAGATACTGACGTCTAATAATGGAGGTGAGTATACCTCGAATGCCTTCAAAAAATTCTGTACTCAGGAAGGTATCAAGAAAGAGTTGACGGTTCCATACAACCCTCAGCAGAATGGGGTTGCTGAATGGAAAAATAGGGATATAGTTGGAGCAGCCAAGGCCATGCTTCATGATCAGGATCTACCTTGGTTCTTATGGGAAGAATCTTGCAATACAGTTGTGTATCTGTAGAATAGGAGCCCTCACAAAGTGTTGGGCAAATTGACTCTAGAAGAGGCGTTCACTGGTAAGAAACCAGATTTGGGGCACATTCGCATCTTTGGATGCCTTGTGTATTGTCACATTCCTGTGGAGAAGAGAACCAAATTGGAACCAACTGCAGAGAAGGATATCCTTGTTGGGTACAGTGAAACCTCTAAGGCCTATCGAGTTTACATTCCTGCCCTCAGGAAAATAGTTGTTTGCAAAGATGTGAAGTTTGAGGAAGAGAGGGCTCTTCAGAAGTCTAGCAGCTTGATGAATGAGGAGAAGCAATCTCCCACGGTTGAGGTAGAACAAATCCCTCAAATTTCAATTCCGCAAGTTGGAGAGCAGAGCAAGTAGGTCGAGCAAGTTGATCAAAAGGAGGAACAAATAACTCCTCAGCCTCAGATTCCTATTATTGAGAAGAAAAGAAACAGGGCGGATAATCATACACTGAGAGAGGCCCAGGAATATGTTGGTGACCTATAGGATTCAGTCAGACAGAGAAAATCTCCCAAACGTTATTCTGATTATGTGGCACTTATGAGTGAATTAATTGCAGAGGAGCCTTCCATCTTTCAGGAGGCATCCATGCACCAAGTATGGAGGGATGCCATGGTGGAAGAGTATTCTTCCATCATGAAGAATAGCATGTAGGAGGTAGTACCACGGCAAGAAGGTAAGTCTGTGGTGGGCTCAAGATGGTTGTATAAGATTAAGCATGCTGTAGATGGTAGTGTAGAAAAGTTTAAAGCCCAGTTTGTGGCTAAGGGGTTTTTTCAGAAGGAAGGAGTCGACTATGACGAGACTTTTGCTCCAGTAGCCAGGTACTCATCCATAAGAGCTATCATTTCTATAGCAGCATAGATGGGTTGGAGGATTCACCAGATGGATGTAAAGATGGCCTTCCTCAACGGAGAGATTGAGGAAGAGGTTTACATAGAACAACCAGAAGGATTTGAAGTGCATGGGAGGGATTCTCATGTATGCAGGTTGAAAAGAGCATTGTATGGACTCAAGTAGGCTCCCAAGGTGTGGTATTCACGTATTGACAGTTACTTGCAGAGTGTGGGCTTCATCAAGAGTGAGGCATATCCGAACCTATACTATGTTCAAGTGAAGGATGAACTTCTCGTATTGGTGTTGTATGTTGATGACCTATTTCTCACAGGGTCAGAGGAGCTCATAGCCCAATGCAAGTGAGATCTTGTAGGAGAGTTTGAGATGAAGGACTTGGGGTTGATGCACTACTTTCTGGGATTGGAGGTATGGCAGAAAGAGGGAGAGATCTTCCATGGACAAGGGAAGTACATAATTGATATTCTGAAGTGATTCAGGATGGAGGACTGTAAGCCCATGTCCACGCCACTTATGACCAACTAGAAGAAGATTGATGCTTCTAGATTAGAGGCAGTGGACCCGACTTTATACAGACAGTTGATAGGATCTCTTATGTATGTAGTCAACACCAGGCTAGACATTTGTTTTGCAGTGAATCACTTAGTCAGTTTATGGTGGAACCTAAACGTGTGCATTGGATAGCTGCAAAACATGTTTTGAGGTTTCTCCGAGGCACAGTTGATTATGGGTTGAAGTATACTCAACAGGATTGAGTGAAGATCAAGGGGTTCATCAATGTAGATTGGGCAGGCAGTACAGTTGACCAGAAGAGCACTTTAGGGTGCAATTTTAGTTTGGGATCAGGAGCAGTCTCTTGGTATAGTAGGAAACAAAAGTCAGTTGCACTGAGTTCTGCGGAGGCCGAGTATATGGCAGCCAGTATGGCTACATGTGAGGCTATCTGGCTTCAAAAACTTCTAGTTGGGCTCTTTGATCAAGAGTTAGATCCTATAGTCATTTACTATGATAATCAGAGTTGTATCAAACTCTCTGAGAATCCAGTGTTTCATGACAAGTCAAAGCACATTGAGATCAAGTACCACTTCATCAGAGATTGTGTGGAGAAGGGGGCAGTGAAGCTCTAGTACATTCCTACTGACAAGCAGATAGCAGACATCTTGACCAAGGCCTTGATGAAGAATAAGTTTGTATTCTTCAGGGATAAGTTGGGTGTTGTGCAGAACACATTCCTCGCTAAGAGGGAGTGTTGATTTTCTATCTCGAAAGGTGGAGTGGAGTTGCTTTAAAGCAACTCGAGTTGGATTTTCAGCAACAACAGTTTTTTATCTAAGAATAGAATGTTTTTGTGTTTGTGAGTTTGAGATAAAATCAAGAGTGGTTTTATGTGTGATTTAAAGCTGAATAAAGCAAGGAAAGTTTCTTTACTTGCACATTAAGTAAAGCAACTGGGCTCTATATATAAGATTGCTATAGCAAACTCATATTGTATCTTTGAAGAGAAAGTTTGTTGTTAGGCTGAATAGAAGATCCAACAGTTGTAGGTTTTTCCCCACACTGGGGTTTCCTGGGTATATTTGTGTTATTGTCTATTTGTGATTGGCTTATTGTTATGTTTGCTTCCGCTGTTATTTGTTGTTATTTAGCCTAGAGTATTGATTGTTATAAATCAGATAGAGGTTCTATTCTGTGAATTTATTGTGCAATTAATCTGTAGCTGGGTTATAAGAAATCAATACTTCCCTGCTCCAACCTAATGCGTGATATCCTTCAAAATTGTACTATTATAGAATGACAAGATTTTGAATGCTGGTGGAAAGGAGATCATAAACACTTTAGGGTTAGTGTTTGATTTGATTTTGTGAATAGCAGATGCCCTAATATAGATATGATGGAGTGTATACACAACAATGGGTTCAAGATCACCAAATTTATGAAGATTTGAGAACTTGGCAGAGGAAAAGGATAAATGGGTACATGAGAGGAGTCTTAAATCCATCTTTGTACACATTTTTGATTTGATGATTCGAGATGTCATGCGTATGCCATCAAAATTATTTAGATATCATAATACTAGTTATCTCAACTTCACTTGGGTTCCTTTGTTGTTTATAGTATATAGTATTGGAGAATGGTTTGGTAACAAATTGGCTTGAGTTTTTTAATACTCAATTGCAAATGCAATTTACAAGGGTGCACCAAGGGGAAACTTTTAATAGCCTCATATTTTTGAGATACATTGTTTGCTATAATTGTATCAAATCCACAGTTGCTAGTATGGTAACTTGAATCCATAGTTACTAGTATGGTCACTTAATTGATGTGCAAATCTATTTTCATTTTAGTTCTTTGCATGATAGATACTTTGCTCAAAATTTAAGGATGATATATAACGAGTGGTGGCTTATTGTGTTTACCCATGTCCATGGAGAGCATATGATTAGGTTTCCTCTAAAGTTGGCCGAGGATATTGCTAAGATAGCTAGCTAGTGTATTTCTAGGGAGGCCAACAATTTAAATAGAAGGGACTATGTTGGCCCATATATTCTACCCCTTATGCTTTCCCTTACCTTGTCATTATAGTGGTGTGTGATCTATTTTTTTGTTAGTATAGCCCTTCATTTAAAAAAATAAGAGTAAGGTCCATTTACGTCCTTACCCAGGAAAGTTAAAGTGTTTACAATCTCGACATTTATAGAGTTGGATGAAATTGATGATCAATTGGTAGAGTATCATCTCTTAACTGTATAAATTTGTCAATGGAATCCTAAAGGAAATGTCAAAAGGTACCTTGATAATTTGAAAGGCAAATTTATGTGTGCTTATAACTATGGTGGTTAGGCTAAGGAATAAAACTTGTATATGCATACATTGATAGATGAGGATGTCATTCAAAGGATGTTCAAGCAATTGAGGTTGGATCTAGTTCTAACAATGATAGTAAACATTTATTGGGAGCGAGAAGCTCTCAATTCATCTATTGATTCCACTCCACCAAATCCTTCATCCTCTATTGCCACCATTGCAATGACACTTCTAGACCTCACCAGTCCATCATAAAAAATGATAAATATGCTAGCAGTGGAAAGCATGCCATCTCCAAAGAATTTACTAATATTAAAGAATGTGCTAATACACTAAAAGACACTAGATGAGCTAAAGCAATCAATAATATATCTTCTACATGTAGCATTAATTAACCTGGGGAAACCCAAATTAATGCAACATTATCACAAGTTGTGTTATAGAACTATTTACCAAAAAAAAAGTGAAAATAATTATTATATTCATAAAAAATATTTAAGAGTGAAAGTGATTTCTAAATATTATTATTTGGGTAAAGAAGTGAAAAGGAAAATGATGTAAATATTTACAAATCTCGAGAGTGAAGAAAGAAATAAATCATTTTATATTTTTGTAAGTAAAAACATAAAATCAAATGTCTCATATAAGACATTTGATCAAAAAGTGTAATATACCTATTTGTTATGAATGGGTATTGTTGGTTGTATGGGTATGTTGGTTGGGTAACTACCCACAAAAGATTATAAAAATGTACTTTTAGTTGAGATGGGAAAGGAAGATTTTTTTTGGGCTATTTTGATCAACATTAAGAAGTGGGCATAGGAGAGGGCATACAAAGTGCATCTAACTCAGGGTACAAAGTACACTCAGGACAATCTTGGCTAAGGCTTGTGGTGCATAGGCACATGCTATGCTTTTACACAAGGACCTCCTAAAGTGTACGACTTAGAAATCTCAGGTCAATTTAGCCAGAAAATAGAGTAGCCCACTCAACAACTAAAATTGATATGTATCCAAACTTTGATGAAAATAAATTATTTATTATTATTTAAGATCTATTATATTATTTTAAAACATTTATGTTTATGCATTGTTGCACATTTACTTTAATCAATCTTAGTTAAACTACACTTAATTGTGTGAGATTATTGAGATATATTTGTGAACTAAATATTACTCATTGTACTTTTTAAAATTACTTAAGGGTAAAAGGCTCATCACAAGTTTCAACGAGAATGTGTGGAAAAGAGTAAATAAAAAGATGGATCAAGCAAAAGAATGGCAAAAGAATTGTTAGATGTCAATATTCTTGAGAGTTCAGCTAAAGGAAATGAATCATAAGAGCAAGAGTCGAATGGCAAAAGGAAGATGTAACATACCATCTCATACAACTTGGAATTACTCACAAAATTTACTAAGAATGTAAATGAACATGTTTAAACATGATTTTTTTTAATCATTTGCATAATCTCATAGAATTAAATGCATATCTAAGTTTCTAAATATTTTTCAACCTTGAAATTCACAATATATTCAAAGATAAAATCATAGTGAAATCATTTCTCTTTACAAATAATTTGCACTTGGCAATATAAATAAGTTTTCATAAGTTTAAAAAAATCATAAGTCAATCATGAAGTATACTGCATTTGGAATATAATATCTGTCTCACAAGTCTTGACGAGTCTTCTGCTACAGAGGGAGAGCATCATCCGAATTCTTTTCCTCCAACCACAAATCGGCGGTCCCTGCTCATTTTCCATCTGGAAGTGGCCCTACCCTTCACGAAGAGTATAGACATAAGGAACCAATAGGTTTCCATCTAGGTCCTAGTGTTGTGTCCTACGCAACTCAATTGACCATACAAATCTAGACAATCTTCTAGCTAAGTATGATCTTTCTAACAAGTTACGCAATCTAGACACGGTGAACCACCTAATGCATGCAGAGACAAATGCATCACTTTGGCCAAAGTTTCTCTATAAATAGATATTTGCAATAAATGTAGTTGTGTATTCACACACCTCTAACTCGACTTGGAAACTACCTCTTCCTATAATTTGACTTGCTTGATTAGTATCTCTAATCATAGATTGTCTTAACTAAACTCAAATATTAGTCAATATGACTTAGAATATAATCCTTAATCTAGGATATATATAATATGTAGGTTTTAGATGCTTTAATCTTTTAGAGAGTCCCTCGTTCCATACTTGTAAATACCAGGGTCTATGACTTCCTATCATTCTACTCAATGACCCAAGGATTGAGCACTCTTGTGTAATATAACAAGTTTCTGACTAGATATCATGAAATCATTCAATTATCATAAGGCTTCAAGTTTTCTCAACCATTCACTGTCGATCGTAATAAATAATAGACCAGTTTGATGTTATAATCGATAAAAGAGTTTTCAAGTTTCCTAAACCCTTCTGGGTTGATTCTAGGGTTTTTAACTTCTCTAACCCAATGCATCAAAATACCAAAAACTCTTATTTTCCAAAAGTAAAAATTTATAATAATATAACATAAAAATAAAGACCTCTAGTCTTCTCTTGACCATTTGGGCATCACAATTCTCATAACATGTATAAACATAGTGCATGAGGTATATCCTCAGTCATATAAGATCTTAAAGAACATTAACATTATCTTAAATAATCTTATGACTAAGTTCAATCTTTCAACCTTAATAGGTTTGAATCTACAATAATAATAATACAATATTTTTGACCTCTTTGTCTTCTTAAGTCCACCGACTTTCGATATAGAATAGGTTATGAACTCATATTTAACATCCTATGTTTATCATAATAGTGCTTATCATTGTTGTAGAATGCATATGTGATATTGTATCACTATACTTAGGTGTTCTTAATGATATCAATATCATTTATAAATATTTTAAAATAAGTGAATATATATCACAAAATCTTTTGATTGTAAACAATAAAACTATACATATAAATATTGTGAGATATAAATCTATCAGTGTCTAAACTTACTCATCTCGACTCCTAAATTTAAAACAGAGTTCTCGAAAGGTTCATTCTCTGCAATTGATAAGATAGATTTCTACAAAGTTTTTAGTGTTTTTGATAGCAAAAGCAATACTATGATTGCTCGAGTGTATATATAGGTAAGAGATAACTTTCTACAGATCAAAATCCTCTGAATAACAATGTTATTCAAAACCTTTTGCCATAATTTGATGTCTATCAAATGAAAAAGTTTACTACTCTATGAGTTTGATGATACCAATCAATGGCTTGAAAGTTATCTTCATAGTATTCCCGCTGTAATCTACAACATTCTATTGTTTATACTCTTCATTTTAAACATCTATACAATGATATTACTCTATCATACATTCGATCTCTATTGTCTCATGCGCTCTAAGTGTTGTCTCAAAGCTAGACAAGTTAATTTCTCTATTTTCCTATGTAACTATGTCTACATAGTTTCTATGATCAAAGCTCACTATTTTGCATAAATCTAAATACTTTTCTCTACATAAATACATCTGTGTAAGATTATACAAAATACAATTATCGTAGTTAAGAAATGATATAATTGTTTAGAAGAGATATCTTACCTCTACATCGACAGTTTCCAAATCTTGCTCTAGTTCTTCTTTACTACCTCTGTTACTCATGATATGATTATGCCTTCTTCTGCACTATCTCTCCTACAACTTACTGCACACAAATCTCTATATTCTCACTAAGTCTCTCATTGCGGAATATATAATAACAGAGCTATCTTCTCTCGAAATCTTTTGCTACCGATCATTTTTGATGATCAGGGCTCTTTAATTTTGACGTCTCCTCTAACCTAAAGTATCCCTTCCTTTTTAACAACTAAGATTAGATCGATACTTAAGGAGTTTGTCTCCCACACCGTCCTCCATCACCGCGGAGGTCCTACCAGCATTTATGCCTGATTTCACTCTCTACGATGGCATGTAGTCTAGTAAAGAAGTTACTGGTCATTAAAGACCACTCTTCAATAGTTTGAAACTCCTCCTTACCTCCATAACTGATGTGGCGAAAAAAAAAAAATTAAATGCCATAAGATCACGTAGTGGTTTGCATTTAATATGTAACTTAACCACGTACCCTAAAAACTCAACGTCTACATGTTGTATAGTATTAGTTTAAAATTCTAGATCATATTAAATATATATAACATAATATTGGTGTATATAACATTTACTTACTTTGTTTCTAGCACTTGACAAGATATGAGAATGGGGTTGAGGTATTCTCCCCCTCTTAAAATTGTGTAAACGTCAAAGTAGACAAAATAACATGATAGAATTCCAATAAGGAATTACTGATAATAAAATAGTTTAACTACTATCGACCATTTCCTTGTTGATGGTCATATACTATCCTAACATAGTTTTTGACAAAACCTAAACTTATTGGGTCCAATTGACAATCGATGATTTGTCGAGTCAAAACCAAACTTAGACTAATTGGTCAAACATAACTTACCAAACTCAACAAAGGTTCACTAAAATGTGAAAGCACGAGACTTAGATGGAAACAATTTGTTCTTATCCATACGTCTATTCTCTTCTCTCTGTTGATGCTCTCCCTCTCTTTCTTGGAGGGTGGAAAATATGTTTCCTAGTTATAACTTGCAATCACCAAACTGAGATTAGTGTATCATTAGTCAATTCATAAACCTTATGAATAAATAATCATGACATCTTATAATCACATGTCTAAATTCTAATCATATAAACATAAACCCATGATATCATTGATTTATCCTAACATTTTATATAACGTCAAATCATTAATTCATGCATAATTAACTACTAATTACGTACAAGTAAAAAGTAAAACATAGTCAAAATTTGGGGTGTGACATCTCTCCCCCCATAAGATTCATCGTCTTCAATGATCCAGTATATCCAAAATAATAATATAAAGTTTTTGTTCAACTTTAGAAAGCTTAAAACAAATGAGGAAATCTCTGATAAAAATAATGATAATCTTCCCATGTGGCACTATCCTCTGCATGATGGTCCCACTAGACCTTGCACTGATTAACCCCTCTATTATGCAAGCGGAGCTTGCAAACTTCAAGCACTTTGCGAGGCTCGATCATGACCACTCCTAGGTCCTATACCTGTAAAGCATTCCAATCAAGAATATGACTATCACATGTTATATACTTTTTCAAATATGAAACATGAAGAACATTATGCATCCTGTCAAGAGCTAGTGGTAGAGCGATTCTATAGGCAACCATATTATCACTTCGAGAACTTTGAAGGGTCCTTCATATCGAGGAGATAGTTTGGAAGACTTTCCAAACTTTATGGAACTCTTCTGAGGTTTGACTCTCAAAATAATTTTTTCTCCAACTGAGAATTACCTTGGTGTACACTTGGCATCAGTGTAACTTTTCTGTCTATCATTTGCTTCCTCCAATCTATTTCTAATTAGCTTTATCCAGATTTTTGATAACATTTCTAGACCAATGATAATCCTATCCTCTAGCTTACCCCAGCTTATAGGAGTTCAACATCTTCTTCCATAATATGCTTCAAATGGAGCCATCTTGATAGCATAATTGTAGGAGTTGTTATAAGCAAACTCCATAAGTAGTAGATATTATTCCCACTTGTATTGCTGATCCATGCAATACATCCACAACAAATCTAGCATTTAATACACCACTAGGTTGAAGAAGAACAAAATGAAGAAGGGAAAACCCTATCATAACCTCGCATTGGGCTCAAGATGAGTAGTTGAATCATACCATGTGGTTTTAAATCCACACAATAGTCTCAAGCAGTATGGAGCAACCCATCAATATTGAGGAGACCACCAACTAGCCACAAAACTAACCATAAAGCTAAAACTTTCAAATATAGAGCAAGAAGTGTGGAATAGAGAGGGGAGAGGACCTAGTGGTTGAGCACCCTAACTTCATGCCTTTCTAAATCATACGTGGCAATTTCAAATCACTCCAAAAATTTTACAACAGCTTACTTGGCAAGGCCCCTACTTATAAATAAGGTTTCAGGTCCACATCATCAAATATGATGCCACATCAGCATGCTTTTTGTTGAGGTGTCCAAAAAGACCCAAAAAAAGGGTGGACCAATAGTTGTGCATTAAGACTTGTTTTTTTGATGTGCTGATGTGGCATCACATGATTGGTTGCATTATAGATCTAAAGAGCACATTTCATTCAATTATAAGTACCTATAGTCAACACTAACAACTTTAAAATCACAACTACTAGTGTTAAAATTTTAAAAATATTGGACCTTAAATCCACAAATGCTATCACAACTATTGGAACATGCTCAACAATTGAATCCTCTCCCCTAAGTAGGTGGATGACCATGTTTGGAAGGTAAGTAGACCATCTAAAAATACATCATCAACATGGAAGCATTAGTGATTTGATGACGTGCACAATGTTTGAAAAAGGGTGTGTACTCATGAATGGACCACTAGGGAAAGTCATGAGCTAGGTCAAGATATAACTAGTGATAAATAGTGACATGCAACAACAAAAGGAATAGGAACACGTGATAGATAGTCTCTATCTAGAGCAAAAAGGAGGGGTTGAGCATCATTAACTGAATAAGAAGTGGTTGCATAATCATAAATTGCAATAATACCACCTTCCTTAAGAAGCTCAAAGTAAACAAATCAAAAAAGGTTAAGACCAATAATTCATATTAAATAAATATATACAT
Source organism: Cunninghamia lanceolata (assembly GCA_027924645.1). Taxonomy (NCBI): domain Eukaryota; kingdom Viridiplantae; phylum Streptophyta; class Pinopsida; order Cupressales; family Cupressaceae; genus Cunninghamia; species Cunninghamia lanceolata. The sequence continues at coordinate 1,428,262 of BSBN01001616.1, read as the reverse complement.
ATAACAACATGATATAGGTGCTTACAACGTATACTTACATTGTTTCAAACACTCGATAGGATACGATAATGGGGTCGTGGTATTCTCCCCCTCTCTATCTTGCTTAAATGTTAAAATAGACACAAATAACATGCTAGGATCCCATTCAAGAATTCAAATAGTAAATAGTTTAACTATTATCAACTATTTCTTGTTGATGGGTATGTGCAAGATCATGATGGGCCAAACTATACCTCTAAGTGGCAATGAAAATACAAAAAATCAGACTTTATCAAGTTCATGTGAAAATTTGAATGGATTATCTACACAATTTGAAAAAGATGTAAAAATGAAATTTGTAGAGAATTGAATCTAGTTTATAGGCTACTATTTTTATTTTTTAAAACTAAATTTACTTAGTGAAAATTGAATATTTCAATGAACATCTATTAAATTTTTCAAAAAAAATAAAAAGTGGGTGTCTGTCTAGCCAACCTAACTATGAGTAAAAATATATATATTTTTTTGAAACTTTCAAAATAAGTAGAGGACTCATGTCCGGATGTGATGCATATTTATTTGAAATTTTTTTCCAATAAAATAATTAGTTATGATTTTTTTATTGTGACTTTTTTTAAAAACTAAAAAGCAATTTTCCAACCAACCTAACTCGATAAAAAAAAATTGAAATTCAATTTTTTTTTAACCTATAGCCAGAAAAGCATAGAGTGTGACGTAGGTTTCAGATCTCAAAAAGGTGAAATGGTTTGAAAGTTATGGATGTTTTTCAGTCAGTGTGTCCATCAGGATTTCAGAGACATAGTATATAGAAAATTATTAATAATTATTTAATAAAACGATAACCAAAGAAATCTTATATTTTTAGAAAGCTAACAATTTTTTCTATAAACCTTTTTTGTTTTATCAATTTTGCATTAAAAAAAGTCGTCAGCACGAAGGGTGAAGTTCGAAGAAGAGACTAAAACATGAAAACACATTAGAATCCATGAAAAGTCAACAACCAAAATGGATATCCGTCTTGCTTTGTACCAAAGCAAAACGGATATACGTTTTACCAACTCAAAAATGGATATCCGTTTCCCAGAAACGGATATCCATTTCTAATGGAAATATTTAGTTAAAAATTGGTGGCTCCTTATGAAAAGTATGGGCTCTTATCAAGCACGCATAACCAAGAAGGTTGATATCCATTTTCTTACATGTTTGTTGATCACATCTTATGAAACGATGTTGCTTGGTGATAGTTCTAGGTTTAGTGAACAATATTCTCAAGCTTATTGCAATTTTTACACTTGTGACCAAATTTGGTACCAAACCCTTTCACCTTCTCAATTAATCCCGATAGTGTCATCTCACTCCATGCAAATCAAACCAACATTAGGACCATGTGAATGAGATTAAGGATAGCCTTGAAATATGAATCTTTGTATTGTTGACTATCCTTTTAGCATGACAATCCTTTAGGATCATTGTACCCAGGTGCAACAATCCTTCAATCTTCTTTTATTTATATTTATTTCCTCTTCATATACACAAGATTCTCGTGCCTTGTAGTCATGACAATCAACAAATCACCTAACTATCCTTAGTGAGACTATATCTTATTTTGACAGTGATAGTCATCTTCCATTCACAACTCTCCTCTTTAACATAGATACCCTTTGCACATGTTTTGACTTCATGATTTTCCTTTTGTATGTTGTATTATGGTATGAGAATACTATGGCCCCTTCTTCATCCTCTTGTATAATGAAATTGAAGGTCGACACTTACGGTTACTCTTCTTTATTACTTGGTGATAATGAATCCCTAAACTCATTTTTGATTGTCTTGAAGCCAAATTTACCACTGTTGAGACAGTCAGAGTTCTTGATCATGAATATTGCGAGTTACTTCAAATATCCATGGATAATTTCAATTGTGTTTCTTAAGACAACCATGCCTTGACTATCCCTTGATGTTGGTCATGATTGTGCTTGGATGGCACAATAGTTCATAGTTAGATTTTTGCCACTAAAGTTTTCCTTTGACAAAGTCGTATTTGTAGTCCACCTTTTGATGATGTTCAAACAATATAAATACTTATTCTTAACATAAGCAATACATTTCTCACAAATACCAATGCATTCTACTCATAAGGTTCATGGCACCATGCCTAAAGGTATGATAGTCAGCAGTGTACTATTATGGCAGCCTATGGTTGGTTTGACAATCTATAATAGTGATAGCATTCATGCCTAACAGTCCTTATCGTTATTGTCATAATATATTTTACATTTGAGGCCTTGTCTACAACATACAAAGTTTACCTTTCTCACCCATACCTTCAGTATATAAAGGACATTGATAGGGAATTTTTAATTTCCACTCAATCAGTGCAATCTAGGAGAGGATAGATTGTCTAAAGTTGTAATCTATTTCCATTTACACTTGCCATAACTACAAATGCTTAGTGTTTATTCTCAACCCTGGTATATAAATAAAATGTGACCTATTGTTCTAATAGGCCTATAGGGACAAAGAGGTGATAAAGCCTTTAATTTTAAACATGACATGGTTTTGATAACTTCCCATATTGGTAAGGTTCTGGATGACAATCCTTTGATGTACCTAATTGTAATAGGTGTTATGATAGTCCTTGGTATCTTTTCATTTCTTTCTTGAAGGGCCTGCAAATAAGACATAAGACCTATTAGATCCTTCATAAATAAGAATTCTCATACATTACATTTAAACTTAAACTCCCTAAACATCCATCAATCCATCCATTAATATCAAAATGCCATGAATATCCTATGATCAACCATTCTAATTCCTAGGATAGTCATATTGCAATTTTGCTTCTATACTAAAATAGCCCAAGGAATATCTACCCTTGAATTTGTATTTTAACAATCTAATGTCTTTACGAATAACATTGAGCCTTCTTTTGGGACAACATTTTTGCCTTTAGGAGCTCCTCATTTCATGATAGCCTAAAATAGAATAAGTGGATAGTCATAACATTTTAGCATAATGGCAAAACCCTAAAGTGTGATAAAGTATATACATTATCTATTCCCATCCATGTCACAAAGCAACTATTCAAATGCTAGGCCAACATGATTTAAACAATCATAAGGGCCAACAATCCACTCCAAATGCATGGGAAAAGGACAACTCTTGGATCCCATATTAATCATGTTCACATGGCTGCTAGCATCTTCAAGTGAGTCAATACAAAAATTGAAAGCCTCAAACTCATACACTTCAGAAAAATATACCTAATTATAAATTTGATATGCATGAATAAGGAAGTCCTCATGCAATACAAACTAAAATGTGTCACATTTAGACATGTCATCAAGTTGAACTACATCATGTTGAGACTTGTGTTTACTTAAGCATTACAAGTCACTTACTTCTTTGCATGCTTCAAAGTTCCAAACAAAGGACTCAACTTTAGGTGTAGCACAATCCTCATCAATGACTAATTTACATGGCCTTCAACAAACTAAAATTATATATCATCTTTATGCTTATATGGAGGCTATATCATCTTTACAATTGTATGTCCAGGATCTTTAGGAGTCTTCACAAATGTGTCCAAAGTAAGATTACTCAAATCAAATAATGGCTTATATCCAGAGCTTTATTAAGTTGATACCTAGGTGGATTAGTGTGTAAACATTCAAATTAGATGGTAATTCACAAGTTTATAGAATAATAAAATGAATCCCTAGTCTAGAATCCAAATGTACATATTCAAAGGCATTAAAGACTTTGAACAAATTACTTTATTGAATTGGAGAAGGCATGTACAAATGTGCAATGTTTAGCTTATTCTTCCTTGTCTATACTTTTATACAAATTTGTATGTACATTTGTGTGGTGCATGGATCAAGTGGTCAAGGTGACAATAGATGTCAAACCCATATGACTTGTTCCTATCTTCCATGATTACCATATATTATATCCTATGTTACTTGTTTAGCTCGTATTCTTTCATATATTCAATCCTTACCTCCCATGCTTTCTTCTATGCCTTGTTTGGTTCCTAAACATCTCTATGTTCTATGTTTAGAACCTATATTTTTCCATGTTACTTGTTTACTTATATATCCCTATGCTATATATCCATGATGTCCCTATATTCCTATGATCTATGCTTGTGATCTCTATCTCTTATGTATCCATATTCCATGCTTATCATGATGTTTCTAATACTTAAACATACTTATGGTTCTTACACATTTAGCATTCTTATTCTTTAGTTATTTATATATGTATTTTAACATTTAATTTGTCCTTCTTATGTGTTCTTATCATCTCCTATTCTCATTTATGTATATCTAGTTGTATACTTTGTAGATTATTTCATTCTTTGTGAGGAAAATAAAATAGATATCCATTTTGAAAATGGATATCTGTTTTGTAGTAGCGATATGGACATTGCAGAGTGTCTGTTGGCAAAGAATTGGGATTTAAGAAATGGATATCCATTTTAGAAACGGATACCCGTTATGTAAATGTAGAAAAAAGACAAAAGGAATATTGTTGGGCCCGACATCCACACCCAGAGACCCTCTACTGCCAAAATACTCATGATTTCTGGCTATGACAGTGAAAGGAATATTTTTATGCACTTTTGGAGACACAATTTTATTGTTACAATCATAAGGATGATATTTTTGTTCCCCTAATGGGGAGCAACAGTCATCGTAAAGCAAAAAAGAGGAGGAAAGTTACATTGGAGGAAATTGAAGCAATTAGGGAAAAAGATAGGGAAAGGAAGAGGATTGGAAGAGTGGGTTTGGCGGATGCTCATCAAGGTGAATCTTCTTCTTTACCATCTAATGACATGCAAATTAAAGATGTTAATTTTGATTATAATGAAATGTTAGATAAGAATGAAATTCACCATGATATTGCAAATGAAAATATTAAAAACTGTTATGAAACACCTATTCATAATAGCAATACCATGGACAAAGAAGAAGAAGAAAAATGAAGACGTGCACTTGAAGAAAGTGGGAATGAACATCATGATGTTGAAATTGCACTCCATAATCCATTTGTTGATAAAATTGATGAGGTTGATAACATGGATGAAACAAGAACAATCAATTTATCTCCAAATTTCATAAGAAGAGAGGACAATTGTCAAGAAGAGAATAACCGTGATGAAATTGGAAAACACCCAAGAACCCCAAAATGGTTGCTTGAAATTGATGAGAACATAATAGAAAAACTTGAAGGAAAGAGGTCGTCACGAACGGTTCGGTTGTGGGCTTCAAAACTCTTCAATGAATACTTTGAGAAAAAAACATTAACCGAACAATGCCAACTTTTTGTGCAAATATTAAAGATGTACAAAATGAGACCTTGACTAAAGAAATTAAAGATTTGGTTAAACAAAGTGTCTGATCGGAATAAAATTATTGTTAGAAGCCTTTTCAATGCACTCAATTCTATTGGAAAGACTAGCAAGGAGAAAGATAAAAGAGCTGCTCGTAGAGTAATAACAACCTCAATAGTAAGCAAACAATTAAGAAATACTTGATTAATGAGGCAAACTTGTGTTGACTTAAGATTGAATCATAAAACATTGTCAAAAGCACTAGCATTAAGATCAAGGCTAGATAGTCCTCTTGCCAATGATACTTGGGCTTTCAGTGGTAGGCTTCCATGAGTTGATAAGAAGCTAATTGATAGCACAAAGGAAGAAATTGAACGATTTTGGCACACTAACTCTAGGGTATCACCGAATGCAAAAGATGTTGTAAAGTTAAGAATTGGTGATAAAGACCGCACACCACATCCTAAACATTACTTGGAATGTAGCCAAACAACAGTGTACAAACAATATTGTGAAACTCACCCAGGTATGACAATCTCACAAAGAGCATTTGAATCTCTTAAGCCATTTTATTGTGTTCCTCTTAAAGTTCGTAATACATGTTGTTGCAAATACCATGTAGATTTTTCTATGTACCATGAATTATTATGCAGTATTCGTTCTACTTTGCACACTAACAAAATGTTACAGGAGTGTGGTGTAATTCAACTACCAAAGTCATCTAGGGACTTATTGGATTTATTTCTATGTATTAGAGATGATGGTTGCATGTTCTACAAGAATTGTTGTTTAAATGAAGTGTTTACAATGTGGTGGGTTATCAAAGTTTGTATCATGTTTTCATGAAGGCAATGAGTATGATTTTGGAAAGAGAATGGTTGAGAAAAAGAGATATGAGACAGTGAAATACAATTTGAAATGTGGAGGTGAAGGTTCTAGATGTGAGTTGATTGTAAGAGAGGTAAGTATTGCTGATTTTAAGAAAAATCTTTTCTACAAGTATGTCAGATATAGCCACAGGTCTTGATGATTAGATCAACAGTTCAGGATGTGTAAAGACTCTTTCCCGATTGGAACTATTGTCTTTGTAGTTGATTTTGCAGAAAACTATACATTGCAACCCCAAAATGAAGCTCAATCCCAGTACTACAATTCTATTCAGATTGGTATTTTTGTTCACATCACATACAGACATACCCCCGAGAGTACAAAAGAGAACAAGAAGATTGTCAGAGAATACCATTTTTACATGAGTGATGATCGATCTCATTCAACAAAGTTTGTGCAATATTGTTTTCAACAATTTTATGGGTTCTTGCAAGAAAAAGATATTAGAATGGATCAACATCTCATTTGGTCAGATAATTGCACTGGTCAATTCAAGAATGCTCGTAATTTCTATTGGTTGAGCAAAATGCATGTAGAGAAGGGTATACCTCATATTTGGAAATTTTTTGAAGTCGGGCACGGAAAAGGTGAACATGATGGAGCAAGTGCATGCGTGAAGAGAGCTCTTTTTAAAGAACAACTAAAGATTAGAGGTGGTGCTACATTCAGTGATGCAGATTCCATTGTTAAGTGGTGTAACTATGCATTGTCATGAGAAGTGGCTCTTGATTCTAAAGTGCGCAGGTTCTTTTGGTTGGTTGATGATGGGAAAGCGATAGAGAAATTGGAATGTCAGAGAATCAGTGAATCATCAAAGATGTATTCATTTCGAAGCTCAAATACAAGTACATTGACTATTTGGACACGAGAATTAGCTTATTTTTGTCAAAGTTGTATTAAATGTGATTGGGACAATTGTGAGTCAAGTGAGTGGGTAGATGCATGGATTCCACAATATTTATTCCCTTTATATGAAGGTCAATCATCTTCCGTCAATGACATGGAGAGCTCATTTGACTATGAACATCTTTCAGACTTTGTACAGCCAGGTCATGTTTATGCAGTTGTTGCACCACATGGAAATGAAGAGAGGTCAGACTATTGGTTGACACGATGTGTACAAGGAAAAGAAAAGCTAACACAACCTATGACAGATGATGGGTTCACATATCCTACAGGATCAGTTGTTATTGCTAGGACTTGGTTACAAACATATATGATTAAAAAGAATGGCATCCCAGCCTTTGAAGACTTTGAGAAGCATAAAACCATATTGATGTATTCTCACCTAGTTGTAGCAACAAATGTCAAGTTACTAAAGCATCGTGGAAAACCAAAATCAAAAGAACTATGGACAATTAGTAATGCTAATCATGAAGCAAGATTGGATACTTTGAAGGTAAGAGATGACCCCTCAGGTATGCTTGACTAGCATTTAAACTTCCAGATGGACAGGTATGACATTTTTTATCTTAACTTGTTCCTTTTTTTTCTATTTTTTAGAATTGTTTTATTAAAAATCTTATTTCTTTAACTATAATGCATGCTTTTGACTATACAGGACTGTGAATAAAGTTATTTTACATGGCATCATAGATTATTTTGCATGGCATCGTAAATTATTTTGTATGGCATCGTAGGTTATTTTGACTATACTCGAGGTATGATTTTTAGTTCTCATTTGTATTTCTTAATATTGCACATTTGTACCTTTTTCTACATAAGGCATTCCATGAGATGACATGTATTTGATGTCTTTTGCCGAGCAATTCATGTGCCTTGTCTATTCTTTCACATATTCCATACATGTGTCACATGGAAATTACAACTACAACATCTGACAAAATTCTCATTTCTTTGAGGTATTCCACCAAACAGTTCATGTGCCTTTGCCTATGCTTCCTTACTTTGCATTCTTCTAAAAGTCCTATGACAGTCATAATTAATCTTCATACTAATCTTGATAGTAATCTTGCCATCATTGTATTCCGTGAGATGACAGTCCTATAACAGTCCTATACATGTCTACTAGGATAGTTTTAACTACAACAGTCCTAAAATAGTCCTAGAACAATCCTATAATAAGTGCAACATTTAATGTACATATTTATGATATTCATGTTTACTTAAATTTGCTTGTTCATGCTTCTCACAGGATGTCACCTCCCCTACCCATCCAGCTCTACAGAAAAAGAGAGACAACAAATGATCAAGAGGGATCACCAATTGGCGATAAGTGATTGATTACTTATGTCATGTTATATATTTTAAATATTAAATTCTATATTAATGTGCACATTGTTTGATTGTATTAATAGGTGGAAATTCAAAAATCTCTATCGAGGAGGTCTAGTCGATGAGCGATAGAGGATGAGTCATTGACTGGTTCACCATCTTCATGGCCTAGCAAGAGCCATAGATTATTTGATAGCAATCCATAGGAGATTTGATTTTGGGACATTTTGTTACATATGCCTGTTTGGCTTTGTAAACATACTTTTGTATGTTATCGATGTATATCATTGTATATACCCATATGGTTTTATTTGTACATGCCTATATGGCTTGATATATACACTATACATTATTTTCATGACATTATGCATATATGTATATATAAGATCCTAATTTGGCACAAGTGGGGAGAATGCTTGCAAAGATTATCGAATTTGGTTTTACACGTTCTAATTGTATTTGCTTCAAAGTTTCTAAAGCCTTTTCAAAAAATCCATTTTGTGCATATCTTGCAATCATTGCATTCCATGAGATAGCATCTCTTTGAGGTGTCATGCCAAACTGTTCACATGCCTTGTCTATGCTTCCACACTTTGCATACATGTCTACAAGGGCAACTGTAAATACATCCTGTTCCGAATATCCCATTTTTACATAGGCAAGAAGAATGGTGGATAAGGTTGTGGAATTTGGATTTACACCCGTTAATTGCATTTTCTTAACATTTCCTTTCAATCGTTATCAAAAATTCCGTTTTGTGCACATATTGCAATCATTGCATTCCTTCATTTACAACACATGATTAAATAAGAAGATGCATATTTACAACACTTAAGAATATGTAGTAGTGTTGCTCATGTCACCAATACTATGTTTACATCTTCACATACATGGCTTACAACATGTGACAATATGAATGATAGAGAATGTTTGCATCAACATGATGACACAACATGAACAAATTGCATGTTTGCATCAATTTCATTGGGTCAATGATTGAGAATGTGTCACTTGAACAATATTTTTTGCTCTGCTCGTCAAGACCTTCATGAAATGATACATTGGTTTCTTGATATTCAATCATGCATTGGAGATCTTCAAAGTGTTAAAGATGTTTGAAGTGATGAAGAAACTTGTTATTTTGATGTATTTCAACTCCAAACTTGCGCCTAGAAGTGAAGGCGCTAATCCTTGATCCAACTAACCTAAAAGTATGCCTTAGTACTTAGGGCGCTAGATTATGATTGATCAACCTAAAATGTGCGCCTAAGGCTAGATAGTGAATTGGAAGGATAAAATGCATCATCAAAGGAGTTTATAGTTATTGAAGGCATCAAATGATGACTTGGGCGCACATCTACCTCTCTACACCATCAAATGTGCACCTAGATTAGTGAGGTGGCACTTCATATCTCTATGACTTTGGATATGCGCCTTGATAATGAATTAATCTTGCAAGTTGAGGTTGTCTCCACAAGTTGAAAGAATGTCCAAAGAATACAAGGCGCCAATTATTGAACAAACAACCTAGAATGAGTGGCTTACTATTTGAGGTGCTAGTTCATGCTTCTAGAACACCAAAAGTACGCCTAGATGTTGAGGCGCTAGCTCTTGCTCAAGCAACCTTGAAAGTGCGCTTTGACAAGGTGGTTAAAATGTATTATCAAAGGATAAAGTTGAATCAAGGAATCATCATTGAAGACAAGTAAAACATGATTGTGAATGAGGCACACTTTTCATCATCTCCAACCTCACAATTGCGCCTTCCCTTGGAAGCTCATAGTGTGCCTAAAGGAATGGTACTGAGATATCATCCATGTCAATGATTGAGAATGTGTCAACTGGAACAATATTTTTTGTTCTACTCATCGTGGGGCCAAACAGACTGCGCCAACATGTCGGGGTGGGCAGGTAAATGCCAAGGGAGGTCTCATTTTGTGCACCAAGCATCTCAGTCATTCCAGGCAAGAGGCTACCAGCAAAGTCCCTTAAGACCCTTGAGAACAAAAAACTGCCAAACTTTGACGGAGCAGTTCTCAGAATTCATGATAGCTCACAATAACCTCTCTTGATTTTGGTCAACTCATTCCGTTTGACCGTGCCGAAATCAAACGCATTGTTGCAAAATGCTTCAATTTGATGCAGTGGAAAGGTGCCAAGTGTGACATTTTTCATTCCATAGTTCATGGGGCCGAATGAACTATGCCAACGCATTGGAGTGGGCGGGTAAATGCCGGGGAGGTCTCATTTCATGGGCCAAGCGTCCCTGTCGTTCCGAGCTGTAAGCTACCAACAAAGTCAAAAGTTGCTAGGATTGAAATTTTGCATTCCACAGGTCCTGGGGCCGAACGGATTACGCCAACACGTTGGGGTGGGCAGGTAAATGCTAGGGGAGGACTTGTTTTGTGCGCCAAGCATCCCAGTCATTCCGAGCAAGAGGCTACCAGCAAAGTCCCTTAAGATCCTTGAGAACAAAAAATTGCCAAACTTTGATGGAGCAATTCTTGGAATTCGTGACAGCTGGGAATGTTGTGTTTGGCTCTACAGGTGCACGTGGGGTCGGTCCATAATAAACTCTCTCATTTTTGGTCAACTCCATTCCGTTTGACCATGCTGAAATCAAATGCATTGTTGCAAAATGCTTCAATTTGATGTAGTGGAAAGGTGCTAGGTGTGACATTTTTCATGCCATAGCTCGTGGGGTCGAATGGACTACGCCAAAGTGTCGGGGTGGGCAGGTAAATGCCATTGGAGGTCTCATTTTTGGCACCAAGCATCCCAGTCATTCCGAGCAAGAGGCTACCGACAAAGTTCCTTAAGATCCCTGAGACCAAAAAACTGCCAAACTTTGACAGAGCAGTTCTTAGAATTCGTGATAGCTGGGAATGTTCTGTTTGGACCTACAGGTGCATGTGGGGTCTGTCCACAATAACCTCTCTCAGTTTTGGTCAACTCCATTCTGTTTGACCATGCCGAAATTAAACGCATTGTTGCAAAATGCCTCAATTTGATGCAGTGGAAAGGTGCTAGGTGTGACATTTTTCATTCCATAACTCATGGGGTCGAACGGACTACGCCAACGCATCGGGGTGGACAGGTAAATGCTATTGGAGGTCTCATTTTGTGCGTCAAGCGTCCCAGTCATTCCGGGCAAGAGGCTACCAACAAAGTCCCTTAAGATCCCTGAGACCAAAAAATTGCCAAACTTTGACAGAGCAGTTCTCAGAATTTGTGACAGCTGGGAATGTTATGTTCAGACCTACAGGTGCACGTGGGGTTCGTCCACAATAACCCCTCTTGGTTTTGGTCAACTCCATTCTGTTTGACCGTGTCGAAATCAAACACATTGATTCAAAATGTTTCAATTTGATGAAGTGGAAAGGTGCTAGGTGTGACATTTTTCATTCCATAGCTCGTGGGGTCGAACAAACTACACCAACATGTCAGAGTGGGCAGGTAAATGCCAAGGGAGGTCTTGTTTCATGCGCCAAGCATCCCAGTCGTTCCGAGCTATAAGCTACCGACAAAGTCAAAAGTTGCTAGGATTGAAATTTTGCATTCCACAAGTCCTGGGGCCGAACGGCTTACGCCAACACATCGGGGTGGGTGGGTAAATGCTAGGGAAGGTCTCTATTGTGTGCAAAGCATCCCAGTCGTTCCAAGCTATAAGCTACCGGTAAAGTCACTTTGCCGGTAGCTTACAACTCGGAAGGACTGGGAGCCTTGGCACATAAAACAAGACCTCCCCTAGCACTTACTCGCCCACCCTGATGTGTTGATGCAATCTGTTCGGCCCCAGGACCTGTAGAATGCAAAATTTCAATCCTAGCAACTTTTGACTTTATCAGTAGCTTACAGCTCGGAACGACTAGGATGCTTGGTGCACAAAATGAGACCTCCAATGGAACTTACCCGTCCACTCCAATGCGTTGGTGCAGTTCGTTCGACCCCATGAGCTATGGAATGAAAAATGTCACACCTAGCACCTTTCCACTGCATCAAATTGAAGCATTTTGCAACTATGTGTTTGATTTCAGCACGATCAAACGGAATGGAGTTGACCAAAATAGAGAGAGGTTATTGTGGATGAACCACACGTACACCTGTAGGTCCAAACAGAACATTCCCAGCTGTCACAAATTCTGAGAACTGCTCTATCAAAGTTTGGTAGTTTTTTGGTCTCAGGGATCTTAAGGGACTTTGTCGGTAGCCTCTTGCCCGGAATGACTGGGATGCTTGGCGCACAAAACAAGACCTCCAATAGCATTTACCCATCCACCCCGACGTGTTGGCATAGTCCATTCGACCCCACGAGCTATGGAATGAAAAATGTCACACCTAGCACCTTTCCACTGCATCAAATTGAAGCATTTTGCAACAATGCGTTTGATTTTAGCACGGTCAAACGGAATGGAGTTGACCCAAAATGAGAGAGGTTATTGTGGATGGACTCCACGTCCACCTGTAGGTCCAAATAGAATATTCCCAGCTATCACAAATTTTGAGAACTACTCCATCAAAGTTTGGTAATTTTTTGGTCTTGGGGATCTTAAGGGACTTTGCCGGTAGCCTCTTCCTCGGAATGACTGGGACGCTTGGAGCACAAAAAGAGACCTCCAATGGCATTTACCTGTCCACCCCTACATTTTGGCGCAGTCCATTCGACCCCACGAGCTATGGAATGAAAAATGTCACACCTAGCACCTTTCCACCGCATCAAATCGAAGCATTTTGCAACAATGCGTTTGATTTCGACACAGTCAAACGGAATGGAATTGACCAAAAATGAGAGAGGTTATTTTGGACAGATCCCACGTACAACTGTAGGTCCAAACAGAACATTCCCAGCTATCACAAATTCTGATAACTACTCCGTCAAAGTTTGGCATTTTTTTGGTCTCAGGGATCTTAAGGGACTTTGTCGATAGCCTCTTGCCCGGGATGATTGGGATGCTTGGCGCATGAAACAAGACCTCCACTGACATTTACCCATCCACTTCGACGCGTTAGCGCAGTCCGTTCGACCCCACGAGCTATGGAATGAAAAATGTCACACCTAGCACCTTTCCACTGCATCAAATTGAAGCATTTTGCAACAATGCGTTTGATTTCGGCACGGTCAAACAGAATGGAGTTGACCAAAAATGAGAGAGGTTATTGTGGACAGACCCCACGTGCACCTATAGGTCCAAACAAAGTACTCCCAACTGTCACGAATTCTGAGAACTGCTCCGTCAAAGTTTGGCAGTTTTTTGGTCTCAGGGATCTTAAGGGACTTTGTCGGTAGCCTCTTGCCTAGAATGACTAGGAAGCTTGGTGCACAAAACGAGACCTCCACTGGCATTTACCCATCCACCCCGATGTGTTGGCATAGTCAGTTCGACCCCACGAGCTATGGAATGAAAAATGTCACACCTAGCACCTTTCCACTGCATCAAATTGACGCATTTTGCAACAATGCGTTTGATTTCGGCATAATCAAACGGAATGGAGTTGAGCAAAACCGAGAGAGGTTATTGTGGACGGACCTCACATGCACCTGTAGGTCTAAATAAAACATTCCCATCTATCACAAATTCTGAGAACTGCTCCGTCAAAGTTTGGTAATTTTTTGGTCTCAGGGATCTTAAGGGACTTTGTCGGTAGCCTCTTGCCCGGAATGACTGGGATGCTTGGCGCATAAAATGAGACCTCCCCTAACATTTACCCACCCACCCTGACGTGTTGGCATAGTCCGTTCGGCCCCACGATGAGCAGAACAAAAAATATGGCACTTGGCAATGTTTTTGCTCTTAGGATCTTAAGTGACTTTGCTCTTACAGAACAATGTATCGGTAAAGACCCTAGTTTTCATAAGGGGAGACATGTGATTTTAAGAGGTTTTTGGGAATGTGACTTTATCCTTCCAATCCTTATCCAATGACGAGTTTATTCTCAGAGTTTGATGGCTTTTATGAACATATACACGATGTTGTTTTAGGATAGTCATAAAGGGCAGTTTTGGACAGCCATGTGTATCTTTTTAACAATCATAAAGGGCAAGTTGTACATGGACTGTGACAGTCCCAAAACTCATATAAATCATCCATTTTGGTGTTTGACAACCTTATAAATCCATTAGATCATTTATGCAAACCCTAATGCAACTTATAAACCCTCTTTGCATAGTAATTTCCTGAATGACTATCTTGTATGATTGTTTTGTGCATTTTAACAGCCCAATGAGGATTGTATGGTGTTGTGATCTTCATGATTTTAACTTGATGCAAAGATAGGATCCAACTCAACATGATAGAGGCATCATTACAAATGGATTGAATTGCAATAGTCAGAGAGCCAACCTCCTATCAATGAGAGTTCAATGATAGTAAATAGAGAGCTACTTGACCATAAATAGGATTTACATACATACAGACATACATATATATATGATCTCGTAGGCATCTAAGTTTCATACACAAATTACAATAGTTGTAGAGCTAACCTCCTATCAACGAGAGTTGAATAATAGTAAATAGAGAGCTTCTTGGCCATAAATGGGATTTGCATACACACACACACCCAAATGAAATAGTATCCTTATTGGCCTTATTGGCACCTAAAACACAAGAAAGTAGACTCCACCAGCTTTCAATTACAATTGTTCTCAGGCTCTAACACATCCATACAAGGCTGTACTAAACAAAGAAATAGTAGGAAAATAGTAAAATCTGCAAAAACAGAGTTTCTTGACATTAATTTCATTCAAACTTGTCTTCAATTCATCTTCAAAATGTTTTCAATACATCTCCAATGCCTTTTCCATGAAGTTTTATGCATATTTATACATGATTTGAGGGAAACCAATAGTCTCCAACTAACTTTTGAGTACTTGACTGTTCATCTTCCATACTTTTGCATTTTTTTTTACATTTTTTATATGACAACTTTAACATATTTACAAAATTTGACAAGATGAAGACTAAATACATGATGAAATGGTCTATCATGACCTTATTAGATTTCAAGCTACTATGCTTGATTAGGGCATACAAGGAATTTTATCATATTGATTCTATTGAGTCTATTGATCTAAAACCATTCTCAATGCTAAACATATCATCAATGGACTAAAGAACTATTATCATAATGTATGGCATCATGGGAAGTATCATGACATACACATAAGGAATTTAAATTATATTGTATATCAAGGTGTATATATATTAAAATCTAGTCCATGATGGTAGACATATACAAAAATTTGGCAAATATGCCAACTCAAAACATTTTTTACACAATGTGGCATATGCCATGTCTCAAAATCTATATACAATATACATGCCAAATAGCTACATCAAATACTACAAGTCCACTTGACCCTCAATCTGTGATGGATCCTGAAAAAGTGCCCTCTTTGTACCAGAATGTCTAGTAATTGACGGAGGCGAAATTTCCTGCATTAACAAGTCAAAACACAAATTTGATTAATCTCTTCAATGGTAAATAAAAATAAGTTAAAGTTAGTAAATAGATTCTTATCTACTACAATTAAGAACTTTTATTTATTAACATACATCTAAATCACTACAATCAACTATAAGACCGTTAGATAAACTATCAATTATTTAGAAAAGTTCAATTCAATTACCTCGACTCTATGTTGTTGTTCGGACAATCGTTCTACAAATGATTTTCTCTTAAGACGATTAGGTGTCCTAGTGAAGCATGATGGCAAATGTGGCACATCACTCACATTCTCAAGAGACTACATAAAAGCAAAGTAACATTGAAATAAATTAATATATAATTATTAAACAAAATAGGAAATGCATACATTTAAAAAGGTTAGATGTGTTACACACAAACAATCTAGAGTGCACTACACAAAAACTTATCTACTAGAAAACAAGCACATACCACCATCGAGGCCTCTGCATCAATTGAGGACTTGAATTATCAAAATGACAAGAATCTAAGACTCTAAATGACTATAATCAAATATTTAAGTTTTCTAAATTATCAATTAAAGTACAATTCAATCAAATTACCTCCACCCTTTGTTGGCATTGAGAAAGTCATTATGCAAATGATAGTCCCTTGGGTCGATCAGGAGTTCGAGAAAAGACTATTGACAAAGATGCCACATCATTCACATTTTTGATTGACTATAAAATAAAATTAACATCAAGATATAAATTAATATATAATTACTCACAAAAAATAAATGCATAAAAAAAAAGTTGATGTGTAGAACCAATTATACCGGCAAGTCCAAGCCAAATTAGATAGCAGACAAAGTTCCATGATGAACTTCTGTCAACTCCTCCTCTGTCATCAACTCTTATCCCACTTAGATACATTAGTACTAATAATTTTTTTTATATATTCAAATGGAATAGACCATAAAATTTAACTTTAAATTTTACCTGCATAAAAGATTGCTCATGCATTTCTCCTTCTCTACAGTTCACTGATTCGGTAGCTTCTACTCTTGTCCCTGACCCCTCAGCTTGAGTTCTAGACCCCATTGCCTCATCTCGTGAATGGAGATCATACTCTAATGTGTTCAATAGTGGCTCACTACTCTCCATAATAGGACCTAAGCATAAATAATTGCAAGAAATGCCATGATGGGGCACACATACATGTGTAGACGACGACGATCTAGTATAACCACGTGATCCAATATCATCGCCTTCATCATGTGCTTGTGCAAACTGAGATGTCTATATAATCAAATGCTCGGTCAAAGAGTGTATGGCACTAAGGCCCTGCTGTGTTGCATTTGCAACAATGTCTGGGTGCTGCATTGGGGGTGGAGAAGGGATAGCAGGAGGGGGAATATAGGGACCTTGTACTTGTCTCATTGCCCCAGGTCTATCTTGAGGCATTCCCTTACCCACTCCTTGAAACTGTCTAAAATCAAAATAATTAACATGTTGACCCATGACGGACTCTGCATAAAGTTTACGAAGGAAATACAAAGGTACATCTAAATTGTTGTTGGGTGGTTTATAAAAAACCATCCACCAACGATCCCAAAATTTCTAACTAATGCCCTCATGAATACACCATTTGATTGAAAACTTGGGCTTACGGACATCAACATGCAATCTGGTTTTAAGATTGACAAAGTATTTGGCTAACATAGGTCTTGTAATCTCTAATTCTTTAACTTCATCATATGACAAACCGTTAGCATATTCGGCCTTCTTGGCTTCTCGCCATTGCCTAAATGATTCGTGTTGGGTTGACAAGGTTTGAACATGATTAATGATTCCCTCTAAATTTGATGTCATTGTAGACAATCGAGGATGGTGGTGATACATTTCTATGATCCTACTTATTTGATCAATATTTCTTTGAATATTCTCTTCTATTGTTGGAGGGGGAGAGTTTGGTGGTGGAGGGTTTGGGTTTTCATTTTGTGCATCCATTTTACCTAATTAAAATGTAAAACATACCCACTTAGCATAAAAAACCAAAATATTTGCTTGAATATACAAAACAAACAAAAAAAAATGTGAAAGATCTTACCTTTTTGGATCGTATATCCATTCTTCACCTCTAATATCCATCCTTCATAGATGACACTGCGTTTTGCAAGTAGAGGGTTTGCAAAAATGTGACCCTTTTTCGCTTTTTATGTTTTTCAAAACGGATATCTGTTATCAAAACAGATATCCATTTTCTTTTTCTCAATTGTTTTCATTGTTTTTTATTTTAGTATTTTAGCATTTTAGTATTTAGGCATTTTAGCTATAAAATACAATCCAAATTTTAGAAAGACTGTATCAGATAAAAGGAGAGATTTTGGACAAACTATCAAAATTTATATAGGATTATGATGATATATATATTTGATTTTTATATGATTTACTTATACTAAGGTAGCTCATAGTATTTCAAAGGCACTTTTGAATAGATAATTTTCATAAAAAAATTGTAAAAGCAAGTAGTTTTGGTGTAAATTCTAACAAATCATTTCATGTTTAACTTACATATTAGATGATATTTGTGTCAACAATTGAGATCAAACTTGTGACACTCAGGATCGACCTCTCATTTTTCTATACCTATTCAAATTCCAAGACAATCATTGGATTGATGTCATTTATTTTCTAAAGGTGACAAATCAATTTAGCACATCCTCAACATCATTGGATTGATGTTGATAGAGAGAGCAAGATAGAAAGAGGGAGATATCTATACAGAGGTAGATACATGAGAGAGGTAGATACGAGTTAGGGGTTAGGGATTAGGGCCATTATTTAGGGTTTACGGATTTAGAGAGAGAGAGAGAGATTGCTTTTGACATGCAATTGTAAACCCTAAATAATGCCCCTAAATCCTAAACCCAAGTAACCCTAAATAATTCCCCCAAACCCTAAACCCTAACCCCTAAACCATAAACCCTAAATAATTCCCTTAAGCCCTAAACCCTAAACCTGAGAAAGGGAGACCTAGTTTTCTTGTTTCCATTTCCTTCGTCGAGAAGGGAGAGGGAAAGATAGAGGGGAGAGATAGGATATATAGGAATGATAGGGGGAGAGAGGCAAGAGATAGAGAGATTGGGAGAGATGGCTAGGTACAGAGAGATAGAGAGGAGACAAATAGGAAGAGATAGAGGAGACGAAGGGGAGAGATAGGGAGATTGAGAGCTAGAGAGATGTCTAGAGAGACAGGGAGATAGAGGAATGATAGGGGAGAGAGAGGCAAGAGATAGGGATATATATATATATATATATAGAGAGAGAGAGAGAGGAGACAAAGGGAGAGATAGGGAGATAGAGAGTGAGTGAAATGTCTAGAGAGATAGGGATAGAGATTGAGAGGTGGAGGGATATTAATTTTAATGATCTCCAAATTTTCCTTAAATTGTTCTCCACTAAACCCTAGACCATCACCCAAATCCTTACTTTCCTAATAAAAGCCCTTCCCCAAACATCATTTGATCATGTGACCCCTTCCATCACTAGACAGGTGCCCAGGTACTTTCCATTATTCATCTAATACTGTAATCCTAATGTCATAGCTCACATTCCCACACCTACATTCATAGACTCCATTCCCCCTATTGACACCATCTTTGATAATCATTATATAAGGAGACTCCCTTGAATAATAATTAAACCATGGATTATCCCATATCCCCATCTTACACTTTCCTCGCCTTTGAACCCTTAGAAGATGACATTTAGCTATCCCCACCATTACCAATCACACTTTCTAGAAATCCCACATAAGACACCTTACCCATCACTTCACCTAGGTCATCACCAATTAAATCACCTCATTACTCCATTCAACCATACCCATACCACCCCTTTCTCACTCCACAACCTCTATTAACGCATGATTAAACCTAACCCCTAACCCCTATTTCCTAACCCCTAAACCCTAAACTTGAGAAACCATAAACCCCTAAATCCTAAACACTAAACCCAAGAAACCTTAAACCTCTATCTCTATATCTCCCTATCTCACTATCTCCCAATCACTATCATTCCTCTACCTCTCAATCTCTCTCCCTATGCTTTGGCCATGTCCCTCACTCTATATCTCCCTATTGGTCCTCTCTCTCTAAACACTAAACCCTAAACCTCTAAACCTTAACCCCTAAACCATAAACCCTAAATAATGCCCCTAAACCTTAACCCCTAACCCCTAAACCCTAAGTGCGAGCAACCCTAAACCCTATCTCCTATCTCTCCCTTATCTCCCTATCTCTATCATCCCTCTATCTCTCAATCCTTCTCCCTATTTCTCTGGACATCTCGCTCACTCTCTATCTCCCTATCTCTCCCCTTTGTCACCTCCATCTCTCCCTATTTGTCTCCTCTCTCTTTCTATCTAGCTATCTCCAAAACTAAGAAACCCTAAACCCAAGTACACCCTAAATCCAATCAACTCTAAACCTATATCTCCCTATCTCTCCCATATCTCCCTATCTCTATCATCCCTCTACCTCTCTTGATCTCTCTCCCTATGTCCCTGGCCATGTGCCTCACTCTCTATCTCCTTATCTCTCTCCTCGGTCTCCTCTCTCTATCTCCCTATCATTCCTCTCTCTCTATAAACCCTAAATCCAAAACCCTAAACATCTAAACCTAACCCCTAACCCCTAAACAATTTAAATCCTAAACCCTAAATAATGTCCCTAAACCCTAACCCCTAACCCCTAAACCTGAGAAACCCTAAACCCCTAAACTCTAAACCCAAGTAACCCTAAACCACCATCTCCCTATCTCTCGCCTATCTCCCTATCACCTTTGTCCCTCTACCTCTCAATCTCTCTCCCTATGTCTCTGGCCATGTCCCTCACTCTTTATCTCCCTATCTCTCCCCTCAGACTCCTCTATATCTCCCTATCTCTCCCCTCAGACTCCTCTCTATCTCCCTATCATTCCTCTCTCTCTATAAACCCTAAATCCAAAACCCTAAACCTCTAAACCTAACCCCTAACCCCTAAACAATAAATCCTAAACCCTAAATTATAATGCCCCTAAACCCTAACCCCTAACCCCTAAACTTGAGAAACCCTAAACCCCAAACCCCTAAACCCTAAACCCAAGTAACCATAAACCACTATCTCCCTATCTCTCCCCTATCTCCCTATCACCTTTGTCCCTCTACCTCTTAATCTCTCTCCCTATGTCTCTTGCCATGTCCCTCACTCTTTATCTCCCTATCTCTCCCCTTGGACTCCTCTATATCTCCCTATTGGTCCTTTATCTCTCTCTAAACCCTAAACCTCTAAACCTTAACCCCTAACCTGAAAACCATAAACCCTAACCCTAAATAATGCCCCTAAACCCAAGCAACTCTCTCTCTCTCTCTCTCTGGACATGTCTCTCACTCTCTATCTCCCTATCTCTCCCCTCTGTCTCCTCTATCTCTCCCAAACTCTATCAGTCCCCTCTCTCTATCTCTCTTTAAACTGTAAACCCTAAACCCGAGCAACCCTAAACCTCTAAACCCTAAATAATTCCCCTAACCAACCTCTAAACCACTTCTCTATATAGGTGCAACTAATACCACTTTTTCATTGTTTTCCACATTTAATTATATTCTTTTCCATTTTCCAAGTCCTACATGTGTCCAAGTTGTATTGTTTGTCAATTTTCTAGTCTAATTGTTAGTCCCAACTCTCATGGTTATTAAAATGTTAGTATAGTTATATTTATCCTTAGGTAACATTAATTTACACATTGTTGCACAAACAACCACACTGAAACATAACCTTACCTAATTAAGGTTAACCTTTAAGGTTCTTTCATAAATGGCGAGCTTAACAGATCCAACTAGTTCAATGTTCTTATAGTCCATGCTTACCCTTCCAAGAGAGTTCATGCCATGTTAACTTTGCATTATGTCCTAACACATCACATGAAGGATCATTATCATCACAAGGAATAACAATGTCATGAAGGATTAACGAAGGTGTAGCTTCACCACATAAAGTATCATTCATAATTTTATCACTAGAGGGTAAGGGTATATCATGTGTATCCTTCTCAAACCATGTATCATGAATCAAATCATATGAAGGATTGGGTAAAGCAATTTAGGGCATGAAATCCAAAACAGATATCCGTTTCTAGAAATACAAAAGGGATATCCATTTTGAATTTCTAGAAACGGATATCCGTTTTGAAACGGATATTCATTTTGGTTTGGTATCTAAACCAAAATAGATATCCGTTTCAAAACATATGAAAGTCAAACTTTGCCAAGTCGCGAATTTGGCTAAGTAAAAATGCAATTTTTTTCCTATTGCCACTGTTTGGCTTGCGATGATCCTACACATACCCTGATGGTCACGTATTGTCTTGACTTAGTTTTCAACAAAACCTAAGTTTAAAGGACCTTGTTGACAAATCAACGACTATTGAGTTGACACCAAACTTAAACCAATTGGTCAAACACCACTTACTAAACTTGATGACGGTTCACTAAACTGTGAAGGCACAAGACTTAAATGGAAACCAATCCATTCTATCCATACATCTATTCACTTCTCTCTGATGATGCTCTCCATCTCTTTCTTAGAGGGCAGAAACCAGTTTCTTGATTACAACTTATAATCACCAAACTGGGATTAGTTTATTGTTAGTTAATTCATAAACCTTATGAATAAATAATCATAACATCTTATAATCACATGTCTAAATTCTAATCGTATAGACCTTAACTCATTATATCATTGATTTATCCTGACATTTTCACATAACATCAAATCATTAAACCTTGCATAATCAACAACTAATTAAGTGCAAGTAAAAAAATAAAACATAGTCAAAATTTTGGATGTGACATATCTCCCCTCGTAAGATTCATTATCCTCAATGATCTAATGTATCCATAACAAAATAAAATAAAGACTTTGTTTCAACTTTCTAAAGCATAAAACAAATGAGGAAATCTCTGATAAAACTCATGATAATCTTCCCATGTGGCACTATCCATTGCATACTAGTCCCACTGGACCTTGCATTGAGTACCCTCTCTATGACACAAGCGGAGCTCGCAAACTACAAGCACTTTAAGAGGCTTAATCATGACCACTCCTGGGTCCTATACCTATAAAGCACTCCAATCAAGAACATGATTATCACCTATTATATACTTTTTCAAATTTGAAACATGAAAAACATTATGCATCTTGGCAAGAGCTGATGGTAGAGCAATTTTGTAGGCAACCGGATTGATCACTTCGAGAACTTTGAAGGGTTATGCATATCAAGGAGCTAGTTTGTAAGACTTTCCAAACTTTATAGAACTTTTTCTGAGGTTTGACCCTCAAAAGAACTTTCTCTCCAAATAAGAATTGCCTTGGTGTGTAATGCTTAGCATCAACATAACTTTTATGTTTATCATTTGCTTCTATCAATCTATTTTTGATCAGCTTAATATGTTCTTCCATTTCTAATAACATTTCTGGACCAATGCTAATCCTATCTTCTAGCTTATCCTAGCTTATAGGAGTTTGGCATCTTCTTCCATACAATGCTTCAAATGGAGTCATCTTGATAGCAGAATTATAGGAGTATTATAAGCAAACTCCACAAGCCATAGATACTCATCCCACTTGTATTGTTGATCCATGCAATACATCCTCAACAAATTTTCAAGAACTTGATTTACCCTTTTCAGTCTGACCATCTGTCTCAGGGTGATAAGCTGAGCTTATATTGAGTTGAGATCCTAGCACATAAAACAAAGTTTGCCAAAATCTTGATATAATACATGCATCTCTATCTGAGATAATCTTCTCAGGAACTCCATGCAATCTAAACACTTGCGCAAACTTGCTAGCTATAACTAATGCTCCATCCATTAGATTCCTAGGTATAAAGTGAGCTACCTTGGTGAGTTTTTCCACCACCACTAGAATAACATCATGTCTATTTCGAGATGTTGGAAGACCTTTCACAAAGTCCATACTAATGACTTGCCACTCCCACTCTAGAATATCATATGGATACAGAAGTCATGTTGGATGTTGATGCTCAACCTTGAATCTCTGGAACTCTAGGAAACTTGCTACAAATCTTGCAGCATCATTCTTCATTCCTTTCTAGAAATAAAGAGGCTTCACATTGGCTAGGAGTTTGGTTACTCAAGGATGACCTAAATATGGTGTGGAATGAACTTCCTTCCACACAAGGTTTCTTAATTTTGTTGAATCTAGAACATACATCCTTCCTTTGTATCTTAGAAGCCCATCTGGTTCAAAATAAAACCCATCATATCTCGAGTCTTGAGGATTTACTGTGAGAGCTTGCTTAACTTTTTCATAATACTCATCACCTGTAGAATTTTGTAACACTAAATCCTTGAAGTTCGAGTGGATAGAGACAATTGATGAGATATGCCTCCATCGACTCAAAGCATCCGCTATTTGGTTCTCCTTGTCTTTGATGTAACTTATCTCAAAGTCATAGTTAGATATGAATTCCCATCATCTTCTCTGTCAAGTATTTAGATGAGGTTGGGAAAATATATACTTAAGACGTTGATGGTTCGACTTCAGTTCAAAAGACTTTCCTAGCAAGTAGTGTTCTCACACTTGCAAAGCATGCACAACTGCTACTAACTCTAAGTCATGAGGTGCATAATTATGCTCATATGCTCTTAGCTTCCTAGATTCATAGGCTACCACTTGCCCATTTTGCATAAACACTCCTCCTAAACCTTCTCCTGAGGCATCAATTATTACAACAAATTGACTTTCCAGTTCAGGAACTTTAAACATTGGTGCAGTTGTCAACCTCTCTTTTAACTAATTAAATGCCTCCTAACATTTTTCTGACCAGTCAAAATGCTTTCCCTTTCTTTGAAGCGAAGTGATTGGGTTTGAAATCTTAGAAAAGTTCAAAACGAACTTCCTATAATTTCTAGTTAACCCCTTGAAACTGCACACTTCATGCACATTCTTTGGCATATGCCACTCAAGTATAGCTTTGATCTTCACAGGGTCTACTGAAATCCCTTTAGTTGATATTATGTATCTCAAATATTGTATCTCTTTCTCAAAGAAAGTACACTTAGAAATCTTCCCAAACAACTTATTTTCTCTCAGTCGTTGCAGAACTAATTGCAGATGTTGCAAGTGCTCTTTCTCATTCTTAGAATAAATAAGAATGTCATCTATAAAAACTATAACAAATTTATCCAAACCATCTCAGAAAACATTGTTCATCTTGAATTTATGAATGCAACAGGGGTATTCATAAATCCAAAAGGCGAGACTAGTGAACTCATAATGTCCATACTTTTTTCTAAAAGTTATTTTATGAATGTCTTCATCTTTTATTCTCAATTGATGATATCCTGATTGTGAATTGATCTTGTATACACCTAAAAATGACATGACTCTATCTAAATAAATATTTTTAATATTTATTTAAGTCTACCTTCCTCTATCAATAAATAAATAATTAAATTTATTTATTCGTTTCATATTCCTCTAAGTTAATTAAATATCAAAATATTTAATTATCTCTTCTAAAGTCAAAATTAAATAAAATCCTTTATTTAATTAAATTCTTCCAAACAATTAAATAATTCTAAATTATTTAATTAAGTCAAGTCTATTCTTCCAAATTTAAATAAATCATTTAAATTTATTTAAATCCTCTCACTCTCCAACAATAAAATATAATTAAATATTTTATTTATTCTTCCAAATCATGTGCAAGTAATTAAATAAATTTATTTATTTAATTCGCTTTCTTATCTTCCAAATCTTCTAAAAATAAATCTTTCTTGTCATGCAAAAGCCAAAAATTGAGTTTTTTGATTTAAAAAATCTTGTTTTTATCAATAACTCTTAAATTAGAATAAAACATTCTAATTTGTGAAAATTAAATCTTATCTTTGTCATGAAAGCAATTAACTCAAATAGAATAGTTTTTTATATGACACATGTCCTTCTATTTGCGCACATTCCCTCAAACATCCTCTACCATTGATATTCTTATTTCTTCTACACTGTTGATCTTTTCTCACAAGTCTATAAATACAACCCTCTTCTTCCATTTCTACAACACATGCTTTCAAGTAAACTTACGCTGCAGAATCCATAGCGTGCCTTTGGCACGTACACCATCACATAGGTCATATCCATTATTCATTGTATTGAAGCTCATCTTCTATACAAAAAGTATCCTAGCCACCTCTCTATTGCCATCTTGAAGAAGTGCAAGGAATTGTGTTTCTTGAGGACCATATTCTTCACAACAAAGATCGATTGAGACTAGGCGAACAATGGAAATTGCGAGGTAATAGAGGTTGTAAGTATCATTTCTTTGTTTAAATCTTTTGTTATCTGCATGTTCTATTGTGTTTTTGGGTTTGATATTAATTTATGATATTATCCACTTTTATCCATAACATTTTTGGCGCCCACCATTTAATTTTATTTTTTTGCAAATCTTTGTAGTAAAAAATTATGTTTTTCTAAACCCCATTATCGAGTTTTGCAAGGATCTATCAAAAGGTGACCTTCTAAGCTGAAACTGACATCACCAATGTGCTCAGAAGGGTCAAAAACCTTAGAATCACCTGCTAATTCACAAAAATTAGAGTTTGAAAAAAAATCTCTGTAATTTTTTTTTAGGGTGCATCCTTTTATCCATTGGTCCAAAGGGTGCTTCTATAGGGTGCATCACTTTATCCAGTAGTCCAAAGGGTGTTTCCATGTCCTTTTATCTAATTGTCTGAAGAGCTTTTTCCCAGGGTGCATCCTTTTATCCAGCGGTCCAAAGAGTGCTTCCGCAGGGTGCATCCTTTTATCCAGCATTTCAAAGGGTGCTTCCATAGGGTGCATCGCTTTATCCAGTGGTACGAAGGGTGCTTCTGCATCCTTTTATCCAGCAGTCCGAAGGGTGCTTCCGTAGGGTGCATCATTTTATCCAACAATCCTCCATCTTGCCTTCTTCTACATGCCATAAGGGTGGTATCTTTTTCTTTTTGCCATAACAGGAGCATACGAACTCGTAATTGTGCAAATAAACACTCGTTGGAAAGGTAATTCCGCGAACTTCACAATGGACCAGGTTTGATCAAGTGATTTTATCATTTTATCAGTTATTTTTACAGTCAAATTTTAGCTATCTTTCTAAGCTTAAATCTAGTATTTTTTCTTGGAAACTAATGATTTATCTGTGTAGCTTGACTTATACACTTGTCAAAGAAAGGAGAAAAGAAACTTATGACATATCTTCTATAGGTTCAAGCGGTCAAAGAACAATCATTTATAACTAAATCAGGCACACTTTTATTTTGGGCTTTAAAATAAATCTTTGTGTGTTTAGTTAGGCAAACATTTCATTTGGGCTTAAAAAGAACCATTGCTTGATCTTAGGAATATTTGGATTTGGACTTAAAAGGAACATTAACACTTGTTTTCCGTGTTTGGTGCACTTGCACACTTTATGTTACCCAAGAGTTAGAATCAAAGTATCCTCTCCCCTCGCCTTCAAAAGGATCTTGGGTGTAAGAGAAATGGTTATATTCTCTTCTTTTTTAGGACGTCAGCCTGCCCTTGAGACACATCCGTATGGAGAACTCATTGGCGACCCCAAGTGGTACTTTCATTTGGTCCACTATATGTAAATTGAGGACAAGACGAAAGCCAAGTCTAACCGGTATGAGCGCTCACCATACAGTGCTTGCTCGAAAGGAGGCATACCTTTGTGTATATTAAACTCCTAGTAGGGTTGGTTAGAGCCTTAAGTGGCTTGCTAGATACTCATGAGGTGCCAGTCCCCTGGATGTTCCCCCACTACGAACCATTGTTTTAGTAGCCCAAATCCTTCTATTTGTTGGCGCAAAAGGTGGGACCTTTGAAGCCGCCCCAATTCATGTGGTTCTTAGTAGAGATAGCAGGGACAATCCTAAGGTTCGGTGGGGGTACGAGCCTTGGGAAACCTGGATTTTGGTATACGTGAGAAGTGTGTGCTATGGAGAGGAGCTAGTGCTACTAAGATCTTGAAGCTATCCGCTTTGAATATGCACAGCTAGGGGATCCGACAAATACTATCCTTACTATCCTAGGTTTGTAATTGTTTTCTTTAGTCAAAAAGAGTCCAAAAAATTACAAAAAAAATCAAAAAACCATGAAATCATTCTGTGTGTTTGCTATGTCTTCTTTCTATAATTAATAAAATCAGATCAAAAGACCAACCTGCAAACCAAGAAACTGAACAAACTGCAAAACGTGTCAAAAATTTTACAAAAGCATTCAGAAAACCAGAGTTGCACATATACATTCTGAAGCTGCGCATATATCTCGACCTACTGTGCATTTATATCGACTTCCTATGCTTTTGCTACATATTCCTGCTTTGTAGCTGCGCATCTATCACAGTAAGCTTTTCCAGTCTTGTGTCAATTTCTGTAGAGATGGCAAACCAATTAGAATATATTGCTCAAACACTACAATATCTGCAATTGCAAATAAACTTAGGTCCCTCACCTCAAGATTGTATAGCAATTGCTCAACAAATCCAAGTCTTACAACAAGAAATGGCAATCTTGCAAGCTGAATGTACTAGTACAAGCTACACCTCGCACCAAAATCATACCTTCTTTTCCCGTCTTAATGATACTATTGACAAGGCAAGCACCACCTCAAGTCAGAAATCATATACCACCCCGTCTACTAGTCCTCCTTCGCTATCTTCTAAGACACATATCCCAAAGCATACTGGTTCTACACCAACACCGCTATCTAGTTCCTCAAACTCTAAATGGACAACCAAAAAAGAATTAGATGAGTAATGGGAAAAATGTTTTCCAAATTCATACAGCAAAAGAAAAGGTATGGAGAAAGCCAAATCCACTCATCCATTACCTCATTCATCTACCCATACACCTACGAAGGATGTGATCCAAGGACTACTAGTAGAGAGTCAACCATGTCCCCAAAATCTAGTCCTTGACCTTACGAAAGATTCTTTCAATAACATGTCAAATCCTACAACCCCTTGAGCTTATCGAAGAGTCTCCTACCATGAACCCAAGTCAAAAGCTATCCACTTTCATTCAAACAACCCAAGAGTTATGTCAAGAGCACACCTTAGAGCATGTGGAAACATTAAGCCTTTGTCTAAATCAAGATCAAAGAACCCCCATCCAAATCCAATCTATTCCTAACATATATCTCCTCCATGATCAAGATAATCCCTATGAAGAAGTTATCCATGAGCAACTTGATCCTATGCATGAAGAAGAAATCCAATTCCAACCCATCCATAAGCTATATCTCTTCTATGATCAAGATACTATCTTTTATGAAGAATCTATCCATGAACAACTTGATCACATGCCCATCCATAAGCTATATCTTTTCTATGATCAAGATACTATCGTTGATGAAGAACCTACACATGAACAACTTGATCCCATACCCATTCATGAGCCAGAAACCTCCATTACTGCTATCCATCTTCCATTTAGTCCCATCCATGATCCAACAACTTCCGCTTCCTCTGATGAGACACTTGCCTCCCAAGTGCATATGAATGATCAACCCAATAACTTAGATCCTAAAGAGCATAATGATGATCAAGATTCTAGTGATCCTTCGCCATCCATTATCGACCATGCTACAAATCCGTTATCCTATCTCCTTAGTCTCACTACCTTCATGCATGAATGTTCTTCCTTAGAACACCAACAACCATTATCTGCTATCTCGCCTTCCTCATCCAATAAGGAACTCACTGCTAGTGCACCTATACATAATCCCATGGTCCATCGCATACTCCAGAATATAAACTATTAAGGTAAAGGCTTAGGCCTTCATGAACAAGGTATTTTAGAGCCCGTCCATGTCAATGTTCCTCCACCTTCATATGACCTTGGATACATACCCCAAGGTGAGTAATCTCAAGATGTTGGTGCTTCCTCCACTCCTCCTAAGTCTACCACTTTCCATCTCAAACCCTATCATATCCTCAAAACATATGTTGCCATTCCACCTCCATCATCCTACAATTGTCAAAAGCATGTGACCATACACCTTCCACCATCCAATCTACCTCCACTACTTCTAACTCCTAATATCCCTCCGTGCATCCTACCACCACTTCTTCCAACACCTTATTCATCCATCTATAAATCCTCTAACAATCCCAATCATGGCCAACAAATGCACATGTTGTCTAAACAAAGAGCTTCCACCTACCCCACTTCCACCATCCCAAGAGAATTCAACAACAAAAATTTGGATGCCTCTACCTCTCAAGTCAAAAATCCTAAGCGTCCTCATGACCTAGGATACAAAAGCCAAGAATCAAAGAATTATCCATATCAAAAGCTGCATACACCCATACACCTCAATGCCAAACTAAAAAAGGTGTGGATCCCCAAGCAACAACTAATTACCTCGGAAGCTGCACAAACGCCGCATATACCCAAGCCCATACCTTCACAGGTAAAATCTAAAAGCAAAATGGTTTGGGTACCCAAGCAAAAAGCCCTAAAGTTACATGAGGCATCCACCTCTCAAGAATTCCAACCATTCACTTTCTCCCACTCCATCCAAAAGTATCCAATTCCTCCATCCCATAAGACAAGCAAAAATCAGAAAATACTAAGTCTATGTGGGTCCCTAAATTTCTAAATCATTCATCCACCAAGCAAAAATCTCCATTGCTTCCCACACCACCTGCCTATCATAAGCTTCAATGTTTATCAGAGTATGTGCAACCGTTGGTCATAGTTCCCTTCCATTCCACAACACTTTCATATAACTCCATCTCCCTTCCCTTCCACTACTATCCTACATATCTTCCCCATCCTACTCCCATGGTCCATGCTTTTGCATAAGCTTTCCAATCCATATATCTACATCAGCGTCCACTATCGCACCCTTCCATAATCCAATATCTACCATTCTCCATCTCACTTTCATGCAATCCCCTACCAACATCTATGAGCACACTAGACATGGACCGTGCGACAGCATCCATCTAGTGGGAATATCACCTTTCAAGGAACTAGATACTTGAGTCTCTCCTTATCCATATCCACCTTCTCCTATCTAAATATTCAAAAAAAAAATCAAAAAATTTTTTTAAAAAAAAAAGTAAAGAAAAATCCCTTCGTCCAATGGTGAAAATCCAGCAAACAGGTGCCTTGGATAAGTACCATGATGAAAACTTGGCAAACAGGCGTCATATGTAAGTTGATCTCCTACGTCACCTACACTTGGGGGCACCTTGTCTCATCAGCATATCACTTTTCTCCTACTAGTTTCCTTTCATACCATTTCCTATCCTATTCCTCTATCCATTACATACCTATACTGTCCAGTCCATCCATCCTAATCTTCCATTCCTCTATTTTTCTTGATCTTGATAAAGATTGGGGGCACAATTTTGACAAATGTTTTAGATGTCTCTTGACATACCTTATCCCTCCAAAACCACACAAATCCTTCATTATCCTCTCATTGTTCTTCGTCATAAGCTTTGAGTTATTCCTATGCGACGTGGTCCTTGGAGATCACATCCTTGATTCCTTCTATCCACTATTGCCCATCCCCATACATACCTGTTCCATTCTTTATCACCCATACATCTGCCTGTCTGTGGTGTTTCCCTTGTCATCAGTATTTAAGGCTATCCAAAATTCTTATCCAATATCCTGTCCACAGTGTCAACCTAGCACAGCCTCTATCATCAGTGTTATCTATTCCATATTTGATCTATAGCTATTCCATATCTGATCCATATATGTTCCATGTCTTATCCATATTTGTTCCATATTGTGTCTCATCTGATCCATATCTTAGGTCCATCAGGGTTCTCCCCAAACTACATTGCCTTTGCGTCGTCACGTAGGCAAGGCCATTATCAATGCGCCCCCGAGGCTCTGCTACCCATCCATTCCCTACCTTATCGCCTGTCCTCTGATCCATCCACGTTCGCACCTTTCACCAGGCAAAGCACGCGCAGCAAAGCCCGCTTCCAAACAAAAGTCTTGATGCAAAACATCAACCTCTCCAAAGTAAAACAAACAAGGACCAAAACACATCAAAATGATTTTATCAATACTATGGCAAGAAAGCACATCTAATGCAAGAATGTTTTGTGAAAAGGTAAAGTTAGAGAGTCTTGATTTTCATTATTATGTCTTTCTATGCTACTCAAGGATGCCGAAAGCTAGAGATGCTATGGTGGGGGCATAATCAATTTTCTTTGTCTGTTGTTTGTGGGTTAATCTTTAGCAATGTGACGACTTTTGTCTAACGTCATGATCATTAAAAAATCATCAAGGACTTCAGAGGTCTAAACATGAAAAGGGGCAATCCTTGTCTATTGAAATGTAAGAAATACTTGAGTCATCTAGATTCAATTTTGACTAGATGCTTGTATTAACTTGCTATATCAAAATCCATGTAAGTAATACTCAGGTCATCTTGGCTTAATTATACCTAGATGCTTGTATTTTCTTACAACATAATAAATTCCCAATGATGAAATAAGCACTTCAAAATAATTGCAATATCAAGATGGTAAATATCCATATCCATAACATATCCAGAAAGCATTCCTTATCCATATCCATAACGTATCCAATTACATCGCATATCTGTATCCATATCCTATGCAATAAAATTCTATGCAGAGAATTAATGTTTACAAATAAAAGCTTGTGATTTCTTCTATCGAGTCATTCTTCTATCGATCAAATTTCTATGTCTTCATATCTCTCGTCAATAGTTCTAGCTGTCAATCTGAGCAGTGATCAAAATGCAAGTCTATCCTTAAATCCATACCAATCAAGTCAAGTCAATATTGTCAAATGATCCAATCATAATCAGTGGTCTTGATCCTTGTCTGGTCGTAAACCAACTCGATCAGTTATAATCAAACATTTGTCTTATACATGATGTAGCATTGTCAAAATCAGACCAATACACGCGTCTTACACGACATGCTTCATTTCCTGAAACCAGACACTGTCCTTTGTGTTGCTCTAAGGATCTATCGTTCTCCGCCATGACAACACTGTTATATATCATTATCAGTATATCGTTGGTTTACCGCTTGACAGTGGCAATACCTTGTTTGTTCTTGTATCATTTGTGCATACTTGCCTACTTGCTTGTGTGTGTTATCATTTTATCTTGCATCACGTATCATTCGGCTCTTTCTTCAAACCATTTTTTTCTTCATCCTAGCCTATCTTCCACCTTCTTCTTCATGAGATTGTCCATCTCAGGCCTTCTGCCTTCTTCCCGTCCAATCTCTCGAGGGGGCATCCTATCGTCGTTAAACTTGTACCAGGGGCAAACTGGGGCATGTATCATTTTCAGACAATCTTATTCTTTGAAACAACGTGATAAAACACATTGCATCAAAGAGGGGCAAAATGTATAGACCTAAAAATGACATGACTCTGTCTAAATAAATATTTTTAATATTTATTTAAGTCTACATTCCTCTATCAATAAATAAATAATTAAATTTATTTATTCGATTCATATTCCTCTAAGTTAATTAAATATCAAAATATTTAATTATCTCTTCTAAAGTCAAAAATAAATAAAATCTTTTATTTAATTAAATTCTTCCAAGCAATTAAATTATTCTAAATTATTTAATTAAGTCAAGTCTATTCTTCCAAATTTAAATGAATCATTTAAATTTATTTAAATCCTCTCACTCTCCAAAAATAAAATATAATTAAATATTTTATTTATTCTTCCAAATCACGTGCAAGTAATTAAATAAATTTATTTATTTAATTTGCTTTCTTATTTTCCAAATCTTCTAAAAATAAATCTTTCTTGTCATGCAAAAGCAAAAATTGAGTTTTTTGATTTAAAACAATCTTGTTTTTATCAATAACTCTAAAATTAGAATAAAACATTCTAATTTGTGAAAATCAAATCTTATCTTTGTCATGAATTTAGTTAACTCAAAGAGAATAGCTTTTTCTATGACACATGTCCTTCTTCTATTCATGCACGTTCCCTCGAACATCCTCTACCATTGATCTTCTTATTTCTTCTACACTATTGATCTTCTCTCACAAGTCTATAAATACAACCCTCTTCTTCCATTTCTACAACACATGCTTTCAAGTAAACTTACACTGTAGAATCCATAGCATGCCTTTGGCACCTACACCATCACATAGCTCATATCCATTATTCATTGTATTGAAGCTCATCTTCTATACAAAAAGTATCCTAGCCACCTCTATATCGCCATCTTGAAGAAGTGCAAGGAATTGTGTTTCCTGATGGCCATATTCTTCACAACAAAGATCGATCGAGACTAGGCGAGCAATGGAAACCGCAAGGTAATAGAGGTTGTAAGTATCATTTCTTTGTTTAAAGATTTTGTTATCTGCATGTTCTATTGTGTTTTTGTGTTTGATATTAATTTATGATATTATCCACTTTTACCCATAACAGATCTTTGAGAATATTGTTGCACCCCGTATTTGATCGAAAAGATCATCAATATGCGGTAGAGGATACTTATTCTTTATCATTTCTATGTTAATCATACGATAGTCTATACACAGATGCAAGGCTCCATCCTTCTTTTTGACAAAGGTCATAGGTGCTCTCCAAGGTGAAACACTGGGTCTAATCATCAACCCTTTAGCCAATAGCTCCTGAAGATGGGCTTTCAATTCCATCAACTCTGTAGTAGTCATATGGTATATAGCGCCTTTGAAATTGGCTCAGATCCATATATTATATCAATAGAGAAAACAAAAGCTCTCTTTAGAGGTAATCCTAGAAATTCATCTAGGAAAACATCCCAAAAATCTTGAAGGAAAGGATAGTTCTCCAAAGGTACATTTTGTTTACTAGGGTCCTCTTCTACTAGTTCCATCTTAACTGCAAAGAGTTGACAACCTTTTCGCCTAGCCCTCTTCATTTACATATAAAAGATTGGTCTAATCTTGACTTCTCTTTGAGTGTCCTGTAGAAAGACTTTATTTCCTACATCGTCTAAACACTCAACTTGTTTTTGCAAAACAATCGACATTGGCCCAATGTCTCCATAACCAATTTATTCCTAAGA
This sequence comes from Cunninghamia lanceolata, assembly GCA_027924645.1. Classification (NCBI taxonomy): domain Eukaryota; kingdom Viridiplantae; phylum Streptophyta; class Pinopsida; order Cupressales; family Cupressaceae; genus Cunninghamia; species Cunninghamia lanceolata. Next base: position 1,393,255 of record BSBN01001616.1, on the reverse strand, counting down.
TAACATCATAGGAACCTAGGGGGGCCTACAAACAAATTTACCTCAATCTAAAAACTAGGAAAATCAATCTTGGCTTCTAACAAGCATTTCTCTACCTAAGCTTTAGTCTGGTTAGCATATTCAAATGGCTAGGGTTACCTAGTTTGTTGCATTGTTTCTTTTCTAGTCAAATACACTTAAGAGTGTCTACCAAAGTTTTAGACTCATCTAGCCTTACACCCTCAACATAGTTAATATGTTCTTGGGGTTTTACCTTCTCAGTTGGTTCTTTCTTAACCATTATCTTGGGTAAATTCTGGGGATTAGACTTCCTGGCAGTTTTCTTTGTTCTTATCTACGCCATTCTGGCATAAAACCAATTTTAAACATTAGTCAATCTACTGAATGTTGACAAGTTTTCTCATAGTGAGCTCATAGGTCCATGTGTTGAACCTAGTAGTTCTGATACCATATGTAACATGCCATCTCATATTACTAGAAATTACTCACGAAATTTACTAAGAAAGTAAATTAACTTGGTAAAAATGAAAGAATTTTTTTTATAATCATTTACATATTCTCAAGAAATAAATACATATCTTTTCTAAATATTTTGCAACCTTGAAATTACAATATATTCAAAGATAAATCAGAGTGAAATCATTTCACTTTACATTTACAAATATTTTGCACTTAGCAATATGAACAAGTTTACATAAGTTTGACAATCATAAGTCAATCATGAAGTATACTACATTTGGAATCTTGATATCTGTCACTCAAGTCTCAGCAAGTCTTCTGCTATAGAGGGAGAGCATCATCTGATTGCTTTACCTCCAACCATAGACCAATGGTCCCCCGCACACCTTCCTTCCTAGAAGTGGCCCTACCCTTCATGAAGAGTATAGACATAGAGAACAAATAGGTTTCCATCTGAGTCCTAGTGTTGTGTCCTACATAACACAATCGACCATACAACTCTAGATAATCTTCTAGCTAAGTATGATCATTCTGATAGGTTACAGCATCTAGACACTATGAACTGACTAATGCATGCAGAGATAAATGCAGCACTTTGGCCAAAGTTTCTATATAAATAGATGTTTGCAACAAACGTAGTCGTGTGTTCACATGCCTCTAACTCGACTTGGAGACTATCTCATCCTACAGTTTGACCGTCTTCACTTAGTATCTCTAGACATAAATTATTTGAACTATACTCAAATCCTAGTCAATCTGACTTAGACTTAATCCTTAATCTAGGATAAACATAAAATATGGTTTTAGGTAAATTTAACCTTTCAAAGAGTCCCTCTTTACATACTTGAAAATACTAGGGTCTATGACTTCCTATCATCCTACTCAAAGACCCAAAGATTAAGCTCTTTTGAATAATATAAATCAAGTTTTTGACTCTAACAAGAATTATTTAAATTATCATAAGAGCTTCTTAGATTCTTCCTAAATCTTACTGTCTTGATCTATGGTTTCTCGACCATTCACTATCGACCATAGTATACAATAGACAAGATTAATGTCATAACCAACTTAATAGTTTTAAGTTTTCTAAACCCTTCTGGGCTGATTCTAGGGTTTTTAACTTCTCTAGCCCAAAACATTGAAATATCAAAGAATCTTGTTTTCCCAAAAGTAAAAGTTTATAATAAGATAACATAGAAACAAAACCCTCTTGTCTTCTCTTCACCACTTGGGCATTGTCATAAATTCACATTTCTCATAACATACATATAAACATGTAGTATATGAGGTATATCCTCATTCATATAAGATCTTAATGAATACTATCATTATCAAAAGTACTCTTGACTAAGTTCAATCTTTCAACCTAAATAGGTTTTGAGTCTATAATAATAAAATAATATTTCAACCTCTTGTTCTTCTTAAGTCCACCAAATTTTGGTGTAGAATAGGTTATGAACACATATATAACATCCTTTGCATATATACCATACAAACCTTCATCATTAATCATAAGTAAAACTGTCATATATGCTTGAGTTTCGAATCTCCCAACATGCCCTACTCGGAGTTAGTTATAACAATGATGTTGATGATTGGGTTAAATTTGTCTTATGTGCACCTAGCACTAAAATAAGTTCTATTAAACATATATAATGAGAACTATAACTTCCCATATCCTAGTATGCATATACCCTTGAGTTGGTTTAATAGATTCAATTTTGAAACATAGGAGAAGTTAAATATGTCTCCTAGTATACTCTTTCTCGAGATGGTTTAACATAAGAAAAAATATGCTAATCATAAGGTTATCTAGGTTTCCACATTCTTGGAATCACCTATTACCTTAGGTTTGGTTTTTGGATCATTCAAATATTAACTCTAGTTCTCCAATGAGAATCTATACCCTCATAATATTATTTACATTTCAACATTATTCCAATATGATAAATAAAGCATTAACTCTCTTTCAAATTAAATTGTCTTGGTGAAACCAAGATATAAGGTACCATGGGAATCCTAAATAATCTTTATGGATCCTTACAAGTATAATACCATATAACTTACCAAAGCATCTTTTAACATAATTCTCCCCTTAAAGGATAGACTACACTTGTAGCATACAATCCAATACTAATGCTCAATGATGTATCTATGACATACTAAAATCCTATAGCACTATTAATCTTCTAAGTGTATTAATATCATACTTATGTCGGATGCTTAATAGTATGTTGGGATAGAGAGATTGAATTCCCAGACTCCTATATGTTATTTCTAGATCATAGATCAAAGTTACTTAAGAAGACTTTACTAGGAAAATAGTTTCATTTGTTTTCTATTTGTCCTTGTCCCTGATCTTGCCTACTTTCTTGCAATATAGGATTTCTATCCAAATCACTGCCTTGAAGCTTTCTACAAAATTTACACCTCATAACTTCTAAGTTTGAAACTGGGTTTTCTTTTGTAAAGCTTAGACACAGTGTTGCTTATACAGACACCAAAAACCTACGTCTAGCTAAGCAACATAGCTCTCTACAGGTTCAAGAATACAATATAATAACATAAAAATTAAAATGAAAACTTCCATAGCTTCTCAGTTATAATCTGATACATCTTATGATTTACTCATTGCAGTTTAAGCTACTATCTAAGAGCATTCTTCCTATCATACTTTGGGCTCTATTGTTGCATGAACTTTGAATGTCGTAACAAAACTAGATAAGATAATTTATCTATTTCCTATGCAACTATGATTGCATAGTTACTAAGATAGAAAGTTCTATGTTTTTGCATGAGTAAAAACACTTTACTTTACGTAAGAACATCTCTACAATAATATACTAAACATTTATTCACAGTCTAAGAACAAAATAATAATTAAAATTAGATATCCTACCTCTTATGTCATTCTATGATACGCTATCCTGTGTGAATGATTCACCTTTCTCGCATGCTTGGTGATCACTACCTTCTATCTCTCTACAATTTGGATAACAATAACTTCCCTTGGTGCTATCTCACGAGTCTAACAGGTCACGGAGCTCTTCTTCCTACAATATGGTAATACTAATTTCCCTGATAATAGAGCTTCTCTCTATGGATGACTAATGTTAACAGAGCTATTCTCTGTGGATATCAAATGTTATCAGAGTCTCTAAATGAAACCTCTGTATGAAAAGATAGTAGATCTTCACAACTAACTTGTTCTAAGCTTCCTTACTCTTTCTCTTCACTGTTGTAATGGTTCTATTAGATACCTGATCTTGAACCATCGATCTCCTCTTCCTTATCTCCCTATCTACCACGATAATATAGCCTTTTCAAGACTTAATCTCCTATGCTTGTGGAGATTCCTTGCACACTATCATCTGTGTTAAACACACTCTATTGTTTACCACTTTTATTTGGAGTCACTGATCAATAGACTATTCCCCATGTATCCCTTAACATCGACAATGTAGCCTTTTAAAAGGCTTCTAACTTGCCTTACTCCCGAGATTCCTAGCTAAAATCCCACTTCTCATCTTTCTCCACTATGCAAGGAGTTGGCAGGTAGAGTGTCTATTCATTAAGACCACTCCACTATCTAATTAAGAGCTCCTCCGAACTCTCTTAGCCATCATGGAGAAAAAAAGGGGGGTTGAGCATCATTAACTGAACAAGAAGTGGTTGCATTATAGCTTACAATAATACCACCTTCCTTAAGAATCTCAAAGTCAACAAATCAAAAAGGTTAAGACCAATAATTCATATTAAATAAATATATACATATAACAACATGATATAGGTGCTCACAATGTATACTTACGTTGTTCTAAACCCTTGATGAGAAATGACAATGGGGTCGAGGTATTATCCCCCTCTCTATCTCGCTTAAACGTCAAAATAGACAAAAATAACATGCTAGGATCCCATTCGGGAATTCAAATAGTAAATAGTTTAACTATTATTGACTGTTTCTTGTCGATGGTCACATACTATCCTAACTTAGTTTTCAACAAAACCTAAGTTTAAAGGACCTTGTCGACAAATTCACGATTGTCAAGTGGACACCAAACTTAGACCAATTGGTCAAAAACCACTTACCAAACTTGACAACGGTTCACTAAATTATGAAGGAACAAGACTTAGATGACAACCAATCCATTCTATCCATACGTCTATTCACTTCTCTCCGATGATAGTCTCCCTCTCTTTCTCGGAGGGTGGAAACTTGTTTCCTGATTACAACTTACAATCACCAAATTGGGATTAGTGTATCGTTAGTCAATTCATAAACCTTATGAATAAATAATCATAACATCTTATAATCACATGTCTAAATTCTAATAATATAAATTGTAACTCATGATATCATTGATTTATCTTGACATTTTCACATAGCGTCAAATCATTAAATCTTGCATAATCAACTACTAATTACATGCAAGTAAAAAAATAAAACATAGTCAAAATTTCAGATGTGACAGTTTGGGGTCTAGGTTTTTTGAAAGGGTTTTCCCAAGATACATCATTGTGTTGTGGTGAATGATTATATATGTTTATTTCTTATATATATTTTAGATTATATTTTATATGCATCTTTCCTCTTAGATTAGTGTAGGAATCATTTCTATACCTTAGCTTCCTTTCATAGATATTACAAATCACTTCACCATATGTATAAAAGAACTATTGCACTGTATGTGAGTGCTAGCATCAAGTAGAAAGAGAGTAACAACTTGAATCCCCTTCATAAAAACCATAGCTCCTTGATCATCTTACAACATCCATTGCCAAAGACAACCTATACACCTAAATCATTAATTTTTTAATAGATAATAGGTTTCATGTCAAACCAGGGATGTGCAGGACTCTAGTAATATCCTTGATCCTCCCATTGAGAATCAAATCTTGACTCTCCTACAACCAATAATGCTAAGGTAGGAGTTGTTGTTGGGTAGACCTTCCCCATCAAAACTCTCATAGTCTGGAAGCCACTCCCCATGGGGAGTCATGTGTAAAGATGCTCTAGAGTCAATCATCCATGCATGCATATCTAAGGGTACAACAAAGACATATCTCATAATCTCCTAAGAAGATAGAATTGAATCATGATCAAACTTAGTCTTTTTTTCTTTTTTTCCTCCTTGTAATCTCTTTTGAAATGTCACATCTTGTCATAGTTTCAATATTTAGGCTTGGACTTACCAGAAGACTTAGGTCTCCCACGAGATTTATCTGCTTTTGTCCTTCTTTGTGTCCTTGTCTTTTTTATTTTGACCATCCATGAATACCCAAAACTTCTATGGTGGATTTGGTAGCCTTCAACCTCATCTCCTTTGAGAGAAGAGCAACCACAATCTCATGAAGCATGTGTTTTATAGTAGTTCTTCCAATAGCCATTCTAGGTTGTTCCACGAGTCTAACAATGAACAAAGAGTGGTCATGCATCAGTCTCCCACTTCCATCTCCACTCCCACTAAGTGTAGGTATCTCACTATGGTGTTGAATGCATTTAGGTGATCAACAACATAATCATTCTCACCCGTCCTCAAAGTATACAACTTCTTCTATAGAAAAATCTTGTTAACTAGAGATTTATCTTGGTACAAGTTCCACAACTTCTTTGTCATGTCCCCATTTCCAGCCTAGTCAACAATGAACATGGATTAGCCTATTCATCATTCCCGTGGGCTAATACATATGATAAGGGAATGAATTTGGTTTTGGCTAACTAACTCTTGTAGTTTTGCAGGTCAAGACCTTTATCAAGCAATATCTTTGAGCCTTCAAGACAAGGCGCACTTACTTGTCTCTGCATATCACTTTTGGCACCTTGAATATAAAGAGGTTGAAACTATGACATTGAGAACCTAGTGATAAGGGGAAGGTCTTTGGGAAGCTTGTAAGTGATTGAAATCATCAAAATGCTAAAATAATAAGCTAAGAGACTTAGGCGCATTTTTTCTTCTCTACACTCAAATGTGTGCCTAGAGAATCAAGGCACCAATTCATGTCTCTAGAATCTTAAATGTGCACCTTATCAAGGAAGAGTGATTGGAGCCTAAACTTTGATCTCCATAAGGTAAAACACTTCCAAGTAATTGTGCATCTGATTGGAGTCTTTGACTAAGACAATAATTCATCAAGCAAGTTGAGGCACACTTTTCCTCTTGTTCAACCATGAATATGCGCCTTCCCTAGAAATCCAAATTTGTGCCTTAAGGAGGATATATCAACTTGCATTATTAAGTGATCATCAATCATCTTGAAGAAGGGGATCATTCTCAATTATTGCCCAATGATCTGAGATCATTAAAGTGTCAAAAAGTAGGCCAAGATGATGAAGGCGCACTTTCTAGTCTCTGCAACCTCAAAAGTGTGCCTAACTTGTGAAGGAAGAAATCATTGTCAATGAGCTCAAACTAAGTCTTAACTTGACTTAGGTGCCAGTTTGCACTCTTGTCACCTCAAAAGTGCACCTAAGCAAGCTAGGCACAAATCTTCATCTCTTCCATCTCCAAAGTGCACCTAGACTCCAGAAACCTCATTTGAGCGCCTAATGGTGCAAAGTTTCATTCCTCAAGTTGAGATGGTGTTGGGACAGTAGTTTCTTCCCCCGGAGCAGAGATATAACAACTGGAAATGATGGAGCTTGAAGATATCTCTCCCTAGAGCAAGGCACCATTTCTTGTCTCTACAAACTCATTGTGGTGCCTAACCTTGATAAGTCTTCAATCAAAGTCTGAGAGTCTTCATTCAATGTTGACATGTGTTTGCAAGCATATGGAGTCATCAAAACCTCATCAAGTGAACTAAGCGCATATCCATGCTTCTACAACCTTAGATTGGCGCCTAAGGTTCAGATACCTTCCTAAGGTGCAGTTTCACATCTCTATGATCCTATTTGGGTGCCTAATCATGAAGGAATCAACTATGGTGTTGGGCGCACTTCTTCACTTGAAGAACATCATTCTAGCGCCTAGACTGGAGCATGCATGCAAGCAGTGGGTCCCAGAATGACTTTGGGAGGCGTGCTAGATAAGGCTTCCAACTTAGGAGTGAGTCATCCAATGGAATATTCCTCGAGGATATGCTCATTGGAAAACGTGCCTTGGTTGCCTCTTTGCTCTCGTGGAGGAAAGCGACTTCATTTGGCATCTTTGGCTATTTGATAATTCTTGGTAAGCTTTATGCTCTTTTCATGAAATTTGCATATTTCATGCTTGTTGGGGTGATGCTCCCTCAACCTTGATAAGGTGATGCTCCCTTATCCTTTAAGAGGTGTTAACATTTAGTTATCATCATTGTGCAGGATTGAAGTCATTACTTGCAACCTGAAGTTACTTGCAACTTGAAGACAATATACTTGTAGTTTGAAGACAATCATTGTTCAATCTAGGCGCTAAGGCCTATCTTTTGTAATCATTGTAATAAGACGAACATTGATGCTATTAAGCATCTGTTGAATGTAATAATAAGTTGTATTGACAATTGCAATAAGATGTCTCAACTTCATTGTTTGTTCAATTCATGTTGATTTCATTCATGTTAGATGTTGATTAATTGAAGTAAGAAGTAAGAAAAAGTTAGCAAAAAAATTTGGTTAAGTATAGTGGGGTATCTTACAGTGGTATCAGAGCCATAATCTTGCCATCCTTTGGGTTATGAATCCGCATGAAATTGGTCCACACAAGTATTATACAAGAAGGACAGCTAGGCAACAACAACAACCTCCCACATGTACACAACCACACATGGGTTTAGAAGGAGGTAATGGTAGTCCTAGAGGACAAGGTGGCAATGATGCTTTCAATTTAGAAGAGTTCATGCATGCCTTTGGATAGCAGATAAAGGAATGGTCAAATCAATTCATAGAGGAAATTTGTGACTTGAAAAATGAACGTGCTTCTAGGAGGTCAAGGTCAAGGAGTGTTAATAGTGGAAGGACAAGCATTGCAGGTGAAGCAAATCCTAATGCAGGTAGAGATGCAAGGAAACATTCACATAGAGAGCCTACTCCTACTCCTACAGGTAGAGCAACCACAACAATTGATGATAGACCACTTCGTCCAAGATTTGAGCCAGTGATTGAGGAAACATCTTCAGAGGATGAGGAGGTAAATGTTAATCTCACAAATGACATCATGGTTGCACATGATGAATATCATTTACTTCCACCTGATGTTAGGCGAGACCTAAACTTCAATCAGTTTATGTCACAAAGGAATGAAAAGAGTAGAAGGAAAAAGGAGAAAAGGCCAACACAAAAGGATAAGGAACATAAGGAGTACAAAGAAGCTTTGAACAAGGTTCCTTTACCTAATTTTGATGGCAGTGGTAAGATAAGTTCTAGAGCATGGATTCATAAGCTTGATACCTTTCTTACACTCAAACCCTTGAGTGAAGAAAAGGCCATACATTTTTCTACTATGAATTTGGAGGGTTTGGCTTACAATTGGTGGCATCATGGACTTGTGTCACAACGGCATGATATGATTACTTCATATGATGAGTTCACTCGTAGGCTCATTAACAGGTTTGATTGGAAGGATATAGATGTCTACGATAGGGAATTGGCACAATTGAAATAGGTTGGCAAAGTAGATTCTTACATCAATGAGTTTCAAAAGATTGTAGTTATGTTTCCTGATATGCTGGAAAGGAGAGTCACTATGTTGTTTGTTGAGGGCCTGAATGATAGAATGAGAGGATTGGTGAAGGTTCATAAGCCTAAGACATTGGATGAGGCTATTGAGCTTGCTTTAGATCTTGACACTTACCCTACATCATTCCAAGGCCAAAAGAGAAACTTTGATAAGGGTTCAAGTTCACAACAAAGGAGAACATTTCAGCCTATCAAATCTAATCCTACTTCTATGGAACATGATGAGTTGAGGAGAAAGGAGTTGTGTTTTGATTGCAAACAACCATGGGCACCAGGACACAGGTGTAAAGGCAAAGGTAAGGCAAATCTTATAGAGGTTCATTCAGATGATGATGAGAGTGAGATACATGAGGATACTGATACAAAACATGAGGATGACCAACCTACTCTAAAGCTTGAGACAGATGACATAGGCAATTCAATGACTATTTCAACTATTTCAAGATTTCCAAGGTTTCATGCTTTCAGGATTAAAGGAATTCTTAATGGGTAGCGGGTCACATGTTTGATGGATAGTGGAGCTACTCATAATTTCATTGATGAGGGTTTAGTAATGAAGCATGGTCTACAATCAGAGGAATTTGAGGGTTTTACAGTTGTGGTAGCCGATGGGTTTACTTTGAGTTGTCAAAAGAGAGTGCCACAACTTAGCATTCAAATGGGTGATTATACATTGACAGATGATTTCTATATGGTTGGACTCTCAGGTATTGATGTTGTCTTAGGAATGCAATGGTTGCATTCAATTGGCAGATATATCCAAGACTTGAAGAAGATGGAGATAGAGTTCATTCACAATGGGAAGAAGATCATTCTGAGAGCTTTATTAGATGGTTCGCCTAGAACTGTTACAGCTAGGTGTATGGAGTCCTTGTTTCATCATAATGACATTGCATGGGTAGCTCAGGTTGAAATATCATCTAAGTCTTCTTCCAGTAATGAGTATCATGTAGACATCCAATCTATATTGGAAAAACATAGTAAGGTGTTTGGAGATATTCACCTGGGAGACCACCTGATCGTGGATTTGAGCATGTGATAGAGTTAGAGGATGGGACAAAACCCATCAACATTACACCATATTGACATCCTAGACACTTCAAGGTTGAGATAGAGAATACTATTAAGGAGTTGATTGATATGGGACACATTCGACCTTCATCTAGTCCATTTGCTTCTTTGGTGGTGTTTGTGAAGAAGAAAGATGGAACTATGCGGATGTGTATTGATTACAGGGCACTGAACAAGAAGACAATCAAAAATAGATATCCAATACCCAGGATCGATGAGTTGTTAGATGAATTACACAGGGCCGTGTACTTCTCAAAGATTGATCTTTGTTCAGGCTATCATCATATTTGTGTTCGTGAGGAGGACATTCCTAAGACAACATTCAGATGCCACTACAAACATTATGAATTCCTTGTTATGCCCTTTGGTCTTACTAATGCACCTACTACATTTCAATCTTGCATGAATCATGTATTCAATAAGCAGTTGCATAAATTTCTTTTGGTTTTCTTTGATGACATTTTGATTTACAGTAAGACATGGGATGAGCATCTTCGACATCTTGATGAGGTACTTGGAGTTATGGAGGCACAATCACTATATGCTAAGGCTTCCAAGTGTGATTTTGGGATGGAGGAGATTCTCTACTTGGGGCATATGATTAGTGCTAAAGGAGTTAGAGTACAAGATGAGAAGATAAAGGCTATACAGGAGTGGCCTATTCCAAGGAACATTTCTGAGTTGAGAGGTTTCTTGGGACTTTGCAGTTACTATAGGAGATTTGGTAAAGGCTTTTCACAATTGGCAGCACCATGGATAGATCTCACTAAGAAAGGGGCATTTCTTTGGTCCTCTAAGGCACATAGAGCATTTGATCGGCTCAAGGAGGTAATGTGTACTACTTCAGTACTAGCACTACCAAATTTTACACAGTCCTTCATTCTTGAGTGTGATGCATCAGGAGAAGGAATAAGGGTTGTGTTAATGCAGAATAGGCATCCTATCGCATATGAAAGTAGAAAATTGAAGGATACAAAGTGCCTATATTCCACCTATGACAAGGAGATGTGTGTCATTATGCATGCTTTGGCAAAGTTTTGTTAGTACTTGGTAGGTGCAAAATTTGTGGTTAGGACCGACCATAATAGCTTGAAATACTTCTTGGAACAAAAAGATTTGAATGAACGACAGCAGAAATGGGTCTCAAAAATCCAAGCATATGACTTTGATATAGAGTTTATAAAAGGAAAAAAGAATATTGTTGCAGATGCTCTTTCTAGAAGGCCTACTATTTGTTCCTTGAGTGAGATTTCAGCTGATTGGAAATCTCAACTTTTAGTTGAGTATTCCAAATCCACTTTTGAATGCGAGATTATGGATGGCATTATACAGGATGACAGGTACAAGGTAGTAGATGATGTGATATGTTATAAGGACATAATTTTCTTGGTACCTAAATCTAAGCTTAAGCAACAGGTCGTGAAAGCCATTCATGATACACCTCTAGCAGGACATCCAGGTTTTTTCAAAACCTATAGACAAGTACAAGAGAGATTCTCTTGGAAGGGTCTCAAAGATGATATCTTACATCATGTTAGAGAGTGTTTGACTTGTCAGCAGAAAAAGTCTGAGCATGCTTTTCCCGCCGGTCTACTTCAACCTTTACCTATTCCTGAGCAGAAGTGGGAAAGTATCTCAATGGATTTTATCACAGGTCTTCCGAAGGTACATGGTAAAGATTACATATATGTTGTTGATAGATTGTCTAAGTATGCACATTTCTATCCTATTGCAACAGATCATTCAACTTTGCAGATTGCAGAATTATTTTTCAGAGAAGTATTCCGTTTGCATGGCCTTCCAAAGACAATTGTGAGTGATCGGGATAGTGGATTCATTAGCATGTTTTGGAAAGAACTATTCTAACTCATGGGGACTGAGCTAACACCTAGCACTAGTTATTACCCTCAAACAGATGGTCAAATAGAAATTGTGAATAAGTGGATTGAGGGATACCTTCGCAACTATATTGCTAGGCATCAACGTGCATGGGTAAAATGGTTATACCTTGGTGAGTATTGTTATAATACCACCTATCACATGTCTATTGGCATGACTCCATTCGGAGCATTGTATGGATATGATGCTCTTTCCTTTGTTGATTTGGCTTTTGATGATAATAGAGCTCCTCGAGCTAAGGAGTTGATGCAAGACACACAAGATATCCTTAGAGTTATTAAGGATAACATTTATCATGCTCAGAATCAACAAAATATGTATGCAAATAGACATCGAGTGGAAAGATCTTTTGAAGTGAATGACTTGGTTTTCCTGTGTCTACATCCATACAAACAAAGTTCTTTGAAGATGAGTGGTGCAGAAAAACTCAAGCCAAGGTTTTATGGGCCATACAGAATTGTAAGGAGAGTTGGCAAAGTAGCTTATGAGTTAGATTTGCCAGCAGGTAGCCACATTCATAATGTATTTTATGTATCATGCCTCAAAAATGCATTAGGTCAGAATGTGGTTTCCTCTCCTGATCTTCCACCTCTTGATGAAGAAGGAATGTTGATTCTAGAGCCAGATGGCATCGTTGATATGAGAGAACGCAAATTGTGTAGTTGAGTCATCAGGGAATATTTGGTTCGATGGAGAGGCTTGCTGATGGAGGATGCTACACGGGACGGAGAAAAGATTTTAGAGCATCGTAACCTTTGATTACTTGAGGACAAGCAATCCCGGGAAGGGGAGACTGTCATGTCCCTGTTTCCGGCCTAGTCAACAATGAACACGGATTAGCCTATTCATCATTCTCATGGGCTAATACGTATGATAAGGGAATGAATTTGGTTTTGGCTAACTAACTCTTGTAGTTTTACAGGTCAAGACCTTTATCAAGCAATATCTTTGAGCCTTCAAGACAAGGTGCACTTACTTGTCTCTGCATATCACTTTTGGTGCCTTGAATATAAAGAGGTTGAAACTATGACATTGAGCACCTAGTGATAAGGGGAAGGTCTTTAGGAAGCTTGTAAGTGATTGAAATCATCAAAATGCCAAAAGAATAAGCTAAGAGACTTAGGCACATTTTTGCTTCTCTACACTCTCAAATGCGCGCCTAGAGAATCAAGGCACCAATTCATGTCTCTAGAATCTTAAATGTGCGCCTTATCAAGGAAGAGTGATTGGAGCCTAAATTTTGATCTCCATAAGGTAAAACACTTCCAAGTAATTGTGCATCTGATTAGAGTCTTTGACTAAGACAAGAGATCATCAAGCAAGTTGAGGTGCACTTTTCCTCTTGTTCAACCATGAATATGCGCCTTCCCTAGAAATCCAAATTTGCACCTTAAGGAGGATGTATCAACTTGCATTATTAAGTGATCATCAATCATCTTGAAGAAGGAGATCAGTCTTAGTTATTGCCCAATGATCTGAGATCATTAAAGTGTCAAAAGTAGGCCAAGATGATGAAGGTGCACTTTCTAGTCTCTACAACCTCAAAAGTGTGCCTAACTTGTGAAGGAAGAAATCATTGTCAATGAGCTCAAACTAAGTCTTAACTTGACTTAGGCGCCAATTTGCACTCTTGTCACCTCAAAAGTGCGCCTAAGCAAGCTAGGTGCAAATCTTCATCTCTTAAATCTCCAGAGTGTGCCTAGACTCCAGAAACCTCATTTGAGCGCCTAATGGTGAAAAGTTTCATTTCTCAAGTTGAGATGGTGTTTGGACCATAGTTTCTTCCCCCGGAGCAGAGATATAACAATTGGAAATGATGGAGCTTGAAGATATCTCTCCCTAGAGCAAGGTGCCATTTCTTATCTCTACAAACTCATTGTGGCGCCTAACCTTGATAAGTCTTCAATCAAAGTCTGAGAGTCTTCATTGAATGTTGACATGTGTTTGCAAGCATATGGAGTCATCAAAACCTCATCAAGTGAACTAGGCGCATATCCATACTTCTACAACCTCAGATTGGTGCCTAAGGTTCAGACACCTTCCTGAGGTGCAGTTTCACATCTCTATGATCCTATTTGGGCGCCTAACCATGAAGGAATCAACTGTAGTGTTGGGCGCACTTCTTCACTTGAAGATCATTCTAGCACCTAGACTGGAGGAGCAAGCATGCAAGCAGTGGGTCCCAGAATGACTTTGGGAGGTGTGCCAGATAAGGCTTCCAACTCAGGAGTGAGTCATCCAATGGAATATTCCTTGAGAATATGCTCATTGGAAAACGTGCCTTGGTTACCTCTTTGCTCTTGTGGAGGAGAGCGACTTCATTTGGCATCTTTGGCTAATTGATATTTCTTGGTAAGCTTTATGCTCTTTTCATGAAATTTGTGTATTTTATGCTTGTTGGGGTGATGCTCCCTCAACCTTGATAAGGTGATGCTCCCTTATCCTTTAAGAGGTGTTAACATTCAGTTATCATCATTGTGCAGGATTGAAGTTATTACTTGCAACCTGAAGTTACTTGCAACTTGAAGAGAAAATTCTTGTAGTTTGAAGACAATCATTGTTCAATCTAGGCGCTAAGGCCTATCTTTTGTAATCATTGTAATAAGATGAACATTGATGCTGTTAAGCATCTATTGAATGTAATAAGAAGTTGTATTGACAATTGCAATAAGATATCTCAACTTCATTGTTTGTTCAATTCATGTTGACTTCATTCATGTTAGATGTTGATTAATTGAAGTAAGAAGTAAGAAAAAGTTAGCAAAAAAATTTGGTTAAGTATAGTGGGGTATCTTACATTCTTCTAGAGAATTTTTGTGGTGGATCTTTTATAGACATTCAACAACATTGAATCAACCAAGCAAAGGCTAATATGGCTTCACACTTTTCTATCCAACACTAGCCAACTCTTTTGGTGACATTGCAATAGGTTTGTTTCTATAAATTGCAACCCGCATATTATGATCTTAAGTAAATCCTTCATCTTTATCTTCCACATATCAAAGTTAATGCCATTAAATCTTTCTATCTCCAATCTAGGCATGCTCTCCATGTTTCCTAAAACAATGATCTCCTCTAAACACACTCCTGCTCAAATCAAGATTAGTTTAAAAAATATCTCTCCTAACACCTAGGACCCAACTTGATCAAATTCTAATACCAAATGAAAGCAAGCTAAGATTATGGAAATGCTTTCTACACTAACCTATGAGAGGAGATGTATAAAAAACATGATCTAAACAATTTCATGAAAGAAAGAACACGAGGAATTGCAATCCCACAACATACAAATTTATCTTGGGAAAACCCTTTTATAAAAAACACACTTGCAAAGGTCTCAATACCTTTTATATTATTAGTAATAACGAGATTACAATATGATCTGAGAACATACACCCTCATGCATTACCAATTGTTTCCTGAGAGTTTATGGTAGCATAACAGTAGCTGTAAATACACTATGAAAGCTCCATCTCAAACACCAAATAAATAGGAGAACCAATCCATTAAACCATGAGTGGTAAACCGCAAATCATAAGCCAATACCATGACCCAAAAATGGCACCCAAATCAAGGGCTCAAATTCTAGATTCTGACTATTTTTAGCAGATTTTCTTACACATATCCTAAGTTGTCATAACTTTGTCATAACCACCTCACCAACTTGGGCACTTCATTATCTCCAACCAAAGATGCTCTATGATACATCATAAGTTGGTTAACAAGTCAAGTCAACAATGTAACTCCCCTCTTAAATGCTCTTACGTATGTCATAAGATCTCTTAAACATCTTACAATGTCATAAGATGCTCTTACACATCTTTCTAACATTAGATAGTCTTACAACTCCTTACAAATATCATACATTACACATGTCAAAATAGTCAAGTCATGTAGTGGAATGATCTTTTGCATAATAAATAATAAACAAATTGAAAGTTAGAGTTGCAAGGTGCATAACACACCTATCCCAAAAATATAACGGTTTTAAAATACATTACTCATAATAAGCAAGTCCATGACCTTTCTATCCCAATTTTTTGCATAATTTTATATATTGGTCCATTTAACTTATTTAATGCTATAAAAATAGTAGAGAATTCAAGAGTGGACATGTCAATCTCTAAATCAATGTCACACATGCAAGATGATTTCGTTTCATTTGTCTTAGTCGGTGATGGTTGACCATATATGAATGGGTCCATATAGAGTAATGACATATAATGTAATAATGATAATTTTGTATTCACCACACCTTGTATGTACCCCAATCATCACCAAATAAAGAATTGTCACCCTTTAAAGGAACCACTAAACATGAAGTTCAAAGGGTAAAGTTTACATTAATAGTCAAATCATCTTCTTGCAATGTGACGTGATGGTTGGCCCAGGAAACTTTTGCTTTACTCAACAAATTAAATGCCTGAGATTTGGTAAATGTGATAATTGATTTCCTCATTTTAGTGAATTATGGTTGTCAAGTTTGCAAGATTTGTCTCTTTTAAAAACCAAAATGATGTTCTTGTTTATAAAGATCAGCAAACTAATACAATGCTCGAGCAAGGATACCAAGATTATACCAGTAATCTACGTCATCCAAAAAGATTCCTCGGCCGATTGAATACAAGGATACCAAGATTATACCAGGCACATCGACATAACGGGACTTCAACGATCTCTTCTACACCTTCAAAGTTTTGACAATTGGACTAGGATCAGAAAAGAGATGCCATTGGGCTGAGAAAGTAGAAGCATCAAAATTGCATAAGGCTACTGGAAAGCTGCAAGTTCTTCCCTGCTCCAACCTAATGCGGGATGTCCTTCAGAATTGTACTATTACAGAATGACAAGATTTTGAATGCTGGTGGAAAGGAGATCATAAACACTTTAGGGTTTGTGTTTCATTTGATTTTGTGAATAACAGATGCCCTAATATAGTTATGATGGGGTGTATGCACAACAATGGGTTCAAGATCACCAAATTTATGAAGATTTGAAGACCTTGGAAGAGAAAAAGGATAAATGGGTAAATGAGAGGAATCTTAAAGCCATCTTTGTACACATTTTTGGTTTGATGATTCGAGATGTCATGTGTATGCCATCGAAATCATTTAGAGATCATAATGCTAGTCATCTCAACTTCACTCGGGTTCCTTTGTTGTTTATAGTATTGGAGAATGGTTTGGTAACAAATTAGCTTGAGTTGATTAATACTCAATTGAAAATGCAATTTAGAAGGGTGCAAGGGGGAACTTTTAATAGCCTCATATTTTTGAGATACATTGTTTGCTACAATTGTATAAAACCCACAGTTGTTAGTATGGTCACTTGAATCCATAGTTATTAGTATGGTCACTTGATTGATGTGCAAATCTATTTTCATTTTAGTTTTTTTGCATGATAAATACTTTGCTCAAAATTTAAGGATGATACATAATGAATGGTGCCTTATTGTGTTTACCCGTGTCCAAGAAGAGCTTATGATTAGGTTTCCTACAAAGTTGGTTGAGGATATTTCTAAGATAAGCTAGTGTATTTATAGAGAGGCCAACAATCTAAATAGAAGGGACTATGATGGCCCCATATATTCTACCCCAATATGCTACCCCTTACCTTGTCATTATAGAGGTGTGTGATCTATATTTTTTTGTTAGTATGGCCCTTCATTTGAAAAACAAGAGTAAGGTCCATTTACTTCCTTACCCAAGAAAGTCAAAGTGTTTACAATCCCACCATTTATAAAGCTGGATGAAATTGATAATCAATTGGTAGAGTGTCATCTCCTAACCATATAAATATGTTAATGGGATCCTAAAGGAAATGCCAAAAGGTACCTTGATAATTTTAAAGGCAAATTTATTGTGATTATAACTATGCCAGTTAGACTAAGGAATAAAATTTGTCTGTGAATACATTGATAGATGAGGATGTCATTGATAGGATGCTCAAGGAATTGAGGTTGGATCTAGTTCTAATAATGATGGTAAACACTCAATGAGAGCAAGAAGCTCTCAATTCATGTATTGATTCCACTCCACCAAATCCTTCATCCTCGATTGCCACCATTGCAATGACACTTCTAGACCTCAACAATCCATCATAAAAAAATGAGAAATATGCCAGTAGTGGAAAGAATGCCATCTCCAAAGAATTTACTAATATCAAAGAATGTGCTAATACTAGCACTTGCACCCATAGGAGGTTCAAGGAATACGCTGATAAGAACAACCGACAATTTCGTGAATTTTCCGGCGTGAGACAATTCCGAGCACTATAATGCTCACATATAAAAGACTATCGGCTAACAAGAAAAGACACTAGATGAGGTAAAACAATCAATTATATATTTTCTACATGTAGCATTGATTAACTTGGGGAAACCCAAATTAATGCAACATTATCACAAGTTGTGTTATAGAACTATTTACCCAAAAAAAGGAGTGAATAATTATTATATTGGTAAAATATATTTAAGAGTGAAAGTAATTTCAAAATATTATTATTTGGGTAAAGAAGTGAAAAAGGAAATGATGTAAATATTTACAAATCCTGAGAGTGAAGAAAGGAATAAATCATTTTATACTTTTGTAAGTAAAAATATAAAATCAAATGTCACATATAAGACATTTGATCAAAAAATGTAATAATACCTATTTGTTATGAATGGGTATTATTGGTTGTATGGGTACATGTTGGTTGGGTAATTACCCACAAAAGATTATAAAAATGTACTTTTGGTTGAGATGGGAAAGGAAGAATTTTTTTGGGCTATTTTGATCAAGATTAAGAAGTGAGCATAGGAGAGGGAATACAAAGTGCATATAACTTAGGGTATAGAGTACACCCGAGATGGTCCTAGCCAAGGCTTGTGGTGCATAGGCACATGCTATGTTTTTACACAGAGACCTCCTAAAGTGTACGACTTAGAAATCTTGGGTCAATTTAGCCAGAAAATAAAGTAGCCCACTCATCAAATAAATTGATATGTATCTAAACTTTGATAAAAATATATTATTTATTATTATTTAAGAAATATTATATTAGTTTAAAACATTTATGTTTATGTATTGTTACACATTTGCTTTAATCAATCTTAGTTAAACTACACATAATTGTGTGAAATTATTGAGATATATTTGTGAACTAAATATTACTCATTGTACTTTTTAAAATTACTTAAGGGTAAAAGGCTCATCACAAGTTTCAAGGAGAATGTGTGGAAAAGAGTAAATGAAAAGATGGATCAAGCAAACGAATGACAAAAGAATTGTTAGATGTCATTATTCTTGAGAGTTCAACTAAAGGAGATGAATCATAAGAGTAAGAGTCAAATAGCAAAAGGAAGAATTTAGAGCACATTGACAAGCAAGTTGAATAAAAGAGTGAATTTGCAACTACTAAACAATCCTATGTTCAAATCATGGTCATAACAACACAAATGGATGTTCCTCCTCCACCAGGCATGGGTAAGGTAATGTCTAAGGACAATCCTATTTTCTATCCTTTGCAAACACCAATTTTTTTTCTAAAGAGGGGATTAGTTCACCATTTGTGGTTTCAACACCTACCTGGTTCACTTCAACAATGACTCCCTAGCATAAGGAGGTTGATAAAGCTTCAAATATGCCTCAAAATCATGTGATGATAGTACACCAAAACCACCTCTAGCCTATGATGAGTATAATCCAAATGAGCTCACTATGACAGAGAAACTATAATATTTTGGAAGGAAGAGGAGGTGTTATGAGAGGAAAAGGAAAAGGGATTATCTCACAACTTCCAAATTTGGATAATTACACAAACTTGTAAGGCATTAGGTGAAAGTATTAGCTAAAGAGAATGAGGAATTGAAGAAGAAGGTAATGGTGGTGTTCTTGGTAAACATATCTAACCAGATAATCTAGGCTCTCAGTGTTATTTTTTATTTAGTGTTGCAACTTCAAGGCATGAGTGGTAATGTGAAGGAAATCCACAACGTGTAAGAACCGACCAATTTTATATACAAAAAATAATAATAAATACTATAAAAATAGGGAGTGATTTTTTTTTAATTTCAACAAAATCATCTCACATCAAAGATATTCAATCAATGAAAAATACAATAATCACCAAACATTAATATTTACATATACCGCCTCAGGTTCACACTCCCTAAATCTATAATACATAAATTCTGCAAGGGAGAGAGAGAGAGAGAGAGATAAAGAGAGAATCATCAAAGTGATAACCACCTTGCCATGAAGCATTAAGTTTTGTCATGCTTCCCACTAGAGAAGCCTGACTCATCACAAAGGATCTAGCACTATGTGGCGACATGCATGAAGGAATCTATGCACTATGTGAATCACTTACAATCAAGAAAACCTATATACTCGTGTAACATATACCTAATGTACATGATCATTGATAAACATATTATGAGAAAAATATAACATAGACAAAGTATGCCCCCGTGAATGATTCTAAGCTATAGTCTTAGTTTCTTTTTCGTAGGCAAAACATCCTATAATCTATGAGTTTTTCAAAGGTACCTGCAATATTCATCCCTCAAAACCAAACAATAAAATGTACTAAGTACATTAAATCTCAATACATATAGTCTATAATAGACACAAGACTCTGTGATATAAAACAATGACAAATGATGCCACCACATAAGAATGTCCTATCATTTCACCATGATATCCTGACATTCAACAAATTTAAGAATGCCCTGTCATCTTACCATGATATATCGACATTCAACATGATGGACAATATATCCAAAGGATAGGCCCATAACTGACTTTCAGTCCCTTAAAAAAATAATATAATAATATATTTTTAAGGTAAAGGTTTTTACTGATTAGTCCACCAAGGATGCTAATCCATTCCCAAACACAATTCCTTAAATTTACACAATTCTAGGTGTTACAGTGGGTGAAGGATCTTACAATCTCATCTTAATGTAGCTGGGACTAGAACCAACCCTATTACTTAAACAGGTTTACAAGCCACACATATCAAAAGGCTTTTAATGCCTCGAGCAATTTGGAGCAAGGACTATCGATGCCATAATATCATCCCTATCACAAATTGGTATCTTGACATAGTTATCATATATAACTCATACAATTTACATAGATTGTCATGGTAAGCACATGCAATCCAAAGATCCATAACAATCATCAAGTTTAAAAAGCCTCAAACTCTAGGCAAGCAAGTACAATCTCAGCATACTACTAAACTATTAAAGAATGATTAGTTTGCTAACATATTTTTAACCATTTCCCACCATGGTTATTCCATTTTACTTGCATGGATAAGAAAATCTCAATGCATAGTGTGCATGATTTAATGAAAACCCTTAATAGTTCAAGGCCTGAATCGTAGATTAAGGCCATTCTTGGCCTATGGACACATTTGATAAATCAGATGATGTTCCTTCATCTATCAACTCACAACCATATCTAAGGTTGTACAAACTCAAATTCATACCATGATGGTCATAGATAAGGTATCAAATATGATATTAGAGATGTCTGCATAAAAGTAGTACTCTAATATTGAGAACTAAACAATAGAATGAGCAAGAGAGACTATTGATTTGTCATCTATATGCAAGGCTTCATCAAGTGATATCTTAATGTAAAAGACTATTATGAAAAATACAATGTAAATAAAACTTAACTGGAAGTTTATCAGCCACACTACCACCTTTCTACTTCCTTGATCCATTTTCTTACAAGATGTCCACTACCCATCAAATAACTTATGATTAAGGTCAATTATCTTCAACCCATAATAGCATCATTTTCTAATTCCTCTTAACCTTAAAGAAACTCTAGGATTCATCTCTCTAATCCTCTAGTAAAGAAAACATTGAGTTCAAGACAAAGATCAATGAAGTCATTATATGTCATGAGACTACTAAAAATTGAGTTTATTCACATCTCAACTAACCCTACCAAGAGCTATTATTCAAATTTAGATAACATTAAACCTCATTGTTTAATGATTCTAGACTTCCAATCAAGTAAAACAAATAACTATCATTGACAATATTTGATTTCCACTCTTATCGTTTAAAAGTATACAAAAGATCTCATTCATCACTCAAGTAAGTTACACATAAAAACCACAATGCATACCTCAATCATGTCAAAACAACAAAATATCCCAATTCTAAAATTTATAACCCAATGAAATTCTAATAACAATATGCAAGTTTTTTTATACCTTAATAATGGAAGATCCCATAAGATTTCAAACTCAAAGAAGTTATTGAATTGCTATACTTTGATAAGTCCCTATTGACTTATGTTTGCTTAAATAAAAGGCAAATCTATATATCAAAATCCTCTGACCTCATAAACAAGATTGAACTGATTGATTCCTACTTGGTTTACCATGGCATAGACAACAAGTGTACGAAATATAGGAGTCCCTACGTAAACCAAGTATTATGGTAGATAGAAATCCATAAGCATATTCACACCAAAGAAAGGTTTTTAAGCTAATGGCTAAAATAAAAGGCAAGCCACGACTGTTGGGCTTAAACAACACACACTAAGCTTTGACTTGCTTAGGTCGCTGGTGGGCCCTTTCTCTTACTCTGTTTTGTTAATGTGTTAATAAGAGAAGGGGCCCACCAGCCACCTAAGCACGTCAAAGCTTAGTGTGTATTGTTTAAGCCCAGCCATCCGCGACATCATTCCTTAAACATCAAGCATAGAGGAATTTCCTTAAACTTTACATCTTTGTAGTAATAAAAAGGTACATTTAATAGTTTAAAAATAAAAAAAAAACAATTACAATCAAATACATAGTGGGTATGGCTGCGTTGAGGAGGAATGATAATTGCAGAAGAATTTGTTGTTGAAGGAGCGTCATTAATGATCAATAGTATCCTCCCTCTAAAGTAAATTAATAGAGGGAATTGGAGAACAATAGGTACGGAAATCAAACACGTCAGAATACAAAATTCAACAGCGGTTTTCAACAAAAAGGTGTTTATTAAAAAGAAACTCCAAAAATGAACTTTCAAACAAATGCAAATGGCAAGCGTAAAGCCTATTACACAAGTTTGCCTACATTTTTCACATAAGATATCATTTCATAAATAGTTTCATTCAAAACAATGAACGATTTCCCATCGAAAGGCAATGAACGAATCTCCAACCTGAACAACTCACTTTACCAACGTATTCAAACCAAAATGAGAGCTTTGGGACAGGGTATGAACATAATTCAAAGCATAAAGGATGGAAGAAATTTCAAAGGTTTCTACGAGGAAGCAAAACAAAGCATGCAAAAAGAATTGTTTGTCACAACGCCTCAAACATAATTAACTATAGGTTATGCGCAGAAATTTATGTAGAAAAGATTTTAGAAATTTGCAAGCAAATTCAGAAGGAAAAGAAAGAATAACCAATAGTCACGGTCTCTCACATAAATGCGTGGACACATAGACAAGGCACGAGTACTGCTTGACAGAATACCTCAACGAAATGTCCTCTCATGGAATGCAATGTATATAGGATATGCACAAGGGAAAAAGGATATCCCTTCGTTTTGGTCTCAACACAGGCGTCCAAGTAGTGAAGGCGATTTGATAAAGTACTCACAATTCAATTCTTCCGCACGGGGATTGAAAAGCTAGGGGCTTGGTTATGTAAACTTCACCAACCAACCTTTTTTGCCCTTTTAGAATCTTAACGGTTAGGAAATTGGTGTGGGAAGATTTCTTTTACTAGGTCGCGGGTTCGATTCTCTGTGGGCTCCGTATAAAAGATTCACTAAGTCCTGGGTTCGGATCTCGTTGAGGTCCTCCTAAAACTTTAGCTGTAAATTTGTCCGGATATTTCTTTTTCCATATAAAAGTCTCGCAGTACGCAGCGGGTTGAAATCTTTAAATAGAAATGTACAAATGTTCTCGACTTCTCTCCTTTGATTTTCCTCTTGGCTAACCATTACAGGGTTCGCTTTCAGAACAAAGAACTCTTCCATTATGATGTAATCATGTGTTTCTTTGCCTCTTCTCTTGAATACTGGATGTATTTGGTTGAATTTTTGTATTAGTTTCAGAATGCATGCATTTTCATTTATTCAAGTTAACATTGATCTGGAGCCTCCTAAGGGTTGCAGTTACAGCGTCATAATGGAAACATTTAATCAGCACGGCGATACTTTGAATAATTCCATACCTACATATGATGGACACAAAAGTCTCTACACGGCCAAGCCCTTGGACCATCTTGTTGAGCTTGATGTCGTCTTATCGGACGGAGGAAAATCTAATCCGAGCTCTGCACATTTGTGAGGGTTTTCAATTTAAAAAAAATGTTGTGCTTCATGACAGATTTTGCAATTTGTGGGGTTAAGGTGAAAATGACATTTTATGATGCCGACTTAAGAAAGGCTTCTTCTGGCCTTGCTGTGTTTTTTTGAGTTAAATTGGAGGAATCTAAAACAGTACAAGCTAAATTTTTCAGAATATTTATAAACACGTGCTAAAGATATGATTTAATGCTTTTCCAGTTTATTTTTGGCCAAATTAAACTTGAAAATCTGAAAAGATTCAGAATGTATGGCGAGGTATTGAAAGCTTTTAGGCTTTAGGTGAACTTCCTTTCTCGTTCATATTGTATATAGCCTTCAATGGTTTCAGGCTTTTGATTGGGGTCTTCTTTCCATCTAGATTCTGATTTTTTGCGGGCTTCTAAGTATTCTTAAGCTTCTGCACTTTAAACTTGCAGAGAGTGTTTTAGGATTTTAGGTTCTCTTATTTTTCTTTCCCTTTAGACATACTTTTAACTTGTAAATATTTCAGCCTGTTAATGTTTTTACCTATTAGAATATTGCAATATTATTACGCCAGAAAACAGTATCTCTCTTTGAGGCTGGTAATTGAGTTGAATTACTTCAATAAATATTAGGCATCACAAATTAAACTAATTATAAATTAAGTTCCATATATAGTGGTCGATATGCCTTAAAAAAAAAGCATTACTGAAAAATTATAAGGAGTATCAGCCTTCTTCTTTACAGGCTGCTATTTGAGCTAGTTAGGAGAAGCAATCATCAGTTTACATAATACAATTGCTAGTGCTACCCTTTAATGAAATTCATAATAAGCAAATGCTCGAAGTGATCCTCATAAGATTAGGAGATGGTGGTGAGGCTGAACTAAATGTACAAGTGTCGCAGAAGGAATTGTTATCAAGCTTTGATTTCCATTAGTTACTGAGCTTTCACCTAAATGCTCATCTTAGACGGTCTGTTATTTAAGAGTTTTAGCTTAAGGTGTAAGATATGCCCTCTTATAACCAGGTAAGAGTCAGATCGGGATGTACTTATGAGCAAAACATAAATAAAAAACAAGAACATCTTGTTCTCCAACCATGGTATGGATGATTTGAATAGGATTAATTAAGCATTGAAGAATTGCAAATTATTACATTCAACTATTATAGTTGAGATGTTCTCTATATATGAGCATTTGCAAATTATTACATTCACCTATTATAGTTGAGATGTTCTCTATATGTGAGCATTTGCAAATTATTACATTCACCTATTATAGTTGAGATGTTCTCTATATGTGTATGCACCTATTAATTTCAGAGTATTTGTAACATCCACGTTCTAAAAACATAGTAAAATTGAATAATTTACCATAAAGTAATTTAACAACGTAAAATAAAATGAGATAGAGAAAAATTTTCTTTTATACAACATATATTCAAGTAACTACAATTACAAGATTTCTCATTACAAAATACCATAAACCATATTGTCTTTCTCAAGTACAATGTTTACAAAAGTAAATCAATTACAAAGATCTGCATTAGATAATGTTTTACATAATCTCAATAAACATAAACCTCAAAGATATATTGCATCCAGAAATCTGGCATCTTTATCACAAGCCTTGGCATGTCTTCTGCTAGAGAGAGAGAGAGTATATTTCCAATGATTTACCTCCAACCACAGACCGGCGGTCTCTCACACATCTTCCACATAGGAAGTGGCCCTACCCTTTACGAAGAATATAGACCAAAGGTGACCAGTGGTAATTTGCCTTTCTGAGTACATAGTGTTGTATCCTACACAACTCTATCAACCATACAACCCTAGATACCCTCTAGCTAAGTATGATTTCTGATAGGTTGTGCAATCTAGATATAGTGAACCGACAATGCATGCAGAGACATATGCATTACTATGGCCATAGTTTCAATATAAATTGACATTTGCAATGAATGTTGTCGTTATGTTCACCCACCCCAACTCGACTTGGATACTATCATATTCCTATAGTTTGACTTGGTCATCTAAATTCAACTTATGAAGTCAAGACAATTTCAATATTTTAGTCTTCCCGACCTAGACAAGTTTATATTCACTATCTATTTTCCATAGACCTTATCGACTACCTTTCTTTATGAGGATTTTCATTGCATCATTGCAATACCCGAAATCCAAGACTTTATCAACTCATAAGAATTTGAAATCGATTAATAACGACTAAGATGATTACCTTACCCAGGATAAGCATCGTAGTCTAGGAAACTATTTCCTTTCTCACAAGTAAGAATAAATATACATAGTTAGGGTACTTGTCCCTTCAATCATGATCTATAAAATGATCACAAGATTATATATATATTCTATTAGGTCATGTTAAGGTATTGACCTCCCTATTCCATCATAATGGAATATCAACAAAATCTTAAAGGTACATAACAACCTATAGAAACATAAAGGTACATTAAATATTAATAACCCAATAAGGGTCTAAACTTGGGTTTAGTCTTCCCATTTCAAAATAATAACAAACCTTCTATTTCAGGTTCAAAAAGGGGGTTTTAAGTAAACAATCGTTCCTCTAGTCTTCTTTCAACTAACACAAATAGTTGTTTCAAATTCTTCTAAACAAGATCATTTCCCATTTTCAAGAAATCCTTAGTTAAAGTCAACCAAATGTTCTAATCAAGTTATACATTGACTACAGTCATCTTGATACCACTAGTGGCTATTCAAAATACTCATTGTCGAAAGGTTACTCTTCCAACTATGTACTATGTAGTCGATGAACCTTGCTATATAATTTTTTTGGGAAATTCAAGGAAACTATGATATCAATTCCTTGTGCTTTAGCATATGTTTTGACAAAGTCTTATGCACAAAATCCCATTGATCATAGGTTTATTTAGCCTATTTCTAACCCAATGGAAAAACAAACAGATTAAGTCCTAGAAGTGAGAATGTTGTAAGAAGATTATCTACTAACTCATATATGTCTTTCAATCCATGATTAGATCATTAATGCAAGTATTTCCTTAGATTTTCTTCCCAAGGCTCAAAACAAACCTAAACTTTGACAAAGTATGGTTTGACTCCATATTTTGATGGACTAATTCCATTACTATCTAAAAGAATACCCAAACTATGTTTCTCTCTTTTACCTCAAATGAGCTATAACAAAGCTAACATGCAGGTGTACTTGTCTCAACCTGCTACATAGAATTCAACCTAACTCGAAACATCATTAGAAGCAAAGTAAACTTCTTAAGGTAAAGCTTATTACCTATAACTAAAGTGTTCTTCCTATTAGAAGGAAATCTATCACCGTAGTTATCCTAGACCTGATAAACCTGCCTTCGACATAAGCATTCTTAACATAACGAGGTCATTTTATATCAACAAGGTTGTTCTCCTTTACATTGTTAAACTTATTTAGGAATAGTTTTAAGAATTTAAAAAGGATAAGTTATTGACTGAGATGGATTTTCTTAATAAAATGGAATCGGATTGAGATAAGAGTCTATTATCTCATTACCATGACCTGCGGGGTTTATCACTTAAGTAGTCCCAAACGTAAAGATCCGCTATTGAGGAGTATATATTTATATCAACAGAGATATTAACAATAAGAAACTCATAGCCTTATTACAACGTTAAACTAATCCTTAAAGGTTATGATAAGTAGACAAAACTGTGTCAGTTAAGAGCTTCCCTATTAACTATGTATATAAACTCATATACCTGCCATAATAGATGGCGTCAACCATACATATATCTGCCATAATAGATGGCGTTGGCTATAATGAACACTTGAAACGACTTACAGATCAAGAGAAATCGTGGAAATAAAGAAACTAGATTTTATACACAATGCAAGTTTATTAACTGAGAAAAGAACCTGCTACATTTCTCTTGGTTACAGGTAGCGCATGGTTGCAGTCTATTCCTCAGTTCCTTACCACAACGCTGCCCCCTCCTAAGAAGAGTCTCTGACAACAATCTTCAATCCTAGCCAAAGGAGAATGGTTCACCTCCTAAGTAGGATTCTCTGACTCCCCCATGACTCAGTTATGAGTCATTTTTCCTATTTTCAACTCACAGTCACTAAGACTCCACTCAAACAGTTAGAGTGAAATCCTTTGGTTCGCGGCATCCTCTTGCCTAGTGTTTTTGTTATAACCACTCCATTTTTTTTATATATCGTGAGGACTCCCCGTTCCCACTAACTTATATGCTCTCCTCTATAACAACGGAGTCCCCATTTCTCAAAACTCCCACTACGTCCAGATAACCACTTACCTGAAATAGTAATGACGTGCTACAAGGCAGTGAGCAATGTGCCATTAATAGAACAAGGATCATCCAATGAATTGAGAGGTGTTTGCAGTTTTAGAAGCA
The DNA here is from genome assembly GCA_027924645.1 of Cunninghamia lanceolata. Classification (NCBI taxonomy): domain Eukaryota; kingdom Viridiplantae; phylum Streptophyta; class Pinopsida; order Cupressales; family Cupressaceae; genus Cunninghamia; species Cunninghamia lanceolata. The sequence goes on along the minus strand of BSBN01001616.1, from coordinate 1,364,487 downwards.
CCACTCAATGCTATAATGAACAAACAACTAAATCATTAAATAATGACTCTGATTTGAGCCTTACCACTCTCGTCCACTTAGAGTTGGTTAAAATAAATGCCCATAAATCGTGGACTTCTCTACAATAAAAGACATGCACTACTTATGAAGAGAGTGTGGGTAAAAGTTGCCTCCTAAATGCTTAGAGATTCCCTCTTCGTTATATCTCAAGAAAAGAGTAAATAGACATGATAATAGAGAAGGTGATTAATAATAATTTGACGATCAACTCAATTGACCACTAAGGTTTATGGATGATGTGAATGGGTCGAGTTTACCTCCCCATCACAATTCGTCGACAATATTCAGGTCATCTTAACTCGACAGAAACATCTTGATGTTAAGAATCGATAATAAAACCTCAAGTAACTCAAGAATAATAACACAACCATTTTACGACCAGAATGTTGTAATGTTTATGTTAAACGGAAGTAGCCATAGTTCATAGTCAAATGACGTCGTTAACACTCCTAACGACTATGACGACACATTACAACTTACAATGATTCGTGAGCTATCGACTATCTGTCGATTGGGTTCAGAAGAAAACTGATAAGATAAGACTTACCTCTTACAACACATTGGTCCACGTTTTCATTAAACACTTATACTCGATTTGGCAAATAAACCACTCGCAACCCGAGGTCTATATCTCTCTTCTAGAAAGATACTCTCTCTCTCTCTTCTCTGAGAGCCATCTGAGAATCTATATTCCTGTTTCAACTTGTAACCAAACAATATATGATCAGTGCATCATTATTCAAATAATAAATCAAATCTCATAATGCTATTATTAAGTCGATAATAACATAATCTTTTCATAATTTCATAAATGACAATCAATATAATCCATATCTTTCCTTATCATTAATCTAAACATCAAAATAGATTTACTTATGTCCTAGTAAAAGAAAAAAGTATAGCAAGGCAAAAATTAGCGATGTAACAGTATTGCAAATGTAATACTTGGATATATGTGAGCATTTACAAATTATTATATGTGTATGCTCTTATAGTTGAGATGTTCTCTATACGTGTATGCACCTATTAATATCAGAGTATTGCAAATGTAATACTTGGATATATACATTGCAAATGTATGCTATAAATAATTCAATTCAATATTTTATGCGCTATGGTGTTATGTGTATGCTATGCTATGTATAGTTGCACTTTCTAAAGCATTACCAACCTAAGTCCAAATGATGTAACTATCCAAAAGTCATCATGCAACTCAATCCAAAATTAACTTTTTAACACAAAATATCTACTTTTTTAAGCTCTTCTCTCTCTATGCTGGCAGCATTTGGCAAGGACTCCTGCTGCTGTACAGCTCTTGTTCTTTTTCTTTTTTGCCGATAAAAGATCCAGTTAAAAAGGTCATCAAGAGGAGAATCCTAATGGCAAGTAAAAGCATAGCCACGTTAAAATCAATTGTGTTGGTTAACGAGCACTCTACTTAAATATCATCCATTTCAATGGTCAAACAATCAATAGCAATTTTACACCTCATTTACAACAAAAAGTGGTAAATATTTGTCCTATTTTTATTGGCCAAAATTGACCTTTGACTGTTGAAGTGGATAATATTTAAGAATAGCCATTAACAAGGGCACATAACAGGTGGCAAAGTGGCGCCTAATCAATTTCTAGGCAGGTTCTCTAAGCTAGAAGTCACCATCTTTCACTGTTTTTTCTATTCAAAAGGGTGTTGAAAGGTGTGAGTTATTTTATATTTAGTAAAGAGAGTCAATATAATGAGCTTATGTTATTCTTTTCTCTCTCTCTCTCTCTCTTGGTGTAAACAAGATTCAACTTGAAGATCCATGTTAAGATGGATCTACACATATGTACATGAGTATGAATTTCTATGCATGTAACCATTTATTCCAAAGTTAAACCAATGTAAAACTTTGTGATACATGTTGAAAACTTTGGCCTTGTGCCTCCCTAGTGCATTGCTTAATACACCCTCGACTTTTCAACAAACACTTTTGTAGTTTTTTTAAAGATGTGCAATTTCGCGAGTCATAGAAATCCTAGTAGATGGTCTAGACTCTAAAATAAAAACAATAATATGGAAAACACATGGCATTGCAATTATAACACCAAATGACTAGAGTTTGAGTACAATCTATTCATTCTTCGCTAAGTGGTAATGGTGTTTATTATGTGCACAATTCTTCAGAAAAAGCTTATCAACATTTATACCTACTGTTGCATCTTACCAAAGACATGACTATTCTCACAAGGCATAGAGCCTGTTTCACCGAACTCAACAAATAGGTTTCCCACTTGATCAGTTAAACTTTGGTAGCCTGCCACCAAGTTTAATACTCCTTCAAGCATAGGTGAAGTTTTGCCTAACTACAAGCTTCTAAGAGAGTGTGTGCACAAATCCCTTCACATCATGTCACCAACAAATGTCTAAATCCTTCTCCCCAATGATACTCTTTCTCTTACCTGAGATGGCGTTAATATTTCCTCTCGCTTTTATAGTAATAGAACACCTAATTTGTCATCATCAAATTGACATCTAATATAAATTCTTACATGATTTTTTTAGAAATTTTTTCAATTAAATACAAAAGATAATTACCGTACTCAATTATCTTTTCTAATCATTCTTTTTAATCAATATTTGACTAGGAAAAGCAAACGGGATGTGACACAAGGTAATAGATGCTCAATGCAAGGAGTTGATTATAATATGGCAGAAGTTAGATGTAATTCTAGTGAATTCCTTTCCATCCTATACGTCTATTGTTTATTGTCTACGTGATGAGTGAGCCACAAAATAACATGTGCAAGAATATAGTCCAGAATTACACAATTGCATTTAATGACCATGTTTAGCATTTGAAAAAGATTGATCATTTAACAATTGTAGAAAAAAATTAGGATAAATTTGAATCCCTCTACTTCGCGGGGAAGATGGTAGAGTGATGTCAGTTGTGGAATTCAATAAGTTAATTAGTAAATTCCTAAAGTCTTTTAAGGTTTAGCTAAGTGATATGGAAAATGAAAAGAGTGACCAAGTGTTATATAATGCATTAACAGTAAGGACTAGAATCAAAAAGGTTGTTTTGGTTCAAATATACATAAAAAGGGACATTAAGAGTATACTAGAGGAGGTGCAAAAAACCCTTCACAAGTGGAGTGCTCGTGGATGATTAATTCAATTTAGATTGAAGAAGATTTTTCCATGTGTGAATGAGTTGTGGTTAATGAGAATACAATAGCTAAGGGGAAATTTAAGAAGCTTAATGATAAATAAGATTTCATAGTTTCTATTTCTATTTGCATGGCATGTTCTGTGGACGATTGAAAATCCTTTTTATTTAAAGTTTTGTAATAAATTTTGTATAACATAAAATGTAAATATAAAAAGAGAACAAACTAACCTAGATTAGCCTATTCAATTCACACCTAATGCTACCTCCATTAGAGCTAATAAGGAAAGCACACAAACATATAAAGCTAAACTATGAACAACACATGTGCAAACCTTCTTCTTTGGATGTGCTCTTGATATTTGATATGTTGATTGCTCCTCAAAATGAAAGCATAACTTTGCATAACCTAGAGAATTTGAAAATGGCTTGGGTTGATGGCTATTTAAAGATTTTTGGATGATAGGATGGATGGCTAGGATTAAGAGGTGGAGTATGGAAACAAATGGCTAGGATTAAGAGGTGAGAGACATAAGTTTCTAAGGAATTCTTATGTGAATGGCTAAGATTGAGAGATGTAGTCGAAATGAGTGGTGGAGATGAAAAGTTAGCTTGACTTTTGTGCAATTGTCCAGGTTCAATGAATCTAGACAAGCTCTTAGCTAGACATGTGACTCTCAATAATTAATCAAATAATCAAATTATTTAATTAATTATTGGACAAGGGTGATGTGGAAAAGATAAAATTAATTAAATAAATATAATTTATTTAATTAATTTGACTAAGGGCGAAAATGGATTTAATTAATTAAATAAATATAATTTATTTAATTAATTTAGGAATTAGGATAATCTTGATTAATTAAATTAATCAAGGGGAATGCTAAAGGGAAGTTTTAGGATGAATGTTGTCGAAAGGTGGTGTAAGTGGTCTTAGAAAGGTGGACCGAAAGATGGATTTTAGGAGTCTCGTACTTAGACATGGTCAATTTTAGGTGTCTACATTTTGCCCCTCTTTGAGATGATGTTGCGATTAAAAGAAGTAACATCGTTTCAAGGAAGATAAGGTATGGATAAATGGATGCCCCAGCCACTTGAAGGAGTGATGAGGAGGAATAATATAAGGATAGGTATGTTGGAAGAACACGAGTATGCTCTCGAAATGGATAAAATGGATTGGTTGAGGAGATGGAGGAAAGGTAGGGGATGGATGAAATAGATGAATAATACGTTATGCTACATTAGGTGAGCAACCATGGAGTTTGATATAGCACTAGACATTATGCACCAAGGTATAAAGAGCAGGGTTACAATGTGTCGCGTGTGTAAATGACTGACTCAAAGAAAAGGTCACAAGCAAATATATGTCGTATGGCACCATGATATGGAACACCATGATGTTGTTGTGGCAATATGTTGCAAGAATTGATGCAAATGCAAGAAAAATGATTATAACACACAGAAGAAATCAAGCATACATGCACAAATGATTCAAAAACAACAAGGTTGTTTCCCCTGTCAAGCGGAAAACTGACAATTGATGGATTGATGATCGTTTGGATTGGTTGATTAATTTGATTGATTGATGATGATAGTGTTGTTAATGTGGGAATGATATATCCCAAAAAACAACACTTGGATTGGGAACAATATATCCTGATGATGATTGATGATGAGGATACATCGAGCTATACTTAAGATAGGCAAAATTCTTAAGCAAGAGTTAATTGAGTTGATTGATTGATTTGATTGGATTGATTGATTGATAAGGATAGATCTCTAAACTTAAGATATGCAAAGTTCTTAAGAAAGAGTTGATTGGATTTGATTTCTAATTAAGATAGGTAAAGTTCTTAAGTAGGAATTGATTAGGTTTGATGATGATGATGATTTGAGTTAATCAGGTTTGTAGCAAGGTTGGGAACAAAATTGTTGGATTCTTTTGGATGATTAGATAGATTGTCATGGATTATGGATGGCTTGCACTTGGATTTGTTGCTTTGATTTTTCTATGGGGTGATTGTATTAGATTGCATGAGGATAACATGTTTGTTGGATACCAATGACAAGGGAAAAGTAGGTCTAAAGGGCAAGGATGAAAGGAGGATTGGATAGGATTGGCAATAATGGATGGGATGGATGGGGGATACATGGTGGATGGATGGAGGCATTCAAGATGTGATCTTCAAGGACTATATCACATAGGAATAACATGCCCCACTCTAGATATGCAACAATTGAATTTGTGGTACAATGCTTATGACGATATGGTGATAGGATTGGTTGGAAAAGATTAGGTACATCAAGAGACATCCAAATCATTTTTCAACATTTTGCCCCTATCCAAGTATCAAGATCAAAATTAGGAGGGGAGGATGGGTTGGTTTGATGTGATAGGTATGTACTGGATATAATGGATGAGAATGGTAGGAGAGGAGAGAAATGATAAGATGGGATAGATGAGAAAACTTGCCCCCAAGTGTAAGACACATAGATAATTAATCTACACATGACACCCATGAATGGGTTTTCATCATGGTACTTATCCAGCCATGAAATGGTTTTCACTATTGGATGAATGATTTCTCTTTACTATTTTAATTTTTTAATTTTTTTTAATTTTTGATTTTTGATGACATTGATAGCTTGATATTCAAAGGATCTTCAAATTTCTCTGTCTATTAGATTTAGTTGAGGTAGATGCTATTGTTATAACATGCCAGTAGTGATCTACTTGTAGTAATTTCTTTGTCAAGATTAAAGTGCTCTTGTAAAATCCTTGGATGTTGTCATGATCTTCATTGATGACGAAGTTGTCCTTATCTAAATGTTTTCATTTTGATAGGGTACCATCATAGCCCTTATGGTGAAGTGTTTCTGCCACAACATGACGGACTTGGAAGTTGGGATTTTTGGCTTTAAGATGTGAATTTGAATTTGGATGGGGAGTATTGGATGTGGAAGTAGGTGATTACCATGTATTTGGTTTGGTTGGATAGGTTGGCGATGCATATTGGTTTGATGGATTTATGACTCGCCAAACTTGAGATGATGGATTATGGAGTTTGGATTTAGCATTAAAGGAAGTTTGGATATCAGACTAGAATGGGGATTAGGAACAACATTCTTGTACAAATTATAAGGTGGTGGGAACCTATTATATGTAAGGTGCTTCTGTTGATTTTGATACCTGGTTGTATGAGGATAATTTTCTTCATGTGATTAGCTCGGTCCATTTTGTTTTGGGACCCATATAGCTTTGATATGTTTTCCTTGATTTTTGACTTTATATGCTTTTGACGTTTGATTTGAAGCTTTGACTTTGTATGGTCTAGGATTTTTTGGTCCTGATTGAGGGATGGAGCCTGATGTGGAGGATGAAGTTTGATAGTAGAGATGGTGGAAGTGGAAGGATTATTGGTAGCAAGGTTATTGTAGGGGCTATGAATGGTCCTTATTTTGATGCTCTCACTAGATGAGGTTGCCTTGATGATCATTAAAGTATCACTAACACCATTAGATTTCTTAGTTGCTCGTTGATGCTTCAAACATGATTGATGTGGATTGGGATAGTTTCCAAGATGCCTTATTCATGAAGGCCCAAATCCTTTTCATCGATAGTTCATGCTTTAACATATCTTTTGTGCAATAAGATACTTATTTTTGAAACATGATGCTAGACCATCGGTATGTTGCTAAGAATAATAAGAATTTGCAATTATCTCATCTTTGAGCAAATATGACTTGATAAAGATGGTAGATCCTATTAGATGGGATTCATGTTCTTTCTCATTGGTTATGCTTGGTGCATCAAGATCATTGTGTACATTTTTCACTTCTTGATCATTATTTATATCTGTCATGTTTTGATCATTACTTGTGCTAGTTGATCCTTGATCATCATTTGTGGTTGTCATGTCTTGATCACTTGAATGCTCAATAGTATCCATTATGACTTGCTTTTCTTCATGCTTGATGTAAGTAGGATGCTCATTAGGATGTGGTGTGATATGATCCAAGTCATTTGTTTGATTGTCTATGTTTTCTTGGGGACCAAGTGTCTCACCATGGAATGTTGTTGAATGATGGATAGGACTAGTGGGATGATGGATAAGATCAAGTGAACTATGGCTAGTATGAATTTGGATTTCTTTCTCATGGATCTATGATCTTGATAATAAATAATATCTTGATCATATAGAGGATTAACGTGGAGAGTTTGATATTGGTTATAGATAGGCTGAGTGGGGATTCTTTGATCTTGATTTGGTGACAGGCAAGGTTGATCATGCTTTTGTACAAGTTCATGATATAGCTCTTCATTTTGGATAGGAGTGGAAGTTTCTTGGATGGGTTTGATAGGCTTTGAATGGCTACATGATGGATCTTGACTTATATTTATGGTAGGAGATTCTTCAATAGGATAGATAGGCATTGGACTAGAGGATAGTATTGGAGAGATAGAAATTGTACTAGGAGGCTCTTTGATAGGCTTGAGGATAGGCATTTGAGTGCATGATGGCATTTGCATAGGACTAGGAGGCTCTTTTATAGGTTCAAGGATAGGTGTTGGATTTCATAGTGGTGTTTGATTCCTTGCTAATAGTCATTGGATACCATTTGAAAAGGATGATTTGGGTTGATACGAGGAGTTGGTGGGGGGATCGTTAATCCAATCTTGCCATGGTCAATGAGATCTTGGATGTAATTCGTGTCTTATATAATCAGATGTCTTATGGTCTTTTACTCGATGGTATTCACAATATTCATGATCTTAAAACTAGGTGGGCTTAAATTGGTTTTCATCATATGGTATTTTCATAGGAAGTTTAATCAAGTTTTCTTGAACTAATTTCTATAAAACCATTTCTATGGGCTCCCCTAATGGAGAGTTGAGGAATATTGTGATGGAGGGATTCAAGGGATTGATGGATTGGGAGGTATGTGGACTAAGGGATTAAGATTAGGAGGAATAGAGGGATATTGTGATGGAGGGATTGAAGAGATTGATGGATTGGGAGGTATGTGGACTAATGGATTAGGATTAGGAAGATTGGAGGGATATTGTGATGGAGTGATTGATGGATTGGAAGATATATGGGCTAATGGATTAGGATTAGGAGGTTGGAAGGATATTGTGATGAAGGAAGCATAGGGGTTGATGGAATGTGAGGTATGTGGACTAATGGATTAGGATTAGGAGGGTTGGAGGGATATTGTGATGAAGGAACCATAGGGATTGATGGATTGTGAGGTGGAGGATTTTTGGCTATGAGTTGTTCACATAGGATTTGGAGTTCAACCTTACACTATTTTATAAGATCTTGTTCTAGGATGGTATTCCCTTGGTCAAAGGTACCATAATGATGGTTGAGCGATGTTTGATGTGAGCCTATAGGATAGCTAGTGCTAGAATGCTCTTGTTTTAAAGGATCTTGATGGTTACAAGCATTCATGGATCTACAATGTAACCTTGAGGAGATTTTTCTCATAGCGATGACATCGAGATAGGCAGTATCATGTTCAACTCTAGCCAAATCATAAGGTTCACTAGGATATGTACATGGATTAGGTTGGTATGATAGTGATATTGGTTGGATTGGAGGTATGGTTTGAGGAATGGGGTTTGACATAGATGTTTTAACTTCCATAATGAATTAATCAACCAATCCAATCGATCATCAATCCATCAATCATTAGTTTTCAGCTTGACAGGGGCAACAACCTTATTTGTTTTTGAATCATTTGTGCTTGCTTGCTTGTGTGTTATCATTTTTCTTGCATTTGCATCAATCCTTGCAGCATATTGTTATAATGACATCATGGTATTCCATATCATGGTGACATGTATGGAATATGTTTTCTTGTGACCTTTTCTTTGAGTCAATCCTTTACGCACGAGACACATCGTCACCTCGGTCTTTATACCCTGGTGCATAATGTCTAGTGCTATATCAATCTCCATGGTTTCTCACCTAATACAACATAACATGTATTATTCATCTATTTCATCCATCCCCTACCTTTCCTCCATCTCCTCAACCAATCCATTTTATCCATTTTGAGAGCATACTCATGTTCTTCCAACCTACCTATACTCTTGAGGGGGCATCCCATCCATAAATCATTCCTCCTCGTCACTCCTTCTCATTCCTCTTTGTCATAATTATTTCATAATTACCTTTGCATGGTGAATGGTAATGCTTGCTTGAAATGCATATATAGCATTATCTTATTGAGAGCATGTCCCTGAGTTTGGATTCATTTTGCAGTTGTAAGAAAGGCAGTGTTGCATCGCATTGTTAGAATATATTATTTGAGTAATAACTTTGTCCGTAGATTTCATTTTCCCTAGAATTCATGTGGGAACCTGGGTGTAATTATTGCATTACATTATTCGAAGAGTTAAGAAGAAAGAGCGGTTGTAAAAAGGGTCATTTGCATAGTCCTTGTGATGTTGAGCTGTTAGAATCTTGAGTGAATTAGCAAACCCTACATCTTATGACTTTGAGTTGTGATTTCCTCGTTGTTTAGTTTGCATTTAGTATACTTGTTATCATGTTGTGAAGAAATTTGGCCTCATGTGAATGTTGCATTAATGCATTATCCATATGCTTGGTGAATCCTTGCACTACAACAAAACAGGCAATTAGCGCCTAAAATAGCACCAGAATTTAGTGCATTTCAGTTCATGAATTAAACACTTCTGCGGACGCAAAACTCGACACCAAAATGCGTGTTCACTTTGGCGCCAAGTTTAGCACTAGATTTTGTTTCTTCCAGTTTGTCTTCCAATTTTGCTTCTGGTTTTGCTTCTTGTGTTGCTTCCAAGTTTACTTCCAAGTTTGCTTCTGGTTTTGCTTCCGGTTTTGCTTCCAATTTTGTTTCTGATATAATGTCGCTTGTTGCATCCAATTTTGCTTCCAGTTTTGCTTCCAGGTTTTCTTCCAGTTTTGCTTCCAATTTTGCTTCCACTTTTGCTTCCACTTTTGCTTCAAATTTTACTTCCGATTTTGCTTCCAAGTTTGCTTCTGGTTTTGCTTCCAATTTTGCTTCCAATTTTGTTTCCAATTTTGCTTCCAGTTTTGCTTCCAATTTTGCTTCTAGTTTTGTTTTCGACTTTACTTCCAATTTTGCTTCCAATTTTGCCTCCAATTTTTCTTCTAATTTTAGTTTCGGCTTTTGCTTCCACTTTTGTTTCCACTTTTGCTTCCAATTTTGCTTCCAATTTTGCTTCTGATATAACGTCGCTTGTTGCTTCCAATTTTGCTTCCATTTTTGCGTCTTTTGTTGCTTCTAATATGGCTTCTATTATTGCATCTTTTGTTGCTTCTAAAATTGCTTCCATTATTACTTCTTTGTTTGTTACCTGAATTGCTTCTATTTTTGCTTCTTAGATAACACCAAGTTTTGCTTCCAAGATTGCTTCTAGTTTGCTTCTAGTTTGGCTTCCATTGTTGTTTCCTTTTTTGCTTCTAAAAATGCTTCTTGTTTTGCTTACATTTATTAATTTAATATTTTTTTTTAGTTAAATAGTTGCTAAGGGGCAGCACCCACTATATTGATAAACAAAAAGATTACATTGTAGTTTTGCATTGACCACCATCACCAAGTTTTCCTACCATTCTTACTTGACCAGACATCACTACCCTTCTGACCTTTCACAATACATATACCAATCCTTATACATTTGGGCTTACTTATACAAAATTGTCCAATACAGAATAGAAAATAGGAAGACAGACTGGATACTAAGACCACAACCACTACCTACTAGACACATAGGACTCCTTGTTCAGTCTACTTCTTCTTCATGAGCACGCCTTGTTGCCACCGCACGAGCTACCATTAGGCACTCTATACCGCAAGCATGGTGAGTTGGACTATCTATTGCTTCTTCAGGGGAACGCTCATCCATCTCCACCTAGTCTTCACCTTCACCCAACCCCCAAACTCGATCATCCTCAAGGATGCCAACCGATTCCAAACCTTCTACTTCCATGTACCGCTTGACCCAACCAACTTTAGTCACGTGCACTATTCCCACCATCGTGCCCAACAATTGATGCTCCTCTCAATTTCACCCACCTCTTCTCCAACTTAACCAGCCTAAGAGTTCGAACAACTGAGAATTTTCTCACCTCTGCACCTCGTGTCTTGCACATGTAGTAGTTTTGTACCAAGGGAGAGAGGAGATTATCATCAACATTATCAAGGGCCGCATCTATCTCTCCCAATAGAGAGTGCAGGAACAACTGCTAGCACAAGAATTTTGCTTTGGCTTTGCCTACTCTCATATATAGAAGAACCACCAAGAACATGGTCGTGACATCCGTGTTTACTCTGTAGCGATGAGTAGCCTTCATAAATTCATCCCCCAACACCTTCTTTACTACCCAAAGCACCAAGGGTTGGTCGGACACAAGAATAGCTTTGAGTCTTTTGTCAGTCACCTCCCCTTGGAATGCCATCTATTGCTTCGTGGATTCCAAACATATCGGTGTGTCCATGGCTTTGGGCTCCAACAACTTGCAGAAACAGAGTGAGAAAAGAGAGAAAGGTATGGCTCTCTTGCAATCCCCACCCATTTTTGAAGCGGGACTTTATTAATGATGAGTAGGCTGGCAAGAGTGTATCATCCACACAAGTGCACAGATATACAGATCTTGAAGCCTGCACCATGCTTTTCTGCCAGTAGTACTGTACCTTGAGGACTTATCTAATTATTCACCTACAAGCTCGGTATCACTCCACACTTGCCAAATTAAATTGCCAGTTCAAATGATGATTACATGATGTCACCAAATGAATTAACTCTGGGTAATTTCTGCTGCTGCCTTTGCCAACTCATTGGCCACTAAGTTGCCTTCTATGTACACGTGGCTCAATTTTTAGCCTTCAAATCCGTCCAGCATCTGTCTGATGGGCCGCAGCCATTGGCCTAAAATCTAGTTTGAAGTATTGTTTTGCCTGATTGCATTAATTGTGATGAGTGAATCTCCTTCCAAATGGAATTAATTTAATATGTTTTATTTCAATTTAATTAGTTAAATATATCATGCTTCTTAAATAACTCATATAATTATAGAGTAAGTAATTTAATTATTTAACTCATATGATTAAATAACAAGATAATTATTATAACATGATCATCATCTATAATTAAAACAAGTGAGTCAAATATCTATAATTTAATTGAATTTGACAACATCCATCCTGAGCAGTAAATTAAAATCATCATACGTAATAAATATCCATGCAAAAATCATCAACCACTTTCAATATATATAAATTGACAAGTCAATACTAATAAGATCATCATCATAAATAACTAAAACAAGTGAAAGTCAAATATGCCAGTAGATCAATAACATGTCAAAAAGATACATGTCCAACAGTCGACATAAGTCAAAATGATACATGTACAAATGATATAAGTAAAAATGATAACTTATGTAACTCAAAATGATACAAGTCAAGATGATACATGTCTAAATGATATAAGTCAAAATGATACATAAATTTATGATACAACTCATTAATATGGTACTACAGGCTGTGAAAATGATACATATGATAGTAACCATGAAAAGAGGCATCATAATGATATATCAGCAATGATCTATGATGTAGTCTATATGATCATGAATGTCATTGGCTACTACCAGCAACTGCCTCATCATCATCATCATCACCATCGTGATCATCATCATCATGATCATCGTCGTCGTCGTCATCATCGTCATCAGCCTCGGTGTCTTCTGTATATGTGTCATCATCATCCTCTGCCATGTGATCTGTACTAGAACCAAGATAATTTGGATCTATATCATGAGGATCATCTTGATCTTCTGGAAGACCCGTGTTCTGCAAAAAAAACATTTAAAATGAAAAGTTATTATTTATTTCATGCAATAATTTATTTTTCTGTTATATCTAATATTACAACATATGAAACGAAACCATAATCATATTACATCATATCAAAGTGCACATACCATAGTAAAATTTTAAAAAAGTTACAGCTAATATGTCATTCCAATGATGGAAAACATGCAACAATTCTAATAAACGTTAGTAAAGATCATAAAAAAAATTGTTATACAATTTAACTATCAATTGTAAATTCTATTACATAACCTTAAGTGCCACAAATTGCTTGGTCTATGTATGTTCTTTTTCACTATTTGTTAAGGGAAAATCATGTATGAATATCAATAATACCCAATAACTCAATGAAATCAGAAACAAAGAAGATCAAACAAACAAAGAACTCAAACCTTGCAAACCTCTTTACTTCGTGGTTTCCATCGGTCACCTATCTCAAATGATCTTGTGTATGAATATGGCCCTCAAAAGGTGCACTTCCTCGCTATTTTCCAAGATGTCAAATGGGAATGGCTATGATAGGTTTGCAATGAAGAGATTCTTCAACACAATTGCAATGATAAAAGGGTAATCGCAAGCTATGGAATGGTTTGGTGCCAAAGGCGCGTTGTAATTCCTGCAGAGTAAGTTTACTAAAAGCTTGGATGATAGAAATGGAGGAATAGGGTTGTACCTATAGACTTGTGAGAGAGAAGATCAACGGTATAGAAAGACTAAGAAGATCAATGGTAGAGGAGACTTGAGAGGATGTGCGCGAATAGGAAGAGGACATGTGTCCTACTCTATTTTGCATGAGAGGAATTAATAAAATAGAAGAATGAGTTAACTGAAGAGATTAATCAATTAATAAAATAGATAGAAGAGTTAACTGATTAGAACTAGAGGATAAATATCGCATGAGGATGAGAAGATATTTTAGCTCAATTAAATATTTGGAATATTTAATTGTATGTGCACAAAGACTGAATTATATTTAGAGATAACTCAATTTTTAGAAGAAATGGACAACTTAAATAAATATTTGGATTTATTTAAATTTAGAGAAGATGTTATTGGAAGAAGCAATTAAATAATTGTTTTATTTAATTTAGAATGATTTTGGAAGAACTAATTAAATAATTGGTATTATTTAATTTGTTGGAGGACATTAGAAGAATTTAGGGATTTAATTAAATAAATGATTTTATTTAATTGTTCGAAGAATATGAATCAAATAAATAAATTTGTTTATTTATTTATTGATAGAGGAATTAGACTTAATTAAATATTAAGAATATTTATTTGGACAGAGTCGTGTCATTTTTAGGTGTATACACTATTAATCTAATAACCTGCATTAGACAGAAACATTAAAGAGTTTTTAAGTAGCAGTTGATTAAATTCTTTTACATGTCATTAAGGAATGCACTGTTTTTTTCAATAATTATTTATCTTAAGGTTCATGAGTAACCTTAAGATAAAGGTCTATTTTGTTTGAAAAAAAAATGAAGTTAGCAATATGTTATCAGGTCGATTTTAGAAAGAAAAAATGTTAGCCTTATTCCCGCTCATAGGTCTTCAATGTGAGCGGGAATAGGGCAAATTTGGGGATTTAGAAAGAAAGATAAAGTTTAGGGTGTCTTCAAGATAGCCAGCACGGGCAAGGAGGTCAACCATGCACACATAATGATCAACTGTAGGTGTAATGCAATAAGGGTTACAAATGTGATTGAAGTATGTACAGCTCTCATCCACTAAACCTGCATGGCTGCATGCACCTAGAATACAAGCAAAGATTACAATGTTAGGATATGTTCCAGAGTGCTTAATTAATTCAAAGATTTTGAGAGCGTCCTTGAAAAATACATTTTATGCATATCCTGCAATCATTGCATTCCATGAGATGACATCTCTTTGAGGAATTCTGTTAAACAGTTAATGTTTTTTGTCTATGATTTCATATTTTGTTCATATCCTGCAATCATTGCAGTCCATGAGACCAAATTTCTTTGAGGCATTCTATCAAATAGTTCACGTGCCTTGTCTATGCTTACACATTTTGCATACATGTCTAACAGGGCAGTTGTAACTACAACATCTAACAAAATTTCTCTATCCTTTATGTATTGATGGATGTCCATACCCTATTCCAAAGCTCCCATTTTGACATAGGCAGGGAGGATGCTGGCAAAGGTTATGGAATTTGGCTTTACACCAGCCAATTGCATTTTCTTTAAAATTTCTAAAGCCTTTTTAACAAATCCATTTTGTGCATATCCTGCAGTCATTGTAGTCCATGAGATCACATTTCTTTGAGGCATTCTGACAAACAGTTCACATGCCTTGTCTATGCTTCCAAATTTTGCATACATGTCTAACAGGGCAGTTGCAACTACAACATCTGACAAAGGAGGACTTAAGCATTCAGAAACCTGACCATGCCACCTTGTGTGGATTTGGTGAATGGCTTGTAGCCATCAAATCTAATGAACTCTTAAATCATGTCTTTCTTAATCTAGACCAGCAATGTAGAGACAATCCTCTAAAATAGAAGAATATAAAGATGTCTTATTTTGTTTCTGCATTTCTATCATCATTATTGTCTCCTTTGGGACATTATTTTTTACCATCAAGGGATGGATGATTGAGACTAGTCAACATAGACCCTATGGTTACCATCAATTCCATCTCTTTGGTATTGAAAACTATAGTTGTATTAATTATATGATGGCAATAAGAGGATACAATGACTGCCCTAGGTTTTTTGTAATGACAACAATCCTATTTAACACTGAATTATGATTCATTCCCGTAGTGGGATCTTCTTAGAGGAGTTTCAAACAACTCATACTCATAGAGTCATGGTTTTAGGTCACATATGTTATGGTAACAACAAGGGATTCCAACTATGGTTACAATAGCTAAAACTGCCCTCATTTGTGACCGTAACAAGGTTCTTGGACAACACTATCTTGCTCTTCACACTGGGTACTATATAGGCCAAGATTGGGTTGAAGAAATCACTTGATAGTTACCTATATAGTGATACCACACCCTAATACCCCCATGCATTCTAAATATCTTGAGATTTATACAATACTCAACCAAGATGAAATTGTATCACTGTACCACACTTAACTATGACAGTCCCTTCTTGACAACAATTTGTAATCTTTAGACTATTGGGATCCTTGCCACAAATAAATATTAGGTCAATGACACAAGGCTTTTAAACAAAAACCATAATCCCAACTCTATATCCATCCCCTTGGCAGTCTTAAGGGCCACCTTGAAACAAAAAATGCTAATGTACTATTATGACAGTTATGATTGTCCTGCATCATTTCATTGTGCATTTGAAACTTGAGATGAGGATTGGGGAGGTCTCCAAATTGGTATTTTGTCATAGACAATTTGGGAATAGTAGACCCCCATCTTATCAATAAGGAAGATTATATAAATCTTGAATAAAACAAGAAAAACCTCATGATTGTCTTGCATGTTAGCAAATTGACTATGACAGTAGTAAGGTTAGTCAATAATTTCCACACCTTTATATTCAATATTTTGATCATTAGGGGGGTAAAAGAATGGAAAATACTCATGGCAATATCTTTAAAATAGGCATATTCAACATCAGGCATTTCTACAGACCCTAGGAAGGTGGATGTAAACTTAGTGACTATAATTACCACTACAAAGACTATCCCCTTTGTGAATATGACAAGGTAACATTGTCATGCTCTTTATGACAATCCCTTCTCCAATGGGTGATGGCCTAATAACATTTATCTCCTTTGTGATTTCAATGCCTCTCTAATGCACTATCATAGGAGTCTTGACAGTCCTTATGTATCAGTGAAGAAGGCTTCCAACAAATCCAAAAGGAGGGCTTAAGATTACATACAAAGTCCTAGCCTTCATACCCTAGTCACATATCACCCCTCTAAGAAGACCTCAAGACTTTATGGGTTCCAAACATAACACAAACCCAGTCTTATATGACTGTCACTACCCTAGGTCCCTCAAAATTCTTATATCAACCTTCCCTTGGCTAGCAAGGGTCTTGAAACTCCATTGTCCCTGCTAGTCCGAACTTGGAATGGTCAATATAATGGTTCTACTACAATGCATAGTTAGGGCTACACTAAGGAAGTCCTACCCACACCTAAACTATGATGTATCCGTGATCTTATCAAGCATGATCTTATGATAGTGTTTGGACTGAACCTGTATAGTTTTAGGGCATTCACACATCTCAGTTACAGTGTGGTGTGTGAGGAATTATTACTAAATGGTTGCTACCATGCACATAAACTATACACATATCTCAAGACTGTAATATGACATTATTGTGATGGAATCCTAGGTTGGAATAAAATCTAGGCCCTCAGACCATTTTAAATTGATCCTTACAAAAAAATCTGATATGAGAGCCATTGTGTCCTCAAATACCATTCCACCAGCTTGTGGACCTAGTGCAATGTGTGCAACAAGTCTAAGAAGCAACAACATCCTTCTTTCTATCATACTGGAATTGATTTAAATCATGGAACATATATAATTGATACCTTTAATGCATTTTCCATGCAAGTGAGTTTAAAACTGAAGATTTGGGTGTAGGAAAGGGCTTCTGAATAAATGTTCATTAGAAAAGAAAGAAAACAAATAGTTTTGAAATGGAAAAAACAAAAATCACAAAATCTAAAGGTTTCCATATTCCGCTAAGCCCTTCTTTATCCACACATCTACTTGGAGTACAACTTTGATCTTCCTTCAAATCACCCTGACTTCATAAGGAATCCAAAATGGGATCAGTCATAAGGAGGCAAGAAAACACGGGTTTGTTGTTCATTATTAGCCCGTCAAACTTAAGCATATGAGATAGCATGGCACACACAAAATGTTGTGGATAATGACCACAAGATTAGGTTAATTGTAACCACTTTTTGTAAGCAAGCACAAGACTAGTATACTCATTATGATCCTATGGCACGAAGAATGATCTTGATAAACTGCTAAGAGATTTCCTTCCCAATTTTAATTGCCCTAAGATGGTGCATCGTAATATTGTGGCATTAAAGGAAATAAGGCAACAATCGGGAGAGATTGTGTGTAGGTATGATCAACGCTCTAAGGAATTGGTGTTAAAGATTGACCCAACTATAAAATGTTGAAATTTAGAAGGAATGATTTATTGGTAGGCTAATTGCACATATCCAACATGAACTAGTTTACCTCACTCTCCCTAATTAAAAAGTTGCCTTAAAAGTTGTGTTGAGATTATAAGAATTAGGGGAGCCCCCAACATATGATTCTACTACATGCTTTAAAGAACAAATGGAAAAATGGCCATGCAAATAGCACAACTTGCAAGTGAAACTCTTAATCAATGTGGTTTATGATGAACAAAGTGCCACACTAAGGGGCATACAACTACAAACTATCTAGTGGTGGGAGCTCAAGCTATTAATGCCACATAGTTCCCTCTTTCTCAACACATGCCTAATTGCACCATATGTCATGAGACTCATGAAATTGTCCACTACTACAAAAGTGAAAGGATGTTCCTATCAATTACTAGTGCGAGGTTTGTCACACATCCACCCATGACATTACCACCTACAAAGTAGTACAAGTCCTCCACAAGGCAAGAGGAGAACAAAATTAAACACAACCATGCAACCCCAGTCACAACCACAATAGATGGTGTTTTGCTATTAGGAGCCATAATATATAGAGCATGGAGGAAATCAAGGAGGCCATGGTAGAGTATGCAATAGAGGAATCTATTGCTACTAGTGTGGAGAACCTGGGCATACCTCACGTAGTTGCACAAAGTTTCCAATGTATACTTATTATGATGTTGATCACAAGATAGAGGATTGCCCTACATTGTTGCAACTGTTGGAATATTCAATGATGTGCCTTTGATAAAGATATCAATGATGTGCCTTTGATAAGGGACTTATCATTTTCATAAGTTCTATCACCACCTAATGATTCAATAAAGGATTTGATATCTATACATTAATTCAATATAAACAAATGTGTGGATGATTCAGTGGCCTGTTCACATAACTCACGTTTATGTATAAGTGATTGCCCTTACAGTTTTCGAGGTTTGTGGATTAAAATTATTGTGAAAAATGTCCAAGGATTGTTCTATAAAGGTAAAAAGGTGCATTCATAATGAGAATGACTGAAGTTCAAATCTCAACACTACAATAAGGTAACTAGGAGGACATGTGCACATGTCCAGGACTGCAAATAATGGGACAATTGAGTGGGATCTAGGGCCAACAGAGAAGCATTAAACAACTCAACACAACAAATGCAAATTAACATATTAACACAACAATATCCAACTAAGTTATTGAAAGTCAACTATTGATACCTCGTTCTTGGATCCAGATTACAAAATCGGTCCACTTTTTGCTTTGTAACATTTCCTTTTCAAATTGGCTTGGATGCCGGCCATATTTCTCCTCCTGTCAAAACATGGCACATGGACTAGTTAAACTAATTAATATGCAATCATTTACTTTTCCCTAGGAAAAAAAATCATTTAACTTATTAAATATACTTACAAATGTACAGATCAAGGCATGTTGATGCAGGGGCATCGTGCTCATTTCAGTTTTGGTTTTCTTTCTTTTGTTGTTTTAGTTTTTTTTGGTAGTCCTCTTTGTTATTTAGATGGTGACTTTGTGGTTCTTGTAACTCCTGTCATTTTATGTAAAGCAAGATTAAGAGAGGAGTTCCTCTCGCCCCCTGTGGTTATGATGTAATTCTTGTCATAAAAGCTTCCAAGAGTCAATTTTATCAGTTATAGTTTTGAAGACAAAATAAAAAGTCAGAAGTAAAGAAAATTTTAGGACAACCAGAAGGTAATTTGAGGGACTTCTTGTAATGGTTGAGTAGTGGGTCATAGCTGAAATTCTTGTCGTCAGATGACTGAACTAAATATAGAAGGAATATAATCGGTCGTCAGTTATTATGCACCATGACAGAGGAAATGCTCTGATAAGTTGAAAGGACAGGTGTGAGAAACAGTTGCATGCATTAGTTGAAGGGGTAGATGATAAAGAGAATGTCAAATAAGAGAAAAGAGGAGGAGGAGCCCGATCTGGGCAGGGCTGTTAAAAAAAATATAGAAGGGTTGTATAAAGAGGAGAGGCCAACATTAGAAAAGGTAGAAGGCCGATCAGTAGAGGCGCGTAGCAGAGGACAAGAAGCGACTAGTCATGAGGCTGCATAGAAGAAGGGAGGCTAATTTTGTAATAAACTAAATAATTGTGTAGAGAATATAAGGCAATAGGGTGAAAGAAGGAACATTAGCTAGAATAAAAAGAAAATTTATAAATCAATGTGATAAGGTGCAGGCTCGACGTAGGTAGTTGCATAATTTGGAGTCTTGTGGAGCAAAGAAACTCTTTATTGTATTTTGTAACCAAACTAGTATTGACTAAAGATAATTCAAGAGTATGGTTTGCATTTTTTACTCCTATCATTTTATCAGTCTTAGCTAGTTTATTGTCGCTATTTGTTGAAGCATTGGATTGAACTTTAAGTTCTTGTCACCTGCTCAATAAGTTGTAAGTGTCAATGCTAAGTCCCTGTTGCATAACTGTGTTTGAGCATAAACTATGACTGTAATGTATGATTCTTTTTATTCCTGTCTGGTACCTATCACTTTTGTGATAGAAGATCTATAGAAGTCTTTTAATATATAGAGAGGAGGGGCTCAGTTGTGGATTGCATTAGATATGTGTGCATGCATCTGTAGCATGCTATCAGAGTGGTATCAAAGTGCAGAAAGATCTGGGTGTGTATGTTGAATGTGTATTTGATCTCTGTTGAAGTTTGTGTGTTGTAGTGTTTTGCTAATTAACAAGGCAGATTGGAGAGAAAGAAGCCTAGGTGAGGTGGCTGGAAGATGAAAGAAGAAAGAATGATGCATAAGCAATTTGAGGAGAGTCTCACAAAAAGAGACAAAAGGAAAGAAGATAGAAAGATGCAGATTTTGAAAGAGAGTTGGCAGCGTTGAGAAGAGACTTGAAAGAATACATGATTGCAAGGCAGAAATGGCTTGAAGAAGAAAGCTAGGAATACTTTTGAGTATGGCCAATGATGAGAAAAGTGAAATGGCCTATGAAGGAGATTATTGAGAAGAGGAAAAGGTAGAGTATAAAAGTTGTAAGAGGAAATGATAAGAGGATGAAAGGGTTGCAGAAAGATTGGGATAGCAAAGCATTGCTTATAGAGCAACATGGACTGGAAGAGGTCAAAGAGGTACTCATTGAGGAGAACAAAGGAAATGTTGAGAAATGGAGCACCAAAGAAGTGCAAGAGGAAGAAAGTAAAAGAAAGAGGGAAGTGTCCATGAAGGAGGCACTTATGAGGACATTGTGGTCCTTTGTTTTATTTGTTAATGCTATGTTTAAATATGTGTGGACAGGTATGACGAAGGTCAAAAAGGAGGCCTTGAAGATGCGGAAAGATGGGGAAAGAAAAGAAACTGCCAATGTTGAGGCTGGAAGAGAAGATATCGCAGTATGGCAAGAAGTTGCAACGAAAGAGTTTGTAAACAAGGAAATGAAGGATGCCGAAGATGTCTAGCAAAAGAAAGAAGATGAGGAAGAAGCTAAAGAGTTCTATGATGCCATAGAAGATGTTGTGGATGAAAGAGAGGAAGCCTATGAAGAAGATGAGTTGTCAAGCAATGAAGACAAAGAGAGCAACAAATGTGGACAACAGAACAAAGAAGAGGTACATGTGAGTACAAATATTGATTTTGTTCATAAGAATGAACTTAAAAGTGTGATTATGTAAGTTGAAAGAGAAAAGAAAGAAGAACACAGTTACATAGTACCACGTTGGTTTAATGGACAGCATGGAAAACGTAAATTAGAAGATGGTTATAATGTGGATTGGAACAGAAAACAAATGCCAAGTATGAAGGGCATGATTGAAAACAAGAGGAGACAAGATGATAGGACAAATTAGCAATTTAAGAAGTATAAAGAAGGTGTTGTAAAGGAACAATCAGACCATGGATCATAGAGGTTAGGTGCAGTAATAAAAAGCCAGCATCTTAGAGCTATAGAAAATAAAGTGTGGGTGGTGAAATCTGGGACAACAACAAATGAAGTCGATACAGCAGAATATGGTGAAAAGAAGACCTTTCAAGAGGATGGGAGATGTGAAGACCAAAAGGAGATTGAGGAGGAAGAGTTAAGTTTGCAGCAGGATGGTCACTTACAACAAGTGGGAACTTGTAAGGAAAGTAAAGGAACATTGTTAAGCTATGAATATAGAGAGCAAAATGAGGATGCAAGGAAATTAGAGTAGCAGGAAGGAGATAATGAAGATACAAGAGCATTGACTAGTGTCATGCCAATGAAGGAAGAGCATGGAGCAGACTGGAGAAAGTTAGAGGAGGATACATGCCAAGCACAAGGTAAGCAAATTGTTGTTGGTGAATTCAATAGTAAAAATTTTAATTTTATGGATGAAGTAGTTGAAGAGAAGAGTTTGATTTAAAGAATGAATAGTGATGATGACATTTATGAATATGAAATGGAGCTATGGAATGAGAAAGACATGAGAAGAAGAAAATATGACAAGAAAAGAGGAAATAAATTCAAGTGGGATAAGCATAATGTAAGACAAAACAGGGTAACAACAATAGCATTGAAGAGTGAGAACCGTGAAAAGGTAAAGAGTGATATTGCAGCCATCACCGGGGTTGAGGAAATGAGGATTGAAAGTATTTGGAAAGGTGGAGGTCTTGTGTTTGACAAGTGGATTAGGAAAGAAAAGGAAGATGAAAATGCAGATTTGAAGCATGGGACAACATGTAGTGGTGATGATAGAAAAGTTATTATAATGAAGAAGACAAAGGTTGAGAATGTTGTTGTGAGTTGTGATATGGATAAGAAAACTGATAAAGATTTGTTGTTACAGCAGTGGCTATTGAGGAAGAATGGAATGAAAAGAGTGAAAGTTTGAGAATGTTTGGGACAATGATGGATACCTTGAGGAAGGTTGAAAATAATGATATAGAAATTGTCGCAGGAATAAAAGCAAAAGATGAAGTAGTCAAGGTAGATTTTTAGATGGATGTTATGAGTTATGAATTCGAAGGTGAATATGAAGATAATTTGTTGCAGCAGTTGACTGTGAAGGAAAAATGGTTGGAAAAGTTGTTGGTTGATGAGGAAGCATGGGAAAATAAGATGGAAGGTGTAGGTGTATATGCAACGGTCACAGTTGTTGACGACATTGACCAGGTAAAGGAGATTGGGGAACTAGATAGTTTCCATCAATTTGATAGTTTTAATTTACATGTGGGTAGTGAGGTTGAGTATGATGACAAAATGAAAAGAACAGCTGTAGTTGGTGATAATATAAAATATGGTTCGAGTGACTTTGAAGACATGTAAATCTTTAATTTCCATCCATTCGTTTATAATATTTTCAGGTTGAAAAGAGATGAAGGTGCGTTTATAAGAGTAGAAAGGAATAGTGAACAACTATGTGGGGTGAATATGATATGTGGACCAGAAACATTGTGGAAGAAACAAAAGAAGTGTGTTAGCAATCTACATTGGATGAATCACCGCATGTGCTGGAGCACATGATCTTAGTCCCCTGGGGAGCCTAATGCAGGGGCATCGTGCTCATTTCAATTTTGGTTTTCTTTCTTTTGTTGTTTTAGTTTTTTTTTGGTAGTCCTCTTTGTTATTTAGATGGTGACTTTGTGGTTCTTGTAACTCCTGTCATTTTATGTAAATCAAGATTAAGGGAGGAGTTCATGTCACCCCCTGTGGTTATGATGTAGTTCCTGTCGCAGAAGCTGCCAAGAGTCAATTTTATCAGTTGCAGTTTTGAAGACAAAATAAAAAGTCAAAAGTAAAGAAAATTGCAGGACAACTGAAAGGTAATTTGAGGGACTTCTTGTAACAGTTGAGTAGTGCGTCGTCGCTGAAATTCCTGTCGTCAGATGACTGAACTAAATATAGAAGGAAATTAATCGATCGTCAGTTATTCTACACCGTGACAGAGGAAATGCTCTGATAAGTTGAAAGGACAGGTGTGAGAAATGGTTGAATGCATTAGTTGAAGGGGTAGATGATAAAGAGAATGTCGAATAAGAGAAAAGAGGAGGAACCCGATTTGGGCAGGGCTATTAAAAAAAATAGAAGGGTCGTAGAGAGAGGAGAGGCCAGCATTAGAAAAGGCAAAAGGCCAATCAGTAGAGGTGCGCAGCAGAGGACAAGAAGCGGCCAGTCGTGAGGCCGCATAAAAGAAGGGAGGCTGATTTTGTAATAAACCGAATAATTATGTAGAATGTATAAGGCAATAGGGTGATAGAAGGAACGTTAGCTAGAATAAGAAGAACATGTATAGATCAATGTGAGAAGGTGCAGGCTCAATAGAGGTACTTGTATAATTTGGAGCCTTGTGGAGCAAAGAAAATCTTTATTGTAATTTGTAACCAAACTAGTTTTGACTAAAGATAATTCAAGAGAATGGTTTGCATTTCTGACTCCTGTCATTTTATCAGTTTCAGCGAGGTTACTGTCGCTATTTGTTGAAGCATTGGATTGAACTTTAAGTTCTTATCGCCTGCTCAATAAGTTGTAAGTGTTAATGCTAAGTCCCTGTTGCATAACTGTGTTTGAGCATAAACTATGACTATAATGTACGATTCTTTTTATTCTTGTCTAGTACCTATCACTTTTGTGATAGAAGGTCTGTAGAAGTCTTTTAATATATAGAGAGGAGGGGCTCAATTATGGATTGCATTGGATATGTGTGCATGCATCTATAGCGTGCTTTCACATGTAAACCTTTCTGGCCACTGTGTTGCATGGCACGAAGTTTGTCAAGCCTAGCCTTGGAGGCCTTGTCCTGAAACATATACTAATTCAATTTAACTATGCACAAATAAAATTTAAAAACCATTTAATAAATTTGATATAATCTTATGAGCAAATTCAAATACCTGCGTACTCTCCTCACCGGACTTCCTCTGTGCATCGAACTTCTCATATGCTTTTACAAGCTCTTTGCATACTTTCAAACTTACATCAATTAGCCTTTTTTTGAGCCTTAGCTCGGGAGGGAGTTTTTTTTATCTTCTTTCTTTGGTTGCACTGAAATCTCTTGCATTTTTGAGACATTCATAGCTTTATCTTCTTTTCAGACCAACCTATGACAAATTCAGTCTCCATGTCTTGGATAACTTTTTTTACAGGTGCATGGGTATCTTTGAGAATGGAAAATGTAGATGGTCTTTGAACTGTTGAAGGCATGATTCCTTCAACCTATTCACAAACATTTTTCTAGCATCTGTCATTTGGACTTCCCCTGAAACCACATCCTATTCTATCTTGGTATCGCAGCTACCAATTCAAGATGCAAAACATGGCGTGGTGGTCGAAGAAGTCTGTGTCCTAGGAGTGGCTAGGACATTGGAAGCCTTTGCTCCCTGTTCCACATTCTTAGAGGTTACTGTTATTGATTTCCTCTTGGATCTTTTGCCTGATCCATGACTAGTTGGGGAATCCATTGATTCCCTTTAACACTGTTGATTTGGATGCAATGTTTCAGGGGCTTTACTAGATCATTTTTCTATGTATCTGACAAGCATTGTCAAGTCCACATCATCCAATTTGTTCACTGCCTCTACCCCCAATATGGAAGCCAATGCCTGTTTATCTTTGTCAATCTCATGTCCCTATATATATATTTCTTCTTTTAAATTTAGAAATAAAAAACTAAAAACTAAAAATCAAAGAAACAATGAAAACATTTACAAATCTATAAATTGACAATGAATTACCTCATTGTGGCCAGATTCTGTTCCCTTTGCTCTCTTCCCTCTATTGCTTGGCATTTTGAGGTGACCTAGGGCAAATTATTTTTGTCCAGTCTGTGGAGGCAAATGAAGTACACACTGCCAGGTATGAAAGTTTGCGTCCAGTTTTTCAATATTCCTCAAGGTTTTTGACCTTTACTTTGTAGAGCAAATCATGAAGTTGTTTTCCTCTATAAGTTTTCTGCAAGAAAGTAAGCTTATACATCAATTGAAATAAAGCACACATTTATAATATTATGGAATGTGGAAATTTGTTGTCTATTATGAAAAGCCTTGCTTGGAATTATCTTCAACAGATGCCCTATGAATATTACAAGACCTGCATTTGTTCAAATGAATTCGGCATCTAACAGGAAAAAAAGAGTAGATGAAAGACGGGTGATGCCCTTACCTGGCATGAATAGAAGAAGAGTAGCATGAATTGAAAGGCTAAGATATCTAGAAGAAAAGGCTGTCATGGCTCAAACTCGGGACTTTTGAGATGTAAGAAAGTGAGTATGTGCTTTAGGTATGGAAAGGAAATTGGGGTTGGAATATAGGTCCCGCCATTGCCAAGGATCTGTCTAAAATAAGGGCGAACACAAAAAACCCAAACGCTTGATCTGTACACGCCAAACGCTCGATCTCCAAACACAAAATGAACACCAAAAATCAATAAAGTTTTGTTTTGTGTTTTTTGCTTTGGGTATGTGTAGGTGGGAATTTTTTAATTTTTTTTTTATCCATTAGTCAGTACTATAGTCGAAGCAGTTAGCGATGACTTTAGCTTCGACTTTCAGGCCTAAATGTAATCTTTTTGGGGCGCAAAAGGCGGTGCAAAGTGCACCTAATTTAGCGCCTATCAGTGCAAAATGATGTATTTTTCTTGGAAGTTGATATCACTATCTAATGGAATGCCAAATTTGGTTGCTTGTAGCAACCTCACCAAATTTGGATTGTCCTTATAATAAGTAACTATATCTTGTTTCCATGATAGAATTTTGACTTCATGCTTCTCTTATGATTGGCTCAATAATGACTCACTCTTTCACGACCTTACACAGATGGTTGGTGACAATCCTTATGCAAGTGATATGGCTTTGGAAAAACCAAACAACTATTCTCTTACTATCATGACATGATATTGGGACTATATTGGCAGCTTATGGCAATGCTTATGGTATTGTGATTTTCATTTCTATGTTCTCATTAGCCTATTTTAGGTTGAAGAATGGTAACTAACCCACTAGCTATTATGACAGACATAAAATGACTAGACAATCCTCTCCACTTTGACTATGACAGTCCTATGCATGGTGTTTTCTTCATGATAGTCCCCTATAATGTGAATTATTGATAGTAGCTAGTTCAAATGGAGTTTTGGATGGTGTAGTAAGTTGTCCCTATGGCTCATGATAGTGTATGCCTTGGTTATGTCCTTGTGACATTACTCTCTAGATATCTCCTCTTTATAGTGACAAAGTTTCAAGAACATGACAACTTGGGTATGGTATCAACTTGTCTCTTTAACCTCTGGATTGTCATTTTTCAAGAACTGATCTCATTGAAATGCAAAGACAACATGTTGATTGATGACTAACTACATTGTTACTATGATAGTGACTTAACCTGGTCACAAGATTAATGAGACAATTTTATAGTAATAACTCTATGGATGCATACCTAGCTATCCTAGGTGTACTATGACAATAATTTAATGTTGTTAGTGTTGCTTTTAAACCTCCTATGGTTGTTACCTATGCCTCATGGTATGACAACCTCTACAATGTTAATTATGATATTCATATGATGGTGAATATTGGAGCTATGGTTTGGATGACCTAATAACATTTGTGATAGTCCTTTGGGGTTGTGATAGACCTTTTGGGTTGTAAAAATACTTAGGATGATTTTCCATCAGCTATAACAAGGCATAATGATGGTCCATGATATCATCCCCCTATAATGATAGTGGGTGGGTGATATCATATGTTGGCTGCCCTTTATTCCCATATCAGTCCATTGACTTGCTAATAAAGATTCTAAATCACTGTTAGTACAACATTAGGTGGTATTTGGACGATAGAAATGATATGACAACCTTTGAATCCTCAAGATCCCACTACAATAGTATATCAACACTATGATGGTCCCCTGACTTATCATTTTGACACCAATTATTTTAGTTGGAGCCATGACCTTCCATCTAAAATTTCAGAGTTGGATTTAGGATTAAGGACAACCTTAAGATATGTGATAGGAGATTGACAACATTTTAGCTAAGTCATGACAATCTTTGTTTATATTATGTGACTTCACTATAATATTGAGGCCCAGTTTAAAAGGCTTTAAGTATGTGATTAACCTAACAAAGATCTAACAACGTGATTTCAAAATTAACATCCAAATCATCCTTCCCTCCATCAAGAATTTAAAATTTTGGTGCCAAAGACTCTTTGAGACTGTTTTGAGGGTGAAATCATGAAAATCAACATGAAGGAAAACAATAAAAAAATGCAAAACAAACAATGCAATATACCTTCAAGATGATCCACAATCCATGGTTAAGGTTGAGAATGTTGCACCCAAGAACATTCTAGCTATACCCACAAGATTGAAATGTGAAATGCTCTCATGCAAAATGCAAATCACTAAACCCTAGCTCAAAGATGCAAGAATGATTTTGACAGAGTGATGATATGCTCAAGATTGGATGCAAATGGCTTAGAAGAGGGTTGTATTTATAGAAAAGCTTGGTTGAAATGGAGGGATGAGATTTGATTTTGACTTTTGGCTCATGGATGGCTAAGATCAATCATACATGGATCAAGTTTAGCTTTGTGACAAGTGTACAATGGAGAAGAGAGATGAATTTTAAATTAGAATAAAAGGCTAAGAGGTGCATGTGACTATGTAGTCATGTGACAAATGGAGGGAGGAGAATAATTAACTCCAATTTAAATAAAAATATTTAAATTGGCAAGTTATGTGAAGGGATTAAGTGGAGGGTAAATGGTGTGACATGTGTTGCAATGAGGTGAGAGGTGAGTGATTTATTTTAGTTTTTTATTTGGGTTATAGAGACATGTGACAAAGGGATAATTAATTAAATAAAGTAGGTTTACTTAATTAAATAAGGATATGATTAAGTTGGAATTGTGAATGGGAATATTAACCAAATAAATATTTAATATTTATTTAATTAATATGAGCTAACATTGCCGATGAGGGCGTGGTTCGGTGGTTAAGTCGCTCGGTTGTAGTGGCGGCCACCAGAGTTCAAACCCCTGCTGGGCCAACGAGCTCGCAGGGTTTACACCTTCGCTGGGCCAATGAGCTCGCGGGTTTGAAGTGTTCTTGCTAGGGGATGAGGTCCCCCATGTTGTGGCTTCATCGGTTCATTGCTCCGAGCAAAAGCATTCAAGTGGAGCTGGAGGACGTGTCGCACCAGCCTCGCCGGTCATGTTAAAAAGTTTATCAGGCACATTAAAAAATAAATTTATGGGCTAACATTAGAAGGGGATAAATATTGAATTAAATTAACTCAATATAGGTGGCCAAGGAATAATTAATTAAATAAAAGTTAATTAATTAATTTGTGGATAAATTAGGATTTAATTAATTAATTGGGATGATTAAATGGTTAGGACATTTTAGGGTGTCTACAGAGGGTTCTATGATAGTTTTGAGGGTTTTATGGCCACTTGGAGAGATATAGATAGCCTTAAAATGACCCATAAAATAAAAAGGAAAATCAAATATGAAATAAATGTCTTTTTGATGTGAATTTGTAGTCATCTTGTAATCATAAGATTTGAGCTCTAGCTGTCAAGATTTCACGTGTAAACCTTTTGTGAAGAGCAAAATGTTGCAATGTCCTATTTTGTTTTTCATAGTGCATCTTAATGAAAAGCGATTGTATTAACAAGATAATTTCAACAATATTCTCTTGGTGCACAGCTGTTATGTGACTATTGTCATTGTTGTGTATTATAGGATCCAAAGGAGGCCATGGAGAGAGGACGTGGATGGCGTAGAACTACTAAATCGTAGAGAGGAAAGTGGGTGGAAATAGATATGACAACGGAATCTACAAATACAATAGAGGTAAGAAGAGAAAGCAACCTCAACCAAAGAAGGAAGGTGTTTATGAATTCACAAATGCTACAACATAGAGGAGATAAAGTCATTTTTCTGTCTATGAGGCCTCTGAGCTCAAACTTATTGGTTGAAAATGCACAGGAATGGTGATTAAATGTGATTCTATGATCAAGGGAAAAGTTTGAAAATTAGGATGGCCAAAACATGATATCAATATGTCAAATATATGACTAAAGTGAGGTTTTGTGTTGGATAGCATATTCCTTGAAATGATATAATTGGTGTACTAAACATTATTTACTATGTTGTGTATTATAGGGGCCAGACGAGGCCATGGCAATAGATTGTGTCATATCAAATGAGGACACAACGGATGAAGCAGAACATCAGGTACTCAAATTTTAACTTAGGAAAAAATGATCTGATGGCATTTTGTGATACGTCCATTTTTTTTCACAGTATTATTGAAATTTATAATGTATTATCCAATCTTGACATAAATTAATGCATGTTGTTGATTATTTTAGATGGAGATTGGAGAAAATGCAGAGCCTGAGTGTTCAACTAGCAAAAGAAGAAGATATGTACGTGGACATGGACCTAAAACTGTTAAACCACGTAGAGGACAGTGGGTGGAAGAGGTTATGACAATGGATCCTGCAGACACAACAAATGATTGCACTTAACAAGAGGTTGGTCAGGACTATAGTACATGGGATGAATACTTTGAGAAAATTGTTGTTTGTGGATGTTTTGTATGTCGTGGAAAGAATAATTCAAACGAGCGATTGTACAAAGACATTACATATATGATGAGATTCCAATCGGTAGTATGCCTCCTACAATCAAGTTAAATCCAATAGGAATTGTGGTAAGAAATTTTTCAATTTGATATAAATAACATGTATACTTCATTTAAACATTGTTTTATATTATTTAAGTAACTAATTTTTTTCTTAATGGATGCTTACAGGATAAAGTTCCTGGTTTAAAATTTTTTGGATCACCAACTTCCAACCTAGAGGGCAATGATCATTTATCAGATGAAACATCTGACAAAAATATGTGCCAATAGACCAGCTCGGAGGATGAGGAATTGATGAAAACAAGCAACAGAACAAGAACTAGTTTAACGATGCATAATTTGCTTAAAGACAAGGGGAAGGTGGACTACATACCCTATGAGAATGAATGTGATGGAGATGATGACTTGCCCCTGAGTTTGAGATCAATTTACAAAGAGACATTTGATCGTCGACTATATTGCGCTTGGCCTAGTGATCAACAACTACCTAGAGTGTATGAGGTGTTTCAATTTTGGGGATACAGCTACATGATACGACCCTCCAATATTTATGGAGTGAATCTAGGCCTCTTTATTGTCCAAAATGTACATGTGGGATCTAAACATAGAAACAATTCAGAACAAACCACTAGGAGATTAATGCCATATTATGGTCCATCATATTACAGTGGTGAATGGAGAAGGCTAGCAGAATATAAGCCTAGCATTTTAGCATATGGTCTAAATTCAAATATGTATACATATCATCTCTAATTGGAAAGTGGAAAAGAAATGAATAGAGGTCATTTTATGTATATAGATGGACATGGATACACACACGAAAATATTGCGAGATTTATAAATAGTAGTAAGGGAAGGGACCCTACTATAAGACCGAATTGTCAATTTGTTGAGCTTATAAATGATAAAGATGGAGATATGGAAAGAGAGGTTGATAGATTGATAATGGTTGAGGCTATTATGGACCTTACCATTGGGGATGAGTTATTGATTGATTACCCCTTCTTAAAATGCACTCCTACGTGAAAGAAGAGGGAAGAACTTGTAAGGTCTCCCTAAGGATGTTCTTAAGGGAAGAAAACCAAAGAATAATAAATGAGTGTGGACTGATGTTTTATAAACTATGTTGTCAAAATTATGTTTTATTTAAATTATTGTATAAAAAAGGTAGTCTATAAAATAATGTTCCATTATTCAATTGATGTATATATGTTCATACAATTTATATTTTTATTTTTTAAGCCATATTTGATTATATTTCTTTGAAATTGATACATTTATGATTTATCCAATTGTTGCCAAACATTAAATAATGCTTGTGTTTGCTGATAGGTAGAAGATGTTGATGAAACACATACTAATACCCAAGATCCAACTAGGTTATTAATATTTGGACGGGATGATCCAAACCATCCTTTAGACCATACCAGGGTGAAAAGAGCAACATTGAAGAGAATACTGCCAGCTAAGAAATTTGAAGAGCTAATGAGATTCGCATACACTGATGACATGCCACCTAGCCTTAATGATGATGATCATGATAGTGAAAATGTAGTCCATGAAGAAGGATTGAATGAAATGCTTACAGATTTCTTTGGGGATGGAAACAATGATGACAATAATGATCATATGGTTGACAGTAACGATGATAGCAGGGGTAATTACCACCAACGTAATGTTGATGATAACAACCTGGAAGACTCCATCAAGCAAGCAGCGAAGACATCCGTATTCAAATTAGGTGCAAGTAGAACCTCAAAATTGGCATGCACATTAATATTATTAGAAATCGATTCACTATTTGGTTGGTCAGAGAAAGTATTCACTACCCTACTGAAGTGAGTTGAAATATATTTCTTACTTTGCATTGTCAATTGGTGTACATACTTTGTAAACATTCATCAACTTCGTTTATATTTCTTTAAGGGGATTTTAAAACCATATATTATGTATAAACAGTCCTAGTATATATTGACATATCAGACATGTTCATCATAAGTCAAATATTCAATTGATTTAATCTCTAGCAATCATACAGGGCACTAAAAACAAAAATATTCCCTGAAGAGAATGTGTTGCCATCAACTTGTAGAGAGGCGCGTCTATTGTTGGTTGAGTTGGGGATTGAATATAAGAAAATTCATTCATGTAAAAATGATTGCATTTTATACAGAGATGAATATCAAAACAAGGTAGAATGCCCTGTATGCAAAGAGAAGAGATATCGTACAAATGTACAAGGTCCTACAGTTCCAAAGAAGGTTTTACGTCACATGTCAATTATACCTAGACTTCAACGAATGTTTCATTGCAAGTCACTTGCACAATTGATGGACTAACATGCAAAGAACAGGAGTAAAGATGGATTCATGCAAATTCCAGTTGACTCCAAAGCAATGAAACACAGAGGAAAAATGACCAATAAAATTCAAAGATGAACCCCATAGTATCAGGTTTGGTCTTGCAATTGATGGAGTGTGCCCATTCTCTTTCCTGAGCTCAAATTATAGTGTTTGGCTAGTCAAATTGATAGTATACAATATTCCCCCATGGATGAGTGTTAGAAAGGAGCACCTTATGCTGACTCTCATTGTTCCAAGAAAACATCAAGTTAAAAATATGGATGTTTATCTTGCGCCTTTTATTGATGAGATGCAACTACTATAGAAAGGCATAAGAATGTATGGCATATCACGTCCCCCATCAAATAGGTCCTTCGTGTTATATGGTGTGCTATGTCGGACTATTCATGATTTCCCAGGACTTGGTGTTTTGTGATGATTCATTGTGAGCATTCATGAGAACTCTCTATTTTTCCCATACTTAGACAAATAAGGGGGCCAAAAAGAAAAAGACAAATTAAGGAAAAGGACAAAATAGAGAAAAGACAAAGAAAGAATAAAACCAAATATGACATGGACTAAAGACAAAACAAACTAATATAAGACAAGACAAAGGGCGCTAATCCTCATAAGGGGTCGATTAAGGAGATAATAATTAATAGTTATGAATGAATGCAATCCTAGAGGGTGACGACTCTTTGTTAACCCACCCAATCTCCCTCTTTATAAGGAGTGGTGGAGAATGAAGGACAACATTGAAAAGGAATTATCATCTCAGCGATCAAACAAAATCCTCTATTGTGGCATCGAAAGCAAGGAACAGTCAATAAGCAGCAACAGTCTATAAACAACAGTATTAGCCATTGAATATAAGGCATCAAGGAAGGTTTGATCTCTCATATACTCAGTGAATAAGTTGTTCTTTCATTCACCAACCAAAGGACAATCAAATACCAGCATCGAAGGAGATTAATTTATCATACTTTCATCAGCAATCAGTCTGCATTTGAATCAGCAAGGTATGCATTATGTGTTCCTCTATATAACCAATTATATGTTGGTAATTGTGAATGTTATAAGGCAATTTCTAAAGTATACATAGATGCACAATCATATAATAGGATAATCAATTGAAATAAGAAACATAGTTGCGAATGCATTAGTAGATGATACATTTATGAATGATAATAATGCATTACATTAAATAGAATTTGATCAGCATATAAGGAATGCATTATAATAAAATGAAATTGATCATGTATTTGGCATAGGATATATATATAAATAGAATATATTGTCATCATGAATGTGAAATCTTGATTACATATAGAATAAATGAATAAATGAATGTTATTATAAATGAATATGCATGGAAGAATGAATTAGTATGATAAATATATAGATATAAGGATGAACATGATCAATAATGATAATGAAATGTGATCAAGCGTTAGATCATATGAATATGTGATGGGCCAATTATGATATGAGGCCAAAATGATAAGACGTCATATGAAAATGTCAACAAGGACTTAGAAATCATAGGATTGTGCTATATCCAAGAGAAGGATTAGCCTCATCATTAATCGTCTCGCTATCCTAGGTGTATGGGTAAGTTAGGAGAATGTATTTTGGACCTAGGTGACCGTCAAGTGGATGAAGAACACTGTATGGGTGTGAAGTCCCTTGAGCCAAGAGACGAAGAACACTGTGTGGGTGTGAAGTCCTTGGGCCTATGGTATGATGAGCTCATCAATGTTAAATGTGCCCGACATGAGGTGACTCTTGGTGGGATGAAGAATGTTGTGTGGACATGAAGTTCCATCAAGCCAAATGGTGAAGAACTCTGTGTGGGAGTGAAGCCTTTGGGCCTCCGTATGGGATGGTTAACGGCTCCTTGATGAACCATACCTATGGAGCTAGAGATGGATTAATGATAGGGCAACACATGATCCTCTCAAGGATAGAGCATAAGGCCTTGATCATGAATATGAATATGAATATAAATATGAATATGAAAGTGAATATAAAAAATGATTATGAATATGAATTATGTGATTATGGGATTATAAGGACATGAGGCCATAACACAAGGACATAAGTATGAATGGATATTGATTAGATAACTAGAATGATGATATAAAATCGAAAATGGAACTCTAATGTTCTCTTTTTGTAAGTTGAAATTGTGCAAGGTCAAGGAAAATTTTTGGCTTACTAGAAGGGGACATTACATGTTTGTTCTGGTAAGATAAAATATTTACGTATTTACACTCATAAATTATTTTCATCCCAACTTTCATACTTAGTTTTATACTATTTTTTTTATGTTATTAACATTACTTATTAAATTGTAGGGCCTCAAACAAAGGGGATATTTGCATGTCCAAGATGTGCAGAACAATTTCAAGGGCGGTATTCTAAAGATCTACATAAATTTATTTACGCAAACAACATGGTTTTTCTACCACTAGATCATAAGTTTAGAAATCGCCTGAAGAATCAATTTGATGGAAAAGTTGAAAATAGAGGTCCTACCATGATTATGAGTCTAGGTGATTGGCTTAAGAAGTATGAAGATGCTGAATTGAAAGCTTGGGAGGATTTTTTTGATCAGGGTGATTCAATTGAAGAACCAGAACAAGTTGTAGTTAATATGCCAGAAGGAATGAAAAGGAAATCCATATTTTATAAACTCCCTCACTGGAAGGATCTATTAATATCTCAACTATTAGATCTTATGCATGTCTTAAAAAATGTCCCAGATTCCATATTTCGACATATATCAGGCAAAGAGAAGGACACCTTGTCTTCGAGGAGAGATATTGCTCTTTTGCGTACCAAAATTGATAGAAAATATTTGTGGCCAAACAGGGAAAATGAAACATATGCAAAAGCTCCATGGATTTTGAAAAAAAAAAGATCTAGACCAACTAAAAAATGTCATATGTTCAATAAGGACACCTACTGGCTATGGGTCATCATTGGCTAAAGCTTTTACAGTTGATGGACATATCACAAGATTTAAAACACATGATTTTCATAATTTTATGAAGGTATTATATATCATCATTTAACATTTACTGGTAACATTGATTAAGTACTAAATATATTTTGATTTTTGTTGTGTGAGAAAAAATTACTAATGACCTTTTCATAAATGTGTTTGATAGCATATCATGCCATTGGCAATTGGGGGGATTCTTGTCTTACAGTTCACTTAAGGAATGCCATAAGTCAATTGTCAGCATTTACAAGGTATGTGGTTATATGAAATGTTCATGTGTGAGAGACATAGAGATATTATATTGCATTTTAATTTTTGACTAAAGGTTCATACTAATTTACTATTCTTATATTAGGTGGGTGACCTCCAAGGAGATCCGCGAATGTGAAGTGCTAAAATGAAAGAAGGAAATTGCAGAAATTGTATACGTATTTGAGAAGGAGCTCCCTACAAGTTTCATGGACCTACAAGTCCATTTACTTATACACCTAATCGATGATATTGAATTGGCCGGTGTCGTATCAACGAGGTGGATGTTTTTCTTTGAGAGGTATATGAAAAATCTAAAAAGATATGTCTGACAAAAGGCACATCCAGAGGGTTGCACGACTGAAGGGTATGTATTGAATGAAGCATTTTTCTTCCTGTGTGAATTCCTTGGTGAGGATTTTGAAGATGGGCCACGCTTCTGGGATGAAGAATGAGCATCAGATATTATTGATGGAGAAAAACCATAATCTAATGGTGTTCAAGTAGAAATTAGTAAGTAAATTCATGATTAGTGTGGTTGTTTTTCTTGCAATCATTAATTTACTCTGTAATTTATTTGTCAAATTAACAGCATGACATTTGGAGTTTGAAATAAACATGTTGACATGTAATAGGTGTAGATGAAAGTGCTATACTCAACAAGTTCATTCTATACCACATGGACTTTATGAACAAATGGATTGATCTGTATGATAAAAAGAGAGAAGAAGTGTTAGAAGCAAGGAGACAGTTTAAGAGATCGAACCCAAGGAATACTCCACTTCCCATTGATCTGCTTGGGGAATGGAGCAAAGATTGTACACTAGAATGGGTTACTGAACAAATTCAAAATCAAATAGAAGATGCAGGTATAGATTCAAACATAATAGAAGATGAAATCAACATGTCTAGAGGATGTGAAAGAACGGTACAATTGGAATTTTACAAAATGTTGTTTCCTTACAGTTTTGACACTGTTAACTATTTTAATATTCGTCATTATATTTGTTTTCACTAAAATAAATGGTCTTTCACAGGTGAGGAAATATCCAACAATGTGGGCATATGGTCGACATTATCGTGTAGAAAGTGTAGATGTAAAGAGACGATCCTTCGATTGTGGCATCATGGTTGACTTCAAGCAATCCAGTCAATCAAGCTCAAAAGGTAAGAATATAACTGAAGGGAAACTACAATATGTTGGGAAAATACAAGAAATTATTGAGTTGGATTATCGCTCTTTTAAATGTTGTATTTTTAAGTGTAGATGGTATGAAGCATTTGAGAGGACACAAAGACATGATACCCATAGTGGATTGTTTTCTATAGATTGCTCATGTTTCCTACTGGAGGATAAGGAGCCTTATGTTCTACCAATTCATTGTGAACAGGTATTTCTTTAACTCAAACAAGAAGCGGTAGTGATCATTAATCTATTAATTCATAGTTTATTGTGAATATATACATGTGTTTATTAATCAATAAAATTGTTATACCATATGTCTAATATATGTATGTCGTTCATGTGCATGTATTTTTCTATGAAGATATTTTGGACCTGAAATGGATATTTGTCATACATTATGATCCAAGATTAAGGCATGTATTTGACGATGCATTAGTGGATACTGAGCAAAACAATGATGGCCAACAAATGAGAGAGAGGGATTAGAGAACATCAAATAAATTGACATCTATGATGATGTTGAAGATGGTTATGTTCAGGCACAAGAAGACAACAATCCAGAGTTAGATGATGTTATGGAAGACAACAATATGGATGGTATAGAAAATGATGATCCAAATACATCTGGTAACAATATAGATGGTCTACAGTCAAATTTCAATGATGATGAAGATGATGCAGGTCAAGATGAGGATGATGATAATATTAAATACTTGAAAGAACATATGAACATTGACAATGATACACTGGATGACATTGTAGGAGACAATAATGTTAATGACCAAGACTTCTAAATTTTCAGAATTATTTGCAATCCATGTTTAAAAAAGGATGATTCTTATGGCCTAAAATTTGAAATGCTTCAGTAATATTATTTGTGTCGATACAAATTACCTATTGCAATATCCTTAAATTGTTCAATCTTTGGTATGAATTGTTGGTAGAATTCCTTTTCATTGCTTTATATTTTTTCTTGAATGTCAAGGTCTCAACCTAATCCTCATTTTGCACTAAGAAGAAACCTTAGGCTTAACTCTACAATGGCCTTGATTCATTGCGAGGAAGTTATGATTGAGGATTTGATGACTACTACATATTTTAATGGGGAAGATGTTTTTCATCATGATGCACATGTTGCACATATGGATAGGCAAGACATGAATCTTACTACACAAATACTTATATCAGAGCTTTACGAATTTGAGCAATAATGTTAATTATTCAAATTTGATTGATGTTCTTCATAACTTGTTAATGGATAATCCTTATGTGATGGAAGTATTAAGTGATATAGGTCAAAGGATAAGCTCATCAAGTTCCTTAAATAGTGTGTCTCCTCCCCTTCCTTCACAAGCCTCTTCGTCTAGTGTGCCTCCTTCCACATCTTCTCCTGCATTAGCCAAGCCACATATTTCTTCTCTTCTTTGTATTGCTTATCAATTTTTCATAGCTCCTGTCATTGATCTTCTTATTGTAGCTTCCACTCATCCCCTGATTGTGTTTACTTCTCACCCACTACTCATGTTCCCACTTCTAGTGTTGTCATTCTAACTTCATTCTTTGTCCCCCAATCAACCTACACTCCACGTATTATCTCATGTTGCCACTTCCACTCCCATTTTAATCATAACTCCTAATGTTCATCCTTCCAACATAGATGTCATCCTTAAAAGAATTGATGAGATGCAAAGTAAAATTGATGCAATACCCCTAGTAATCAAAGGATATTATAGGAGAAATCAAGCATAATCCACTTTCATTTTAGTTATTTCTTATCCATTTCTAGTTTGTTCAGTGGCCCCTAATTTTATAATGTATAGTGGTAAAGGGGACCTTATGACACAATTAGGAGTTTGTTTTGATTATGTTTATGATGATAAACTTTTTACAAAGCTCTTCCCTAGAAACTAAAAGGATTATGCAATTGAATGGCTTTATTCTCTTCCTCATAGTTCTATTCATTCCTTCGATGATTTGGGCAATGCTTTTGTACATCACTTTAATGTCAATATTGGTTTTGTTGGTACTCAAATTTGCAAATTATAAACCCCTAAAGATATGCCAAATCTTATGATTAGGTTTTATAAGTGAATTTGGCCAACTATTAGAATTGATCAAATTAATCAAAATTCTCTGCACTTTAGGCTCTATTCAAGCCTAGGTGGGTGTTACCTTGTTTCACCAATGACAATTTACTTTCAAGTTTGCTAGGGACTTCAAAATAGATTAAGGAGCTTATGTAATTTTATCAATTAAATCATCCACTTCACTTGACCCAATCTAGCATACGATTTGGATTAATGTTTTCTATAAATCTTGAAACCCTACTCCTAAAACAGAAAAACAAAATTAGATTTTGAAAATATATACAAGGGAATGATTTTCAAAAGAGAATGACCGGTTCCTGCCTTTGGGTTAGAGAGTTTTCACTCTAAGAAGAATATGTGCTTCCCTTTTAGCCACAACTCAATTTTCTTGGCAATTCTAGGTTTATGACTTGCATAAACATGCAAATATGTAATTTATTAGGTTCTTCTTTAACAATCTAATTTAACTTTCCAAAGTTACTGTGATTCACCTATAGGATTTTAATCCTTGCTTGAAGGATCCCAATAAACAAACCACACAAGAAACATCAAATGTGTTTTGACAAATCAACAATATACTTGATAGGTTGATTTGAATAACAAAGAAAAAGTAAATTGGAGACAACCAGATAAATTATTAGCAATCCAATTCAACAAACAAATGAGAACCAAAAGTTGAGCACCAGAGAATAGTAGCTTTTATATTGATTTGCTTCAAAGTACAGGTAGTGCAATGTCTCTTTCAAAAAATCAAAATCCCAGATAGATGTTGAGCCATAAGGTCTTGGTTTCCTTTTATAGAGGAAGCAACAAGCTTCAGACCTTTCACATTCAAAACGGCTCTTTGTATTCCTAACCCTTGATATTACAATATTTGCCTTTTATAAGTCCAATTTAGATTTTCAAATATATTTGAATACATTTTGAAAACATGAAGAAAACATAAAGAGACAAAAGGAGAACGTTCAAGATGTGGTGGTACTATTTAATGCCAGGATATGGCTCATTGCTCCTCTGCAACTGAACCTGTGTTGTTGATGATTCATCTCTAAGATAGAAAACCCATGTTCCAGGACCTTGAGTAACCCTTAGCTACTTAGATTCAGAAGAAAAATATACACAACTTAGAGACAAATAACCAAACACATGCCACGAAGCATTACTCATTTAAAAACAACATGAAATTGATAAAATTTATGCATAAGGCATCCAACATATAACTCATAAACTTACAACACAAAAAAGAGAGCCCTTATTTTCATTACTTCTCCAAAATTTTCCAAGTCTTCAACAACATTAAAATGAGTGATACAGTTCCATTATATAACATGAACGTGTACCCTCAACAATTAATACATTGTCTTTCAAATTCAATGAATACAAAGAAGCACCCAAAGGCGCTGAGGAAACATTAATTGCACTGGAGGAAAAAGAAAAGGAGTGGTTGGCCTTAAGAAACACGAGGAGTTGCCTAGGGATCTGCATTGTTGTGGTTGGAAGATAGTAGCCAAGTTGTCATTCCTTAGGTCCATATCTGTCCTACCACATACCGCATGTACTCTCAGCTGGCCAAGGAAATGAGATGACTTCTGCTATCTTACTATTGTAGCTGACATATTGTGCATCTAGGATACTTTTGACATTTTTACCAGATAATTCAAATGTGATGTCCACCACATGCATCCTTTCAAGTGTCCAACTTAACACATGCAGAGCTAGATCTCCGTTATCGTAACAAGATGGAATTAACTGATTACCATTATCAATGATTTCCTTCTTCCACTTATTCATGTCCTTTGTTGTCCCATCAGCTTCTAAAATGTGAGGTAACCATTTTGTGTCCAGCTTCTCAACTGCTTGCATTTTATCCCTTAGTACTGTATCCAATTTTAATTCATAAGTAGGGCCGCCTCCTTAAAATTTTCCAACATTCCTACTACCAACTGCAACTCAAGAGGAGCATCTGGATCATATCTAGAACACCTGAGAAAGTCTCTGATTTTTCCAATCCTTGGTAACCAGCTAGTCTTCATAGTTGATAGCTTATGTTTGTCTGATTCGTGCTTTTCACGTGTTGTCCTTAATAGAGAGTAAGACCTATGGGTCTCCTCCAACCTGGCCAATATCCTGTTGATTCTATACGTGATTAAATTTGTGGCTACAACTTCCACTTTTCCTTCTACTTCTCCTTTCAACTTCTTATTTTTCTCTTTCAGCTCCTCTATTTCTTGAAGTAGGGGTTGTGTATCCACTGGTAATGACTTTGTAGTTTGTATAATTGGAGGTGTTTGAGATGGACTAGCTTCCAATTGAGGTTGAATCTCATAAACATTAAGTCTAGCCATTGCCTCTATATATTTCCCCAATATATCATTGTAATATTTCTGCAGTTTGAGTGTTGTTGCCTCTGCAAAATGTGTTGTCTATACATTCAAGCTGGTTGCCTGAGGAGCAGGGGTGTCTGACACCCTCTTGATGATCACATTGCCAGTCAATTCTTCCAAACCTACCTTTGGTTTCTTCTCATTTGGGGCCAATGCCCAGATAGCCAAGGTATCAAATTTAGGGTCAAAGATAGCACCTTGCAATGCCCTCTTGGCTTGTTCTTCACTTACATCTGCATCATCCCTGGTAATGGTATCAAATGCAATAGCATCTCACAGTGTCCAGTGTGGCAATAGTAGGATTTTACTTCTCTTCACAAGTGCTCTCCCTTCCTCAGGAGTCATGGCACTGATGTACTTGTTCACTTCACTCAAAACCCTCCTTGTGATAGCATCATACTTTGAAGGGTTTGCACCACTTTTTGCGTCTTCTATCTTTTTATGAAATTCTTCACTCCTCATTCTCAACACAAAGGATTTGAATTCTGGAGTGGCAATGATTGCATCATCAGAGATAAACTGATTACACGCCACCTCCCTCACATCTTCGGTGTCCACCTCATTGTTGACTGTGGATCTTGTCAACCTATTTTCTGGGGAGGCATATGGTGCTATCCTTGGAGAAGAATGAAATTGATGTGAGGGTTGTGGGTCTTGTTCCTCTATCACCTCCTCCTCCAGATTCACAACTTCCATTTCTTCTTCTATTTCAAGATTAATTATTTTTGCTCTCTTTGGGGCAGGGGCTTCAGGGGAGTCAGGGGAACTTTTCCTAATGTACTTACCCCTTGAACTGCTTGGCTAATATGTGGGCCTCTCTTCTCCAGCAGGTGCCTCAACAATCAATTCATCTCCTTTACCAAAGAACATTTTAATTCTTTCAATGGGGTTTTGAATCTCAATGAAATCCCCTTGATATACAGAGTTAGCATTCTTTTTCCTTTTCTCTACATCCATTATCAATTTCCACTTATTTCTCAAGAAAAACACTTGTTGCATTGATTCACAATTTCTGACAGTTTCCTCATCAAGCAGGACATGGTGTGGGTATGCAGGCCTGTCGACTTCATGCCTTGTGTCATGAATAAAACCTTCAGGATCAAAGAGACTTATTTTCTCCATACTTATCCTATATCTTTGCAACATGAGACCAATTTGGTCCAAGCCACTCTTATCAATTGTAATAAAATCATGAAGCTTCAGGGATGTTAGGATAAGAGATCCCTTCTTATGCTTTCTGAAGTGCTCCTTGTCTGCTTCATTCAACTATCTGATGATCTCCATAAATCCTATTCTTTTGGGCACAAATTTTGGTAAGGAATAAGGTGGAGCCTCACACCCATAGACTCTGATACAAGTTGTATTTTCATGTAAAAACCAATCTCCCCAATTGTGATTGATCTTCAGATGGGGGGTCCTCTCCATTGGTCTAAAAAAATCCTTAATCTCCTTTGGTATCCTTTCTGCTGCTGGCTCCAGGAATCCCAATACTTTCCTCACAAAATGCTCCTTAAAAGTGACATAGCTAGCATATTTGAAATGCATGTCTAGCATGTAGGTCCACATCTGAATTGGCATGGCATTGCCTTTTGCATTAGTCATTCTCAAATGTAATTCTTTGCCCCAATGGCCAGACAGAGAAAATAGGATCATGTGGCACATTAACGAATACCAAGTGAATTTTACATGGGGACCTGGAGTGTACATATTGTTCTTAATGGACATCATCTATTCATGCATCTTTTTTGACAAGTAACCTGCATAATCATATGGCTTCTTGGCTCCATAATCTTGGATATATGCTGCCATCATCATTAGAGACACTGACATTCTATCTGATGCGTCTCTTCCAAGCACACGACACAAGCTATGATAGGTTTTAACAAAATATTCCATGAACAAGCTCCATCGGAGAGGCTCCTCTTCTGAGTCAGGGATTTTGATCAAAGCTCCATCAACCCCCTTTAATCTATGCTTGCCCAATTTATGAGACCTATATGCATACGTAAGAGTTTTGTATTTTTTCCTGAAGGCATTCAAGTCTATAAGTATACTGGTAGTAGGATCAAGATTGAAGACAATGACAATATAGGCCTTAGTGAATCTAATGATAACATTGCCATTTCCAGATAAGATAGACATGGTCTTAGGGTCATACCTAGTTGCTACAACTCTCATCAAGTCTGTGTTTACTAAGACATCAGGGCATATTAATTTAGCTAAGTCAAGGGTCCAGGCATGGCAGATTGGGGCTCTATAATCACTTCAATTGTGCCAATGTTTAAACAGACTCCAAGCAGACATAGGGATCCTAGCATCTCGACAATCTACACAAAGATCATATATTTTATCATTCCTGCCAACCTCTCCTAAATTTATCAGAGGTCTCTTAGACGATCCGGGACACTGAATCATGATATCTTCATCCAAGCTACATTTTGAGGTCGAAGCTTGACCTGACTGACTCATTTTGTAGTTTATGCAGGCAACCTAGGGTTTATGCAATTAATGGCTGCCCTAAATGTCTCAGAAAATTCTTTAAGATAGAAAACTAAGTGCAAAATTATTTCCCCTTGCTCGTTTTGATGATTCTCTGGCTCTGAACGTGATTGCTCCTTGAAGAGTGACGGGAAATACCTTGAATTATGCTGATATAACATCAAATTCCTGTACCATTTTGCAT
This sequence comes from Cunninghamia lanceolata, assembly GCA_027924645.1. Lineage (NCBI taxonomy): Eukaryota > Viridiplantae > Streptophyta > Pinopsida > Cupressales > Cupressaceae > Cunninghamia > Cunninghamia lanceolata. Next base: position 1,319,696 of record BSBN01001616.1, on the reverse strand, counting down.
ATTAATGGAGGTCGCGGCAACCATAACTCTACTCATGCCACAGTCACTCGAAGATTTTCTTTGTTTGCATTTTTTGAATTTGGATCGTTGATCATTTGTCACCTTTTTGAAATCCACGGCCTTGATTCAATGACTAGATTTGACAATCTTAGTCATCTTGGCTGACAAGTCACCGTCCAATGAGAATGAGCCAAATCATCTGTACTTTCCTCGCACATCAAATCATCTTTGGAACGGACTGGATGCGTGTCACCTTTTTGCGGTGTTGCAGTCGAAGAGGGCCCACCATACATCTACCGCACGATGGCGCGACATAGCACCCATGCGCCTTTATTATACTTGCTTTTTAATCGGTGGATGCCACGTGTCGTCATCTCACCATCTCATGGTGAATATTCCCTCTGAAAAGATTCCCCTGTGTTGGCGCATAGTCGTTGGATCTTAAGCTTGCTCTGCGAACCATTAACATTTTGACATGTGGCGGCAGACAGTTGGCTGAGGCGAACACTTCATAGGCAAAGGTTATATGGACAAGTGGCGGCCTGTCGCGATGTCGCAACCGAGTACTGATGTCATCCTGACATGGTCTGCGATGGTGCGATTTTCATTTTATAAGACTTTAAGACCTACCGACCGCAACAAGTAATGACTAGGTTAAGGGGTCGATCAACCCACGGGTACCAAGACTTAAGGTTGTGACTTAAAAGATTGACAACCGGCGATAATGGTCAACACAAGAATATAACAATAAAGTGCATGACCTAAAGGAAAGGGGCAAAGGGCTTTCGAAACAAGACAATTATAATTTTTTTTAAAACCTAAAACCCTAATCCAAGGGGGGAAACACCAAGGCCATGGTAAGATTTAGGTCTCTACATTTCTAATAGTGCATTAGTTTTTGGGTTGATGAATAATGATCACAATTTATCTTTGGTAATTTTTTCCTTCACCATATCATGAGACAATTTTGAGGAACAAAATTGATGACAAATTTCTCTATGGGTTGCCCATGTATTTATTTTCCTTCACTAAGATAGATTGAAGGAATAAGAGAGCATCAAACAAGGATCAAATGAGTGCAATCATGATTATGTTATTGGATTTCAAACTTTGTCAACAAAGATACACTATCAAATTCCTATTGATGAATTGCAAAGAATATTTGTTAAAGGCTTATTATTACCTACTATCCAAGATGAGACAGTTTACCTAAACAACTATTATTCTTCCATGGATTTGTGTGCAAATGTAAGAAACATTGAATTGAAACTTCTTAAGTCTAATGTACTTTAATATGGATCTCATCCTTCAAAAATTCAATAGGAAAATTTAGTTTTCAAAAGGGTGAAAATAAGCAAGAAATTCAACAAAATGCTCACTAGGTTGCAGTTAATTTACAGTCAACTTCAAATGTTATTTAATCTAATTCCCAAAGTGAATTGAGGGACAATCCTATATTATCTATTAATGTAATAAGATCATAGAATACATAAAGGAAAATAGATATGTAAACCAAAACACATTGAAATATAGAAGGGTTCTAACATATATGTCACTTCTATTCAAAATGAACGAAGGAAATATATAGAGAGGTAAGATGAACAAATGTACTCAAACTTGTATGGTCCCAACTAGATCATTGTGGCATGTGGTGTACATGGACATCACCATGTGTCAGACACATACAGTGCCAATTATATGATCATGTTTTATAGTACAAATGTCATTAGGTGGCCCACGTGTATTGAAGCATAACATGTGGTTGTTGATGTTCCATGTGTCTAACTAGCCACCAACATGTGTAGCAATGTGTATAGCCACACTATCTAGATCCTTGAAGATCCATAAACCCCAAATAATGCCCCTAAACCCTAAACCCTAAACCCTAACCCCTAACCCCTAACCCCTAAACCATAAACCCTAAATAATGCCCCTATGCCTTAACCCCTAACCCATAAACCCAACCCGAGAAACCCTAAACCCCTAAATCCTAAACCGCAAACCTCTAAACCCTAAACACTAAACCCAAGCAACCTTAAACCTCTATCTCCCTATCTCCCTATCTCTATCATTCCTCTACCTCTCAATATCTCTCCCTATGTCTCTGGCCATGTCCCTCACTCTCTATATCTCCCTATTGGTCCTCTCTCTCTAAACACTAAACCCTAAACCTCTAAACCTTAACCCCTAAACCATAAACCCTAAACCCTAAATAATGCCCCTAAACCTTAACCCCTAAACCCTAAACCTGAGCAACCCTAAACCCCTATTTCCCTATCTCTCCCTTATCTCCCTATCTCTATCATCCCTCTACCTCTCAATCCTTCTCCCTATTTCTTTGGACATCTCACTCACTCTCTATCTCCCTATCTCTCTCGTCTGTCTCCTCTATCTCTCTCGATCTGTCTCCTCTCTCTCTCTCTAGCTATCTCCAAACCTGAGAAACTCTAAACCCCAAACCCCTAAACCCTAAATCCAAGCAACTCTAAACCTCTATCTCCCTATCTCTCCCCTATCTCCATATCTCTATCATCTCTCTACCTCTTAATCTCTCTCCCTATGTCCATGGCCATATGCCTCACTCTCTATCTCCCTATCTCCAAACCTGAGAAACCCTAAACCCCAAACCCCTAAACCCTAAATCCTAAACCGCAAACCCCTAAACCCTAAACACTAAACCCAAGCAACCCTAAACCTCTATCTCCCTATCTCCCTATCTCTATCATTCCTCTACATCTCAATATCTCTCCCTATGTCTCTGGCCATGTGCCTCACTCTCTATCTCCCTATCTCCAAACCCGAGAAACCCTAAACCCCAAACCCCAAACCCCTAAATCCTAAACCCGAGAAACCCTAAACCCTAATTCTTGGTGTGCGTGTTACTAGAGCTTTGGTAGATTAAATTCGTTGATTTTTGTTAGATGCAATGAATATTGTTTGAAGTGTTGAGGAAGTTCTGAAATGGATTTTGTGTCACTATGGATCACTTGATGAGAGTTGAATTTTGTATGAGATTAAATGTTGTCTATGTGAATGAGATATGTAGAGTACTCATTTGGATTGAATCTTTCTTTTAGTAATTGTATTGGTGAAGTGTTGTGTTGTTGTGTCCTTTGTAGGAGAGTTTCATAACTATACTCATGTTTTGACATTGCATAGAGTGAGATGAAGCCTTAGTTGATGCTTGAGCACATGTATATATTTATGGTATTATAATTGTCTTTTTACTTTTGTCGAGTTTCCAACTTTGGGAATTTGGTTGCTTATGGAGTTTCTCCTTAGTAGTTGGAGGTTTCCTAGCTTGATGCTAGAAGGGATGCAATTTTTGTGGGCTGAAATTGTTGTCTTTTGTATTTCATTTTGTGGATACTTGGTGTTAGGCCATGAGGAAGCCTTGTGTTGCCTAATTGATCACGAACTTGTGACCGTGTTATATTGTTGACCTTTTTAGTCTAGCTTAGTTGAGAGTTGAAGAGGTGTTGCGATTAGCTTTGTACCTTGTTGGTGAGTTGTGGCAGCTTTAGACGCGCTCCTAGTAACAAGTTGCTAACTCTTGCTTGATGGAACTACTTGTGTTGTTAGAGGGTGTGGATAGATTCTTCTCTCTAAGAACCTATTTGGTTGATCCTAGTTTTTGTAGTGTAGAGCTACAAAGTCAGAGAAACCCTTTCTTTTAGGAGTGGAATGTGAGGAAGTAACTCATGTAGGGAAACCATATCTAGAGTTGAGGCATGATTTTGATCAAGATAAAGGTGTGGTAGGGATGCCTATAACCTTTTTGAGTTAGCTTTTCATGATTTTTTTGTTGTGGGTAGTGCCTAAAGAAGGATTGTTGAGAGATTAATCTTTTATTTGTGGCTTTCCTTGAGAATGGGTATGGCAGCCTTGTAAGTTCCTTAGACTTAGTTGATAGCTTGAGAGGTTATCCCAGCATAGTTGTGGTCCTAAGTTTTATGGACTTGACTTGCTTGTGGTTTGTTGTGTCGTTTGGCTAGAGCATCTTCTCACTGTACTAGAAGTTGGAGGATGGAGTGGTGTAGTCTCAGAGGCGTGGTATGCACAATGGTTTCTTTTGACCTAGTTGGTACACCTTTGGAGATTTGTTTTGTTATTTTGAGATCTTGACCTAGTGTCGACTAGGAGGATCTTTTGATATTATATTGTATTACCATGAGATTACATGTGCATCATGATACTGATTCATGCTTGTATATGTCTATGATGAACTATGATTTATGCCTTGTTTTACGTGCATTAAAGATGTGATTATTAACCTTATGCTAGAATGAATGCAATTGGGTGGTAGTTGTACCATGTGTTGGTTATATACATTGTATTGGCAGTTGTGCCATGTGTATTGATTGATTATATACTTAATTTTTTCTTGATAGATGCAATGTTAAGTGCGTAATATAAGGTCTAATTTGGGACTAATATTTTGTGGATAGTGCCACATGGGAGAATGCAGAAGAAATATATAGATCTTTTCCTAATTTGAGGATTTAGCCGAGACTTTTATTTTGCATAGTAGAGATACTTTTATTTGATTCATGATACTTTATCGATAGTTTGATTGTTATAGTAAGATACTTTATTATTTTAGTATGTGTGTAATAAGATATCGAGATGGTGTCTCTTCCTAATGGGGAAGGATGTCACATCTCCTTATTGGGAATTTAATTATAATTTAGAAAATTGGATATTTTGCTATGATTATTTTATTATTGAGTGATTTCATGTGCGTAAAGGTAAAATTGTTGTTATTTAAAATGCATAAAATTTGAAAGTTGATTTAATGATCAATTAATATTGGTATGATCATGGATGCATATCTTACTCTTTCTTTGGCTATGATTATAAGGAACTAACCTATTGACTAAAATCTAAGTGCGACTGAGTGCAAGAAAAATGTCGAAGACGAGAACATGGTTGAGGTAGAAACACCCTAGTCGCCAAAAAGAGTTGGCATAATGGATAAACCTAATGCATGCACACACTCACTTAGCTTCATGTCATATTGCATTATTGAGTGGCTTTATTATGCTTTGTAATATGGTTACTAGTCATGTTGAGCATAATATGGTTAATGTATGTGATTGATGTATGATGATTAGATAAATGTGTGACCTTGTTGCTACAATATGTTCTTTGAATTATATAAGTTAGCCATGTATGTATTTTTACATTCTTTCGACTTATATTTAATAGAATTGTATAATATGATTTTATTTAATTATAATGAATACAAGTATTTTTCTATATATATATTATGTACTCTTGCTTGAAAAAATATCTTTGATTGGTTTAAAAATAAAAAAATATATTATTAAGGATATATATATATATATACAAAAATATACTAACTAAATCTAAATTTAATAATAAATCTTGGCATACAAATTTAAACAGCAGTGTTAAATGGAGTTGCATTAAAAAGCATAAGTGGCAGTATCTTGGTGCCTATATAAGGGATAGTTAACTGAAAAATAAAAGAAAAAACTAAGATATAAAAATAAGAACGCCAAGATTAAATGGGAGATTGATTAAAAAGAAGAAAAGCAAGGTAAAAGGATTAATTGTCAGTAATCAAAAAAGAAGAAAGTAGAGATATATGATCAGCGACCAAAAGGTGGAAAAGTACGAGAAAGCATCAACGACAAGAAGCATAAATTGATCTATAGAGAAGAGTGTGGACCACCAGGTATTTTTCCTCTTCTGAATTATACTTGATAAAGATTGTAAGGTGTATTCAGTGGTTGATTGTGTTCTATGTTTTGATCGCGTTTAAATTAAGCAACCATTATCTTTTTAAATCGTCTTATTTGCCCTTTATGCGGCCTTTTGAAATGTCAAATCAACCTGTTCGCTATTTTTGTTTCGACCTTGGTTTTTATGAGCATCTGCCTTAAATTTATCTGACTTATTAATATTGTTATAACCTACGTTTATCTCTCTTTATCCAGTGTATACTATGATAGTTATATTGTTGTCTTGTATATATAAACATGATATCCTTTTTATTGTTCTAAATCGACCAATTATCTTCTCAAATGACTTGATTCTTTGTATATTATCAACCTTTATATTTTAATGATTCTTATGTATCGACCTTCTTGAGATTTGTCTCAGTCATTGTCTTTTATTCGACCTGCTTCAGGCATAAAATAACATTCTCTAAAGTATTCTTGCCACCCTGATTTCTTGTTGATACCAACCTCTTTATTATTCTATTGGTTGAATATTTTCTTCAAATGACTTGAATTATTTTCCCAATGGCCCATATAAGGTCTTAACTTGTAAATTCTCGAGGTCTTTGTAACTATTGATTGGCTTGTATTATTCTATAACAATCTCTTAAACTATAGTCGACCTGTTTGACCATTTTACCAAGCTCTTTGTTGTTCTATTGATGGAGTATTATTATTTTTTCTGTAACGACCAGTGTGTGTGCCTTTTTACCTGATTTGTACTGTATCCACCTTTGATCTTCAAAATTTGTTTTTTTGATGATGAAGCAGTCTATGGGAACCCTTTTCTATTTTTGTACTATGTAAAAGTGTTAATTATTCCTGTCATCGCTATTTTTTTCTTTACTGTCAGAGTTATGTGACATCTGTAGCATACTCACAGTTATTCCTGTCACAACAAACTTTAAACTTGTAGCAGTTTATTCATTCCCGTTGTGGTCTATTTAAGTTCCAGTCACAGTCTATTTTATTTTCTTGTCGCAACAATATTTAAATCCTTTAGCTGGAATATTCTTGTAGCAGAGTTAGCTTGTATTCCTAAAGCAAATTTAAATTACTCCTGTAGCAGTTATTTGCATTACTGTAGTAGGCTTTTTCTGCTTTCCTACAACAATTATTTACATTTCTGTAGTGGTCATCTTTGTTCCTGTAGCAATTATTTACATTTCTGTAGCAACTTGACTGTATTCCTGTAGTAGACAACATGATTCTTGTAGTAGATTTAGGATGTATTTAATCAACTTTTCTTCTTTTACCTTGTTGTGAGTGATGTTTTATTGGTAATCATGGAGATGTTAAACAAGTTTTATCTTTTTAAATCCCTATTACGACTTTAATTGAGTGGAATTTTAAACCTGCTTGCAGATATAAAATCTTAGTTCTAGATTTATTTTAGAAATTTATGAATGAAATATGGGTTAAGAATATACCCGATTTTATAGTTTTTCGTATGAAACTTGAATGAATAAATGAAGCTCTTTATTGTGAATATTTGCTTGAAAGTGTATTTCTGTTGATTGTGCAAAAGAAAGGGATTAGAATATGTATCTAGGCAAAAGTAAGTGTTATCTTTTTGCTTTGAAAGGGAAGTAGTTTATCTTTTTATGTGAATGTTGGGTTACTTTTGGGCTAGAATGCCAAATGTGCGCAAACAGAGTTCAAGGCTTTGCCTCTTTTTCAGGATTTGCCGGTAAATATTTTAAGTACTTGGGCCAAGCCATGTTCATTGAAATAGATGAAAGATTGTCTAGCAAAACTTTATTTATATATTTCTCTTCCACATCTTGTTGTGAGATATTGCATATCATCATTTAGATATGCATTTAGACATCATGTTGCATCGGGTGTTCCCTCCTGCCAGTAGTTTCTAGGTTGCTAGGCGTTTCATGTAGGGTTGGGTTTCCTTTGTGTCATGAAGGAATCTGGGGAAGTGTAATTGCTTCATGGTTGGGCGAAAAAGTGCCTGAGCCATGTTCCCATCTCTTGACTTGCAGATGACCATGTGGGTTAGTGGCAGCTAGAGAGAGTGATTTGATTTATTATTCATTACTTGTACTTGATTATTGTACCTTGTTATTATTTGAGATGACTTATGCCAAGAGAGCCTAAGATGTATATTATATATTCTTTTATAGTGCTAACACCTGGTTATGAGATGTTTTTTTGTAAGATGTAATATCATTATTGTTGATATATAGAAGATTTATCCTTTTATTGGAGTAAATGTAAATAAGTGGATTATTTACTTCAGTAACTTTCATTATGGAATGTGTACTTTACAAAAACATTCATAATACATAACCAATTGAACATGATTAAGAACTACTAATGAACCACACAGACAAATTACTACAACAAATGAACAAAAAAAATTGACCACACCTATTTGCTACAAATGATTTAGTGAGGCTACACAAAAAAATACTAAAACTACTAAATATTTTAGTTGCACTTAGTGTTGCAATAAAAATACGCATAAAATTAAACATTGATAATGATTATGACCAACTCCCCCAAGAACTCTTACTATGTAGAGGCCAACAAATAATGTTAACAATGAACTTGTGCATTCAAGTAGGTCTTGTAAATGGGTCTCATAGAGAGGTCATAGATATTGTTTACACAATTGGGTCTAGACCACCTTATTTACCTTTATACGTCATTGTAAGAATTCATAACTATAACGGTCCACCATGGAACCAAAACAACCCAAAAATTATACCTATAATACCTATATCACTAGGTAACCATAGACAAATACCACTATCCATAGCATGGGAAATTTCTATAGATAAATCCCAAGAATTAACACTCAACATAGCACAATTGATATTGGTAAAACTAAAAGACATGGATTAACTTTTACAACTATATCTATAGTTGAATTAGTAAAGGGACTTCAAATAGAACCAACATTCTCCTTTGATCAATATTCAAGAATGAAAGACAATCCATACTCAATTATCAGGAAAAAAGAAGAGGCTCAACTATAATTACTCTCATTATAATGACTTCAGGTACGCAAATTTTAATGCAACCTTATGTAGATAACTTTCAATGTATTCTTTTCATTGCCATCTTCATAATATATGCTTAAAAAAATGTTCTAACTTAATACATTCACACCTTCACGATGTATAGGTGGATGCTTGACAAACATGTACCAATGCATCGAGAGATTTGTCCACGTTACCAATATTATATTTTTTTGTCTTTATTTCCATTGCTTAACACAAACTAACTTCATGTTGTCTTTAATATATACATTTAAAATAAGAGCAAGTATGCATTTATGATATAAGTCCAATAACTTTCTATTACAATGTGTAAGAACAAAAACACAAGCAAAAATCTCATCCCAGGCTCATTTGATAGAAGCAAAGGAAATTGGGGATCACATTCCAAACAAAATTGAAGTTGTTACAAAACATTCCTTCAATTGATTATAAACAAATATGTAATACAAGTATATTTCAAATGTTGTAGAGGATACTATATGCATTTCAAATTGGTATTTCAAAATTGTAAATTAAATAGCACCTTTAGACATTTATTTCTCATCATTATTTATATAATCTACAAAATAAAAGTGAACATACAAAAATAATATTCTATACACAAAAAAAAATCTAGTACACCATGTTTTAGATATTACTGTAATATATTGATAAGCATTCCCTTAATGAGGAGAATTAAATGAAATTATATACATCAATGGTAGAGATTAAAAGGACTACCATCAAATAAATCTTGACCATGCAATTTGCAACAAATACGTGATTGTGTTATGGATCCTTGTCATGTTGCAATAAGTGCATATTTGTGATATATGGAAAAGACCTTTGACCTTATATTTATTCCATTTTCTAAAACAATCTTATTAGTACCTGCCATGGCATGGTACTCTTGCATTCGATATGCAAAATTTTGCATTAGTCTTCTCAAGTTTCAACCAATCATTTTATTGTATTCCGATCATGACTATAGTTTGCAAAGTTTGAAAAAAAAATGATTAGCTATTGGTGTTTACCCTCTTATTGTTGCCTTCACGTGCATCGAGGCAAGCATTAAATACTCCAACTAATATCACCATACCAAAATAAAATGAAATGAGTATGGTCCAACTTAAAATCAATTCAAGGAATAAATATAGTTCATACATGTCAATGTCACCCATACCCAAAAAATAAAATCAATGTCCTACTAATAAAATGACATTTATTGCAATTGTTAGTCATGATCACGTGGGTTAATTTTTCAAAATGAGCCATACCTAATAAATATGGTCCATACTGAAAATAAAAGAAAATAGTTACATTGTCCTCTAAGCTATTTACTTTCTCTGCAGAAATATGAAACTGTAGTTTGTTAGTTTTATAAAAATATCTTTAGTACATAATTTAAAGTTATTTTTATATCATATGATACACGTAAACTCTAAAATTCATAGAAACACTACTAAATTATGAAGGCTCCTAAAGTTTATTTTAATGATGACACTTAGGAAATTTTTAGATTGCCTAACTATTCCTTTGCTAAGGCTGAAGACCCTCGAATCCTCTCCATATAGGGAGATATAGACTTCATATACACGTATAACTAGCTATTCCTATCCTTTGAAATTGCTCCTATAATTCACCGAGAGAGAAGAACAATGGCGGCAAATCCCTAGTTGTTTGGCAATGCCATGTCTGTTCCCTTTACCAATGAAATGTTCATGCTTACTCGAGAGGTCATTGATTTTCAAGTAGACAAGATCCTTGAGTACTTTCTTAACTCATTTATTATTCAAAATTTTGGTATAGTGTATAGTTTTCTGTAGCAGAGATTTTATTAGGTTAAGATAAAATACACAGAATGTGCTCAATATATCTAGAGTTAATCATGTAATGATAATTCATGGGTTGTAGATTGGTAATATATGATTTGATGTTGGACAATAAATTTGTTTTGGGTCAGCATGAGAGGACCCAATTGGATTGCGATTGTAATTTAACATTATGGTCACTTAGGGTAACTTGAAATGATCCAAATGGCTTTCCATTGTCTTGCAATTTTGCTATATGAACTAATTTAATATGTTTCGAGATGCCAACTATTATTTATTGATTGAAATCTCGGTATCATGGTAGATCATAGTCGGGATAAGTGGTGCTATCGTTGATGGGCAACCCAATTTCCAATCATAGTGGCCATGTTTATGTAATAATACGGTGGTTGCGCTCTTCGATTTTCAAAATTCTTTATCGGGAATAAATATCATGCAATAGGTAATACTATTTTGGGGTTTGTTTGTTGCGTTGGTTTGTAAAGGTCCATAGGGAAAGGGTGGTTTCTAGGTTTGTCTTTAGCTTCCAGAAAATGTCTCCTCTTTAACTTTGTAATTAGATTTTATAACATGCCTTAGACATGGGGTTTTCTCAATTTTACATTATGATTTTTTTGATCGATTATATGTGTGTAGAGTATTCAGTTCCGAAGTAATTTTTATGAATAATAATTTAGAAGAATCCATATGTCATGAGCTTGAATGTTCCACATGGCTCTTATTATATCAGGTGATGAACACAGGGGTGAAGATGTGGGATTAGAATTAGTTAAATAAATATACTAGACATAATCTTCCCTGCAATCACTGAAATACAATATGAAGACTACATCAAAGACAAGACCACAATCATATACACGTTGAGAGAGTTTCAAATAAATGGAATTTTCACTTTGGACCAAGACAATGTAATTCAACAAGTTGATGCTCCAAACATCACCTCCACATAAAGTACAAACTAAAAGGTAAAATACTTTACACATCTACACAAATTTAATTTAATATTTTCTTTTGAAGTCCAACTATTTCTACTCCCATCAAAATTAGCAAATAATTTATTTACAAATGAAGTATAATTATACTAATACTAATCATAATACAAGTACTGAGATGGAAAGCAAGAAGAAGTTGTTCGTCACAGTCTGCTACTTATATAAAAAGTGCATGAAATACATACTTGGAATAAATAAACCGCTTCAACATAAACAAACTATAACAAATTAATCAAATTTCTTTGCATGCACTCTCTTGAGTTTAAAATTTTTCAAATATATTTACTTCAATCTAATTACCTATATATGATATCTAAAAAAACATAACATTAATAATGGTGCAGGGCACCATAGATCTTAATGAAGAAAATTGCTAAGTGTTAGTATTTTGGTAGGATGAAGTCATGTTTTTGTTTGTAATAAGGTCCTTGAGACCATTTCTCATGTTGTTAGTAGTTTGGAGTCATTTTGAAATCATTTTGTAAAGTTGCAAAATTGTAGGATATGAAGAGTCACCTTTTGTAAATGAAGGTAGTTGAACAGTTAGGATTCAAAAGTTAGTTGGAAACGGTTGGGCATGGTTTGTAAAATGTTAAATACACCTTGAAATGGTCGAGTAAAGGTGGTGGTGGTGATTTTGAAGATTGAACATCAATAAAGACTCTATTTTCTGGGTTTTCCCATTGTGTTTTTGCTACTACATAGGTTGGTACGACCTGAAAGTGAACAAATTTTGATTGGAAGTGACGGTGCTTTGAGTTATTGTTCTTCTGCATTTGTTTTCACTTGATTTCATCAATTTTGGTGAAAGTTAGAGTAGATTTACTAAAAATTGTTTGAAACCCTCATTAGGGTGTGGATTGGCTGTAAAATAATGGATTCCTCTCCATTCCACCAATGAATTGGCCTCAAACTCAGGGTTATGGAAGCAGTTAGGGTTTATTTTGTGTTCTTGAAGGTTGGAAGAGTAGGGGAGGAATATTTATGAATATTTGTTGATGCCCTAGGTTGAAGACCTCATGATTTAGGCAAATAAGATGCATAGAAGTTGGGGTTTGAAGAAGAGCTCATTGGAAGTTGTTTGAAATGCTTGGGGATGTTGGGGTAGACCTTATTTGACTTGTCTAAGCCATTAGAGTGAAGAATTGAAGCCCAGGTTTTGAAAATCTTGTTGTTGCCCATTCAAACAAGCTTAATTAGGCCTAAATTGCAACGTAATAGTCCTATTTTGACCCTTGTGTTACAAAACACCCCCATGTGCATTTGAAGTATGTTGTGTAAGAGGATAATGGGTATCCAAAATAGTTTTTAGTTCATGGATTTGAGTTGTTTTTTTGCAATTTATGTAAAAAAAAAGCCCATTTGTTGTCCTAATTGGCCTAATGCTGAACGATATAGTCAAGTTTTGAGTCTTGTGTTACAAAACACTCATATTGGAAAACTTGATATGTTTACAAATGTTAAAAAGGGTATCTGAATCTACAATTAGTTTATGGGTATGAGGCTTGGTTTGAAAATTATGTGGGAAAAGCTTAGTTTCAAGTGCTAAAAGGAGAATAGGAAGATTGTGAGAGAAACCCTCCAAGTTAGGGTTCTAAGTTTGTAAAGTTTGGTTTGTTGAATTAGTTTTGAGTTGATTTGAATTGTACACCCCTGCTTTGCATCAAATATGATCTTTAACAAAACAAACATCTACAATAAACAAAAGGCATGTACTTGCCACTATGTGGCTCTTGTTTAAATAGTCATCAATGATGGGGAACCAATAATATATTGAACTTAAATTTATTTCTCTATTTAATTCAAACTTCTTTATAGGGAGTTAAGAACTCTATTTAGTCTTCACATAAATAAACACATTTCATTTAATTAATTTGTTACATTTTGTCATCATTGAGAAAATAGGTGAGTTAAGTGTGATTGTTACTTTTGAGTTACTAGATGATGTTGAAACATATTAGTGTTTGTACTCTATCAAATGGTATGATAATTTCTAAACTTATTTATGATTACCATATTTAGAAGAAATGCATAATAAATGAGATAAAACCATTTGAATGAATATAGTTTTTAAGCAATTTTTATAATTTTTGTATTTAAGATTTTATTTCATAGATATGTTGGGTGAATTAATTATCATTTGATCCTATATGCATGTATAAAATATGTTTTGATGAAAAGATATTAAATAAATAATGTTCTAGGTCTCAGTTGCCTCAAAAAATGGTGTTATAGTTATAAACATTTAATATGGCATTTCCTTCTATTTTGTCATGCTAGGCATGTGTAGGAGTATATAATAGAAGCATCCCACAACTATAATTTCTTTATAAGTGTAAGAATAATTAAATTATTTCAACTATATAGCCTACTCATTCAGTCATTACAAAATAAGAAAGCTACAAGTAGATAACATATGATTTTCTTACTAAACCATGAGAGAGAGAGAGAGAGAGAGAGAGAGAGAGTATGGCCTTTTGATGCAGGAGCATCCAGTGGTGTAAGGGCAATCTTGCATCACCCAAAAAGAAGTTAATTCAAAATCATTGTAGTTGTTTTCATTTCTTTCAATAATTAGTGTTTCTGGTTCCATAATATCTAGAATAATGTTGTAGGACTTTCAGTTTTTCCAAAACTGCTAAGAATAGCAACCTGCCTGTTTTGGAAAGTCTACCTGCTATTTTTGGAAAGTTTGCAGTTGGGCACGGATTGAAGCGAAAACTTGCAGAAAGTTACTAAATGGAAATATAAGACCTTTGGTGAAGGAATCAGGGAAAGATCATTTGTGAGCTGAAAGATATTAAAGTTTTTGTTTTCTGAAATGCCCCTAAAAATTTCTGAAACGAGATATGAGGCACTAAAACTTCCCTAAACGTCCCAAAAAGTTGACAGAAATCCGTTTACGGATTTTTGGCATGATAGTTCATATCGCGAGCTTTCCGACGCATAAAACGGTTCGTCAATCGGACACCCGGATCAAAAGTTATGCTTCCCGGAAGTTTACCTACTTTTATAGGGTGTTGTAAATTTTGAAATTTAGTTGGATGCCACCGAAAAAGTGCTATTTATGGCTGTTTTGGGGACCCTGGGCGGTAGTAGAGTTAAGGGGGCAAGTGTAGAGTCACGAATAGGTGGGAAAACATAAACCCTAGCTGATTTGGGGGTTACAGAAGGGGAAAGATTCCAGAGCCTAGTGATGGTAGCTGTAGTGTGTTGCAGCCTGTGGAGGACTGATTCCTCTTATTGTAATTAAGCTTCTGTAATGTAATGAGTTGCCCAGATCAATAAAAAAAGTTCTGTTCTCTGTGTTCAATTTCTGTTATTGTGTGTTTTATGATTTACCCCCTTCTTGTGCTAATTATTTCATTTTTTAAGGATTGCGTGTGTGCTCAACATTAAATATATTTTCATTTTCTTGAGAAAAGCTTGGTAGAAGCCATTAATGGAGTCTTATGGTTTTTTGAGGAAACCTTGTATGATTTTATTTTTGTAGAAAATCAATTATGTGATTTTATGTTTGATTTCACAGTAGCTAACATCTCTGATTTGATTTGATTCTAAAAGACATTTATTTCTCTTTATCAAATTCTATAAATTTTGTTGAGGGTTTCACCATCTTTGATTCCAGTGGAGATCTCCTCTTCAGAGTGGACATATATACCCTCACTTCCAACCACCTTGTTTTCATGGACACCTGGGACAAGCTACTTCTTACATTGTGCCGCAAGGTATACACATCATTTCTACATTTTGTTCTATATATATCTATTATTTAATTGATCGTATGGTTGCATACATTCCTTTGCAACTTCTTAGTCTACACCAAAAATGGGAAGGCTATCTTGGAGATAAGTTGGATGGTCAAAAACCCCCTCTTGATTTTACCAATGAAAGAGTGCCTCCTTGGTTTTTCTTTCTTTATCGTCTTTGCAAGAATGAGTTTTTTTATCTTCTAGTGAATGGATTCTGTGTAGGCCAAACACAAGTGTGACAACAAAGGGGTGATGCTTGGTAGAGATGTTTTCAGTCTATGTATTGAGCTTGGTTTTAGTTAGTTTTTCATGATGGATTTGATTATCATGCTCAAATAGATTTCCTTGGTGATGCTGACCTTCCTTATGTGAGAGGATCACACAAAGGATGAGATAACCACATCACCCTCCTCCACTAACCAATGCTAATAGAGCAATGCACTTTTCTTTAATTTTTTTGTATTTGTGCCTAGCTTAACAATTGTTCAGTTGTGGAAATATTCACCAATAATTTCACTGATGTTATAATAATTTCATTCTCAGCTTTAATATTCTTTGATGTTGTACTAATTTTATTCTCAATTATAATATTCTTTAAAAATATTGAATGATATTACTTTAATTTTTGTTGTCAATTTATGATCTCAAGATTTAAATACTTTTTTTTGGATATTTCTTTGATTTAGCCATTTCATATTACTATGCCAATCACATTACAAACATAGTAGACTATGTAGAGAGGTTTTGTGCACAAGGTGTTCCATCTCTTTACACTCTATTTAAACATCACAATCTTCAATGATCAAATAGTCAATAACAATTTTACACTTGATCTCTAACCAAAAGTGGTAATTAATGAAGTCCATTATTTCCTAAATATTGAATGAATGGCATTGACTAAAGGAGCTCAAATTACTTAACAATGTAAAAGTGTAGATTCATTCCCAAGAGCTTAGAGTATATTTACATTGTCTCATATGAGAGTTATTTGAGCCATTTTAGACCATTTTTACATAGATTTTAATTTTAATTTTTATTTAGGTATTTTTACATAGATTTTAATTTTAATTATTTTTCTACTACTTTACTTTAAGATATGGATTGTATTTGTTTCTACAAGGAATTATAGGTACATTAATGAGAATATTAGATAAGCTGATATTCAAACTTATAACCTATTTGTGGCTAGTGAGATTTTCTACCAATGAGCCACTTGCCCTTTTATGGTGGGAACTTTCAAATTCTATCAAGAAGTGTATTTCAATTTTGACATACTGTTTAAGGTACATTCATGTTGAGATCAACTATGATACCAAATTCAAAATTTTAGACATGATATTTTATTAAGATAGAATTTCAGTTTGGAAGTGTTGTTATTATAGTATTTGTTTGGTTGTAATTTTTTTGTTGATTAGGTATTGGTTGTATAGACAAATTGCATTCCAATAATTAAAAAATTAATTTTTGAAGAGTGTTGAAATGTCTAAGGTAAATAAATTGAAATCTCAAAAATAATCTAATTTGGTAAAAATAAAATAGGACTAAAATATTTCCTTAACTGTAAAACTAAACTTTACAAAGCCTATTAAATAACACAAATATTTCCTTAAAATGTAATAATACTAATACTTTTATAATTTGAAGAATAATTACACAATATTATAACAATAACATATTCATATTTAGTTTATATCATTACAATATTTTATCTTAATCACTTAATTTTTTATTTAAGTAATAATAGTAAGTATTTTTAGAGAACATGATTTTAATTATTTGAATTAATCTAATATTGTGATTTAATAATTTTTTTTTAAAATAATAATAATATTGTTTATTATTTTAAATTTGTAATTATTATATTTCCAGGAAAAATTTATGTGAACTCTTGGGTAAATAAAATTGAAATCTCAAAAATAATTTAATTTGGTAAAAATAAAATAGTACTAAAATATTTACTTAGCTATAAAACTAAACTTTACAAAGCCTATTAAATAACACAAATATTTCCTTAACTATAAAATTAAACTTTACAAACCCTACATATTTGTATTATGTGGAGAGCCTTGGCCTTAGTTGAGTGTTAAGATATTAAAATTATGATTATTTAAAATGCATTAAAATATTGTATGTTTGAAAAATAAAATAAAAAATGTAATAACATGGCGAAATATTTTTCATGATATTATAGATTTTTTACTTTTTAATAAATAAAATTGAAATGCTAGATTTTTAACTCTTGAGTAAATAAAATTGAAATCCCAAAAATAATCTAATTTCATAAAATAAAATGTGTAAAACCCTATATTTTATTAGTACCTGCTTGATTCATTAGCTAAACGTAAAAATTATTTTTTGTCAAAGGGACAAAGTTATAATATTAATAATACTATTAAAAATATAAGGTTCTACACATTTTATTTTATGAAATTAGATTATTTTTGGGATTTCAATTTTATTAGTCCCTGCCTTTCGGCTGGTACTATTGCAATGAGTTCGCACTTATCTAGTTATTAATTTATTGATTGCAAACCAATCAAAAGACTGGATGATTTTTCTTGTTGGGCAAATTTGATTTAAATTTGTATTTTTCCTATGTCAACATGATAAATTTTTAACAAAAAAATATTGAAAAATGATTTATCTGTATTGTCATTGGCTGGAAAAAAAATGACCTATTCTCTGCGGATTGTGGAGAGTGCAACAAAAAGCTATAAATGCGGACAAAATTTTGGTTTGAAGGGAGGATGTGGCAAGTAAACAAATTATGAACACAAAATGACCTCTTCTTTCGGATTGTGAGAGTGCAACAAAAAACTATAAATACAGAGAGAATTTTGGTTTGAGGGGAGGATGGTCATGTTTTTTCAACGAATGACAATACAGATAAATTATTTTTCAATAATTTTTTGTTAAAAATTTATCATGTTGACACAAAAAAATACAAATTTAAATCAAATTTGTCCCACAAGAAAAATAATCCTATCTTTTGATTGGTTTACAATCAATAGATTAATAACTAGATAGGTGGGAACTCATTACAATAGTAGTGCAGGTACTAAAAATATATAAAGATTGATTCATAAACATAACAAGAGACGCATTGCGTCAGGTTCCTGCCTAAATGGAATTTGAATTGTGTATGGAAAGTTGATCCAATGATAATAAGACTAGATTTTGGTACATTCTTGCCACTAAAAGATATGCATACATGTATGGTTGTAGTAGTTGAGGTCGTGACCCTCTACATTGTACACTCGTAAGTATTACAAATTTAAAACTAAATTGAACCTCTTGAGATAAAAGTAGTTTGTAGGAAAAAACACTTAGTACACTCACACACCATATTTATTCATTGTGCCAACACTCTTTTTGAGTCCCATAGGTGGTTCTTGACCACTTTGACCATTTACTTTTTAGAGATATAATAAAATAATTTGAGCCCATTAGTATATGCTTTTATAAACAAGGCACTCACACACTACACTTTGCATTATGAAGCTAAGTGCATGCCAAGGGTGGGATGTTTTATTGTTTGATATGTAGCAAAGTTTTGTTAATTTAAAAGCAAACAATCCATATTTAATGTCAACTTTAGTCGTGCACGCCATAGTATATTCAATCTTTTTAAGTTGTACATGTCATTGTGCATCAAACAAGCAAATTAGAAGGAATGCAATTTGATAAGTTCTCAAATAAAGTTGTTAAAACAGCTAATAATACTTCAATTATAAGCATTTCTACTACAACTATGAACATCAAGGCCTGATATGTAATGGTAGCTAGAAACAAATATCAGATAAAAAGCTACAGGTGAGAGCAACCTTGACAACTTTTACAGCAGGTTGGTTAAATGATTGTGCAACACAGGTTTTGCATGATCTTAGTGGTGGTGGTAGTTGTATATATGATGACACATCTTTAAAAAATATTCATTTCTCTCTCCGGTTTTTGTGAAATCCAATTCTATATATGCAAGTGTGTAAACACTATAAAGCATTGATTCTATTTAAGTGACATCTATTCAATGGTGGAGAAGAATCCATTAAGGTGTCAAGTAAGGCTGTTCTAAATTGTGGAAGAGAATGAAAGAGCAGAAATATTTAATGAAAAAATCAACTGCAGAAATTATGGCCACACAACAGGAAGAAACCAACTTTTCTACCCACAAGTCTGCACACAAAATTGACAATGGTATATAATTTTTTCCATTTCATTTCTACTCACATTTCACTAAGTTGCCTTGCCTTTTATAGATTGTTAAATGCATGGATAGCTGTTATCATATATATGGTTTGTGCCATGTGTTTTGTACACAGAAATTTTCAATCAAAGAACAGAAATTAGTTGGTATGAAATCTATGTGCTTGAAGAAACCTTGTGAAGGAATAGGCCCACATAGGCGACTGTTGAAGGAAACATCAAAGAATTCCAATCTTGTGGAGTTATTGAAATCTGGAGGAATAGGCCCTTCTAGATCATTGTGAGAAAGATCAATGTAGTTCAAATTGGACAAGAAGCCAATGCCTGTGGGGATTTGGCCAGTGAGATTATTTTTGTGAAGGCGAAGGCGCTGAAGAGTTGAGTAGAGAGATAGACTGGAAGGTATTTGCCCTGTCAATCTGTTGGAGAAAAGAATTAACTTTACCAGCTTACCACCTCTACATAGATTAAGAGGTATTGTCCCTGTGAAATGGTTGCCAGAGAGATCTACTGATCTCAGCCTTTGATTCCTGCCCAGCTGCTTGGGAAGGTCTCCATTGAAGGAGTTGTTCAGGATCATAAGTGTTTCAAGATTTGGAAGGTCTGCAATTGCCCTGCAAGGGAATGCTGGAGTCAGTATTGAAGGTCACGAGGTTGAACCTGCAATGTTGGAACAAACATGTAAAATAAATTAAGAAAATTATTGCATCTTAATTAAGTACTTATTCCTCATTATGATGATGGGACTTTTATTTTCTTCAAATAAAATTAGTTGGTATGACCTTATTAAGATGTGACAATATGTTTACAATTCTTAACAATCAAATTGATGTAGATGAGCCCTAACCTATAACAAATGACCTTTATAATTTTATTATCTTTAGTTTTAGTTATAACAGTTAATAGTTATACAGAAAGTTTCATCCAACATAACTGTTAACTTACAACAGTCCAAAAGTAAACACAAGTACATTTTGTACTAAACACATGGTTGTTATATTTTTAGATTTCATGTATCAGTTTTTCTACTGTAAATGCTTATATAATTGTGCTTAAAATATGTGTAATTAAACTCTTTTATAGCTATTGGATTTTTTAAATTCAGACACTAATATTAGCTTGCTTACTGTGGCTTATACTCTGTTTCAAACTTTTTGTGCAGCGAATGAATTATCTGTACAATTGTCTTACATTTGCATGTAAATCTGTGACTCTTGCCCATGCTCTGGTCAATTCTTTTCACGTTGAACCTGAACTGGCTAGATTATAAGTGTTTTGGCTCAGTGCATGATAATTTAACATAAATGAAGCTGAGGCTGTACCCTGCTTCAACTTTTAGTGGAACCTAAATATCTTTTGCAACTGGGAGCTAAGTTTGTTGAAGACTTGAGGCATGCTCCGAGGGTTCCCTAGATTTGACTGAAGGAGATCTGGTTGAGCTTAGAACTTATCCACCAAACACAGGTTTTTATCAAAATAATTTTACTGTTTCCTTCAGCAATGTTGGCAGCAATGAAGGGTGACAGCGAATCCATCATGAAAATGATAAAATTTGCAGTCTTACCAATTGCAAAGGTATTCAAATCTAGCACCCACAATTTTAATCATTGTAAACTAATCACAGACATGTTTCCTCAAAGTCTGTTATCCAATTCTATATATGCAAGTGTGTAAACACTATAAAGCATTGATTCTATTTAAGTGACAGCTATTCAGTGGTGAAGAAGAATCCATTGAGGTGTCAAGTAAGGCTGTTCTAAACTGTGGAAGAGAATGAAAGAACAGAAATATTTAATGAAAAAATCAACTACAGACGTTATGGCCACGGAGGAGGAAGAAATCAGCTTTTTCTACCCACAAGTCTACACACAAAATTGACACTGGTATATAATTTTTTCCATTTCATTTCTACTCACATTTCATTAAGTTGTCTATTATGCATGGACGTTGGCTAACTCTGTTTTACGTGTATTCTCTGCTTTATAGTGCTTGAAACAAATAAAAAAAATAGATGTGAGGGTTTTCTCGCCTGAAAGATTGCTTCTCAATTGAGGCATCTTTTAGTGTCTATGTTAGGGTAGAGGATTGAAATTTTATTTTTTTAAATGGAAAATATTTGAGGATTGGCAAAACTTTTAGTGTTCCTACTGGAGTGGAGTACAAGTTTTAGAGTAGTGGCTTTAATCCTTTACCAGATGAGGAGCATGGTAGGGAACCAAAAAGAACATTATAAACTAAACACACTATGCAGTTGATACTAGTAACTAGAAGAAAATTGCAAATGGGAAAATTATTTTGCTATTTTCCAATTTCAAAAGAAATGTTAACTCTCTGTTTTCAATATTGATACTCTGTGTTTCCTTACCTGGGTATCCTCCCACTCGTTTTGTTGATCATGAGGTTCATCAACTTCAAGTTTTTGAGCCCTGCAAAGGACCTGGGAATGGAGCCTGTGATCATGTTTTGTGACAAATCAAGCAACTGCAAATTGATAAGCTCTCCCAACTCACGAGGAATGGGTCCTATAAGATTGTTTCTGAACACAAACAGCGTGCGAAGCTTTTGGAGATTGCTCAGCTCCGTTGGGATTGTACCTGAGAGGCCAGAGGATGCAATGTCTAAATATTCCATCTTGGTCACATTTGCAAGCTCAACTGGAATTCCACCAGAATAAGAATTGTAACCAATTTCCAAGCGCCTGAGCTTTTGCAACTTTCCAAGCTCTGGAGGAATGGGTCCACTAAGATTATTGCCGGTTAAATTCAGATATATGAGACTACCCATGGAGCCATACTCTGCCGGGATGGATCCACTAAAGTAACTTCCGGCCAAATTCAGGCGCCTGAGACGAGGAAGTCCGGCAAAGTCAGTTGGCAAGGAACCTGTGAAATTGTTGCTGTAAGCATTGAAACTCCCCAGGAATTCCAGCGCCGAAATGCCTGTGGGAAATTCACCTGAAAAGCCATTGTGGTTGATGTCCAGAGCCCTAATCTTGCGTAGGCCGAAGACCGCTGCTGCAAACGCACCGGCAAACTGGTTGTTGCTGAGATTGAGGCTTTTCAGATGGTACAAGGACTGAATGTCATTTGGAATGAAGCCAGAGAGGTTCCTATGTGAGAGATCCAAGCTAATAACCTTGGTCTTATTCTGGTCACATGTGACCCCCAACCAGAGACATGGAGAACCTGGGCTGTTCTGTTCTTTTCCCCAGTTCCCGAGACCTCCTGTGTCGGATTTTAGAGTAAGAAGTGCCCGTGTTTCAGCCTTCAGTGGATACCTAGATATAAAATTTAACTGAATATCTAGGCATACTAGCAAAAACAGAGGAGTAACCAAATAGAACCTTCCCATTAGGAGATTTCGTTTTCCTTTTTAAGTTTTTGAATTGGAAAGGCTCAAGACTGAAATGCTAACTCACACTTATTACTAGTTTTGGGGAATTGGAGCTTTGCAATCAAGAATTCCCCATCGGAGTCAACCCTATTGGATCATGGGGATTGCATGAAACCTTAGAAGAACAGCCTAAACCATGAATTACCCAACTTCAAGCTAGAGCATAAATTGCAGAAGGAATCACCCCAGCCTTGCAAATAGTAAGAGCTCGATAGTCTCGCCTTTGCTTCTTGGACATCTACAGAATTGAGCATCTGCTCAAATTCAAACTTGTTGCAACTATCTTCTTATCTGGAGAACTTTGCCAACAGGAGATGAGAAGTAGAACACAGCCAGAATTACCCAGTCCAATGACTAGGGTTTACAGCTAACCTTGCAAGAAATCATGTCAGCTTCAAACCATGAATGATTTGAATTGCAGTGAGTAAATGGTAAATATCAAGATATTTTAGTTGTAAAAGCAATTTCAAGAAGGAAATCGAAAGGAGAGCACTAGACCTCCAGAAGGTCGAAGAGATTGAGGAACTCCATTGATGTTAGGTCGACTATCTATAGTTTGACCACTAGCCTGAGCGAGCTTAGCACTGAATTTCATGCTTAGCCTCTCCGAGTTACCTGAAACGGCTATCTTGAAAGCTCTGAAATTTGCTTGTTCCGTCCACCCCAAAATTATAACACTTGCAGAGTACGACTTGCGCGGTGGACTTGAGATCGCATTTCATTACTTCTCTGCCGTGTTCGAGTCGTTGCAGGGAAAATTTTCTGCGGAGCGCGAGATGGCGGAGAAGCTCTTGTTTACAGACAACATCAACAAATTTGTTGCAGAAAATAACATTTGCGTGCAATGGCGTTCAATGTGGATTGATCTGTTACAGTGCCAAGTTGCCAACTTGGTATTTAAAGACATATTAAAAAGAAAAACTTAAATTTTCAATGCTGAATTTTAATATAATTAAAAAATAAAAAAATTATTTTTCACCATTACTATTCACCCATTACTATTCACCCATTTGATCAATAGAAGATCAGATAAATTACATTTATTAAATCATAAAATAAAAAAATTAACTTTCAACTATAATATTTTGCTTAGATTTTTTGTTGCTGCATGCCTATTGGCTAAATAAATTGAAATAATTGCATCCAAGGGATGCATAAGTAATCCTGCCAAAGGCAGGAACTAATAATAATAATAAGTATATCATCGTACACAAATAAATTGTACTCTCATAACATATTAACTTACCATTATAATTTTATAATGGTTCACACGAACCGTCTATTCTAAAACAAAATATTTATTCACATTATGATTTTCAAAAGTGTAGGACTGAAAATGTTTTCATACGGACCTTCGTGTTTGGAGGGCTGAATGCTTATCCGGCAAGTGCGAACAAAGGACTTTAATGGCGAACTGGGCAGTTTTAGGCAGCACACCTGTTCAAGAACTTCCATGGCGGCCTTCATTAACTACCACTTCCACAGGCAATTTGAATTTTCATACTAATCTTTCCACTATCCTTATTAACATCCCTTCATGGCGCCCCATTACCTCAAAAAGATATCAAAGAGTGAAGACATTTTTGCGTAATTCTGTACCAATTCAAAGGCCTCCAAATGAAAATGACTGCGGGGCGCATAAATCACAGAGGAAGACATTAAGAGAGCTGTGTGGCGATGCAGTTCCTCGCTACATTCTGGACAGGTACGCCTCTGTTTTATTTGTGTCAGATATTTATAAAAAAATTGTATAATTTAATTAATATTTTTTTTGCGCCTGGGTGAACTTTGGGTGAGCTTATGGGCCGCCTAGGGTCTACGGGTGTTGCGGGATAAAAGACCCATTTCACCTTTCTAATTATTAAGAAAAAAGTTTTAAAAACATGAGAATTTGACGAATTTGGAAGATTGGATAGCCCTTGGCACTAAGTTGAAGGAGGTGGATAATTGGTGCACCCAATGCCAATGGAAAGATTTAATCCTCCCAACAAATAACAATATGGAAAAGAAATACTACAATATTTCAGACCTCAGGAATTGTATTTGTTTTCTTGCAAAAATTGAGTTATAATAATGTGAAATGAAATGGTTGTAATTACTTTCACAAGATCTAATGGGCTGGCTATGGGACTAAGAGCATTACAACTGTCTGCTTATTGAAGGGGCTAAAAATTGGGGCAATGCTGCTTTCTTACGATTCAGTTTTGTCCTTAAGTGGATTATAAATTTCCCAAGCTTTTCTAGTCTTGCCTCTTTGAAGAGCTCTTATATGGATTTAACTCCTAAAGTCTCCATATAGCTGATCTGAATGTCATTGTAGGGAGTACATTCCATGATGAAATGCTTCTTTATTTTTACTGTTCCTGTGTTACATATTGCACATATACTCTGTTCTCAATCTTTCTTAGGTGTTTTCCATCTACCTTTCTCACGTTTAATGTTATATGAATTGGTACTTATTTGATTTATGAGAATCTTATCCTTCTTTTTGATTTCTTCCTATATACACCTCCTTATAATGTTCATAAACAAGACCAAATTTAATGTCACTTGAGAACGTCATGAGAAATTGTGTAGGGATGTATATACAGTGATAGAAATCAAATGGAGGGAAAAGATTTATGTAGCACAAATAAGGACTAAGTTCACATAGGGAAAACCTTCAGCCCCTCCCCTCTGGTGTCTGCTAAAAAACTTGCCACTCACTCTTATTTTAGTGAAAGAGATTGTCCTACTTCTTGATGCAGAACTATAACATTGCATGGAGCCATATGTTGCAGAAAAATTTGGAGTGAAAGGACCCTCCATGGGACCATGCCCTAACTGTGCTTTTCATGCTGCTAAAAATGATTGAAAAAGATAGGAAGGAATCATCCATGCGATGGCTGAAATTTCTATTTTAAATGAGTAGTAGTAAATTGGTATAGGAGTTATTTTGTAAGTTTATATGTATTGTTGGTGAAATGACATAGTGAGAGCATGGGATTAAGGCAGGTATGTACAAGATCTTGTGAGTATAAACTTGAAAACATGTGAAACTATTTAAATTCTTGAACATCTGATAATACTCACTTTACCAGCCCGTATCACTACCACTTAAACATCAATTGGTGTTGAATTCATGTAAATAAGGACACTTAAAAAGGGATGTGTACAGATTTATGGGGAGTTTTTGCTGCACTAGTGGTTTATAGAGTATAACGACTGTTGGTGATTCACCTTCCTGATTTCAGTTAGCAGTTAGGTTGTTATGCTAGTGAAGTTGTCACCTGGCAACCTTCAATGTACTATTAGCAGTGAGGCCATTAAAAGACTTATAAAAGTAACTCTTTAGCTCTCAAAAGTTCCAAAGGCTAATCCTTGGATACTTACATCAGATGATTACTTGTATGTATGTTTAATATCTTGGGTTGGTTAGGACACTTCAGAAAGAGCTATAGGGCTTTCACCTTGGCTAACTTCTTTGGATATGGGGACAAATTATATCATAGCTGAAATTCTTATTGAAGTTCAAAGAGTTTACTTATTTTCCTTATCCTCTTTCAGGGTAGAGGAGGTTGGCTTTGTCGTCCCTACTGATGTTCAGGAGCAGGCATTACCAGTTGTCCTGTCTGGATTGGACTGTATTATACATGCTCAGGTGGTTCTTTTTTCCATATAGTTTGATATTCAGCCTTGATATGTATCTTGCTTTATTCATATATTTATCCACTAGAAGCATAGAATAAATCTGTGTAGAATACAGCTGCATTCAAATACCAAAAAACATACAAATGGGCTGGAACTGGTGCTGCTAACCTTCATGACCTCTTAAAGGCGAGTCTGAGCATTTAGTTTTTTCTTTTCATATTCTCTTCTTTCATACATAATAATGGTAGTTGTTGATGTGGTTGAACTTCCTTTTAAGTAAGATGTACTTATAGTTATACTAATGAAAGAACTAATCAATTGTAACACTTTAGGCTTTAGGACTAAAGTATTCAAAACATATTTGGTAAAGATTTTTTTCCATAAACTTATTCCAATTTACATTCATATAGTAAAAATTTTCTACTTCTTGTGTACGACAACTATTTTTCAATGCTTGGGCATGGCTATATTTTAGTGTTTTTTGTCATCTAAGCTTTTGGTTGACAATTGGATTACTTTGTGATGAACAATTCTCGTGTTCTCTTATGGTAGATTTACTCTTTGGTGTGCTACTACTGTCCTTGAAGAGTTTAGTATTACCATAAGTAAGGTCAATGGTTAAAAGCTAGAATTAATATGACAGATTAGTTATTGTAAATACTATGTAGTTAGAACCCAGAAATTATATTGGCACATATTTTAATATATGTAATGAATCTTATTTGTGCTAGGATATCATTGGGAAACCAGGAGTTAGTTTGGGGTCAAATTTGAGAGGCTAAGGAGTTGTGCTAGGCCTAGCCCATTGGTTGCCATCTGAAATGTAAGAGCATGCGATAGTAGTTTATGTCCTTTCAAATCGAGTAGAGGATTTCACAATCAAAGAAATTAAAGGTCGGCAAGTAACAATATCAGTGGTAGCAAATGTCCAAGACCTCCACTCGTGCAAGATAAGAAAGACAGACCTATAATGTAAATACAGAAAATGCAACAAATGTGGGCAATTCAAAAATAGTATCCCAGTGCACCAGGGTCCATGCTATGTATGGAATGTGGTCCTAGAGACCATGATGATGACGGCTCTCCAAATGATGAAATCAACAAATATGGTTAAAATAGAAAGTGAAGAAGAGGATAAATATTTATTTGCAGTCACAAGGGCAACCAAGAAGAAAGAGTTGGATATGTTAGATGAACAACAACACATGCAAGATGTGATCGAAGCTTTCAAGGATATTAATGATCAATCAGTGACATAGGGTGGGTCCAAAAGGCAACACTGTCACAACCGGTACACGAAATAAGAATGGACAGATCAAGAGCCAAAAGAGATGACAACGTTGGCAATAAAGAGCAGCATCCATTACAACAAGTAGTGCTCTCTAATATTGATATCATGGTGATAGTTCCAGTTAAGTTGTATAAGCTAAGGAAAGAGTATTTGATTAGTTCAATATGGGTTCTAAATTGCTGAACACAACTCTTGTGCATGGATAGAGAACACAAGGTACAGAACAACATCCGATAAGAAGAGCAAATCATTAAAACAGTGGCAATGAGGAAATAAATATAGCTTGTGAGAGAGAAGGGTGTCACATAGATTTGACAAGATTGTTTCTTGTTGAGGTAGCATTTTGGAATTGAGCTACAACATGGATGTATTAAGCATCTGCATCTGGAGGAGTAAAAGAACTGCTACTAATGCTTTTGGTGGTTATGGACCCACAAAATTTGATCCAAGTCATAATTCAATTATGTATCTAAGGAGGGAATTCAAAATTGCTCCTACATTGCTATGTTAAATGTTTGGCTTCCTAAAGGAGGGAGAGAGAGTATTTTAGAAGCATATAGGGAGAATTTTCTAGCAGATAGTTGTATGGGTGATCCCAAAGCAATTGTTAAACAACATGGGATAGATTTGAATTCCATAAGAAGTTCCGTATGTGGCTAAGCGTGCATTGGCTAGGCTTTTCCTTGATAGGAACTGTGAAATTCCTTCTTGTCTTGTAAGGTATGTTAAGTATATTGCAGGGAAAGAGGTATAACTGGGCAGAATTTGTGGAAAAAAATGAATGATCAACTATACAAATGTTTAGACATTTTATTTCTGTGGGATATTTCACTAGGTGGGATGGTTTTTAATTTTTAATACTCAAGTTATCAACACAATAACTGTTTTTTATGAGTAGTCACTAGTACTACCATGATACGAATGTTGTTTTGGTGCAGTCATGGTTAGGAGGGTCCTCAAAGAGAACTATCTAGACCGTGCAGCAAGAGTAAACACAATGGAAACAACTCAAAGATATGAAGCAAATGCAGTTTCAGTCATTCAGTATACCATAGAATTCAAATACAAGTTGGCCGGCAACATGCGGGCTTACAATTAGGGCTCTTAGGCCTGCTTACAGAATATCAGAATATGCACAAGATATAGCTTTGAAGTTTCTTTGCGAAAGAGCCAAAGTATCGACTTTTTACATTATGCCAACTGTTTTCCTAGGCATCTATTACATCATTTTATATCATCTTCGGAACCAAAGATTCCTCCGCGTCGGCCAAGGAAGATCACAAACTCCAATGAAGAGCTGTAACGTGTGTACACGGATAGGTCGGACCTAAATGAATGGAACTCCTCTGCAAATGAGTGGAACGATGTGCGGATCTCGGGGAAGGTCGGCCACGAACCAATAAACATTGAATGATGTGTCATTTAGCTCCGCAAGTCGTGAAATGCTCTGCAGGTCTTCTCCTTTAGCTGATTGTCTGTCAGGATGCTCTGTTTTGAGAAAATAGTCGATCTTCTGATAGTGGTATCTTACTGGTACTTGATCCAAATGATCTGAATTTTGGATATGCTGTGCATGAATGAATGTAGATGCTAAGTCCAGCTCCGCAATATCTGAAATGCAATTGCGGTAGAATGTGGACCAAAATACAGAAACTGCTACTGACTGAACTGAATTGGAAAACAAACTGAAATGCAAATGTTTTTGGTTGATGCAAGATTGCTCTTGAACCAAGGATGCTCCTGCATCAGACATCCGGGGTTATTGGAAAAAAGTGAGTCCCTCACTTTGCTGGGGCTAGAGGAAATCCAAGACGGTCCACCTCAGCCTGAGAAATCCATGATGAATCTTCTTCCGGTCTGCCTTTCCACTTCACAAGGTATTCTTTGTATTGTCTTTCTCTGGTGCTGCGTCCAACTCTGCTATCCAAAATGTCTTCAATCTACTTCGGTGCTTGTTGTGGTAACTGCTTCTTCAAGTCTTCTTCCATGCTGTCACTGAACTTTGCTTCATGATACTGATATAGGTCTCCAATGTTGAAAATAGGTGATATACCCAGTGTCTCCGATAGCTCCACTTCATATGCATTTCATGAATCAAATTTTCTAAGTATCCTACAAGGTCCAAACTTCTTCATCTTCAACTTGTTATATGTCCCAACTGTAAATCTTTTTTTTCTCAAGTACACCATCACTTCATCTCCCATTGCAAATTCTTTGTGTCTTCTCTTCTCATCTGCTTGCTCCTTATACGTTTTGTTCATCTCCTCGAAATACTTCTTCACCTGATTATGCACTGTCTCCATGTGTTCTGCAAATTCTTCTGCTTCTGCACTTCTCTTGTTTTTCAAACTGAGATCTCTTAATTCTGCCACTCCTCTAGGGTTTACTCCGGTAACAATCTCAAAAGGTGTTCTTCCGGTACTCCTATTTACTGAATTATTGTATGCAAACTCTGCTTGTGAAAGAGTCAAATCCCAACTTCCTGCCTTTTCTTCAACCAAACATCTCAACAAATTTCCCAAACTCCTATTCACTACCTCGGTCTGTCCATCAGTCTGTGGATGAAATGTTGAACTGAATTTCAAATCTGTCTTCATCTTCTTCCAAAGTGTCTTCCAAAAATATCCCATAAATCTTGTATCTTTGTCTGAAATTATGCTCTTAGGTAATCCATGCATTCTCACAATCTCCTTGGAAAATAGGTCAGCTACATGCACTGCATCAGTTGTCTTCTTACAAGGTATGAAATGTGCCATCTTTGAAAATCTGTCCACCACTACAAATATTGAATCATGTCCTCTTTGTGTCTTAGGCAATACCATTACAAAATCCATACTTATGTCTTCCCAAGGTCTCTTCGGTACTATCAAAGGTTTATACAATCCAGTGTTCTGGCTACTACTTTTTGCAACTTGACAAACTCTACAACTCTGCACAAATTTCCTGACATCCTTATGTATCTGAGGCCAAAAGTAATTTTCACTCACCAAGGCTAGTAGTCTTATCAATGCCAAAGTGTCCTACCAATCCACCACTGTGTTTCTCTTTGATCAATTATCTCTCATAGAACTTCTAGGTATGCATAACTGATTTCCTTTGAACAACATATCTTCCTGAATGAAATAATCCAACCACTTGCTCCTATTTGTCACAATAGGTTCCTTACATGCTTTCCAAGGTTCTGCAAAGTCAAGATCTTCCTCATACATGTTTTTCAATTCATCAAATCCTATCACTTCAACTCTCATCTCCGTCAACAAGCTCCTTCTCCTACTCAATGCATCTGCAACTTTGTTTGATTTTCCACTCCTATGCTTCAACACAAAAGTATAACTCTGCATGAATTCTACCCATCTCATGTGTCTTTGATTCACATTACCTTGACTATTCAAATATTGCAAAGCTTGATGATCTATATACAATACAAACTCCTTAGGCAACAAGTAATGTCTCCACTTCTTCAAGGCTTGAATTATGGCATAGAACTCTTGTTCATAAACTGAATATCTTCTCCTTGCATCATTCAACTTCTCCCTGAAATATGTTACAGGTCTACCTTCTTGACTTAACACTGCTCCTATTGCATTCCCACTTGCATCACAATCTACTTGAAATACCTTATTGAAATCCGGTAATGCCAAAACAGGTTGCTCTGTCACCTTCTGCTTCAACAATTCAAAACTCTTATCTGCTCCTGATGTCCACTTGAAATCCTTTCTGTCTCCTCTCATTGTCTCTGTCATAGGGTTACAAATTGAACTAAAATTTATGATGAACTTCCGGTAGAAACTAGCTAATCCATGAAATGATCTGACTTCTCCAATGCTCTCCGGTGTAGGCCATTCAACAATTGCTCTTACTTTCTTAGGGTCCATCTTCAATCCTTCCACAGAAATCACAAATACCAAGTATACTAATTCTTCCTTCATGAAACTACACTTCTTGACAGTGTTGCAGGGAGACACGTCTCTCAACCCCTGGGACGCGTCTCGGGGTCGAGGACGTGTCTCCCGTCTCGGATTCTCCTGCGGAGATGTCCCTCATAGGAGGAGATGTCACTCGCTGTCTCCCGTCCGTCTCCCGATGACCCATGGTAAAAAACAAAAAGTTCGCGTTTTTTTAATCATTTTCTCTTTTCCGAAGTCTTTCGGAAGTCTCTTGCAGCGCCACAGAGGCACAGAAGAGGGCGTTTGAAGATTTTGTGAGGGCGTGTGAAGATTTCGCGACTGCATTTGAAGATTTTGCGACGGTAGGACACGTTTTCTATTCTTTTTTTGAAGATATCTATTATCTGTTCTGTGCGATGGTAGGGTACGTTTTGATTCAATACAGGGCACGTTTTAAAAAGCTTTCTCTACCCTGTAACTCGTCCCCTAAGCCAATCCAATACATTTTCTGCAAAACTAAATAGTAAACTTGTTCCAAATTCAAACGATCTTTCATTACCTCAAGAACCATGTTCATCATCAGATGATTGAGAGATTGTTTTAATACTTGAAGCTGTAATGTTTTGGAGGCTGGGTGGGGGAAAGTGTTGTAGGGAAGAGAAGGGGAACGATATGCATTTTTTTACATGGTTTTGATAGTAAGTGTTTTAGTGGAAAAATGACAAACAAAGTAAAACTTGTTCCAAATTCAAAGGATCTTTCATTGCCTCAAGAACCATGTTCATCATAATTGAATCAAATACAGTAAACTGTAATACGAATACGAATAGTAAATCCTAATACAGTAAACACTAAACTGTAATACAGTAATATTGTTTTAATTTAAATATTTTAATATTATAATAATTTTTTTTACTATTTTAATTTTAAATTTAAATGATTGACTGTCTTTCTCATTTTGTTGCAGGCTGAGATATGTCAGGTGGGGGAAAACAAGGCCTGTACCCACTCTGGAAGTATTGCGATCGCATTCTAGGGGCGAAGGGGTTGGGTGGAACAACCGCCATCAAATGTAAGCTTTGTGATATCAAGCCATTTCAAGGTACTTACACGAGGGTGAGGGCTCATTTCCTTCGCATACTTGGAAAATGTGTCGATCCTTGTACAAATGATGTAGAATGACATGACGCTATTAGGGATCAAGAAAGGGCTGATGGGAAAGTGTCTCTTTTGAGCTCTCATGCTTCAACAACAGGGGTAACTGGTGCAAGTCAATCTCAGAATAGAGTCAGAGGTGGATGTGTCTTCTCGAGAGGTGACAAGAGAAGATTGAGCAGGGGGATATTCTTGCAAGAGATCAAACATTGGCAGCTCAAACCCCATTGGAAGATTATTTGATGTGCAAGGTCGAGATGCAGTTGACGAAGCGATTGCATGCTTCTTTTATGCAAATGGAATCCCATTTAATGTTGCTCGCTCACCTTTCTACACTGAGATGGTCCAAGCCATTAACAATGGACCAACTAGATATAAACCCCCTGGGTATGAAAAGCTTCTCACTACTCTAATTGATAAATAAAAAACTCGATTAGAGCAACAAACCACACCATTGAAAAGAGTGTGGTCTATAGAAGGATGCAATATTGTGATGGATGGGTGGACAGATGCTAGAAATCGTCCACTACTTAATATCATGGTAACATGTAGCAAAGGGCCTTATTTTTTGAAGGTAATAGATTGTTCAGGGCAAGAAAAAAATGCAGAGTTCCTTCATAACCAGCTATGTGAGAGCATTGAGGAGGTGGGGGCATCACATGTAGTCCAAGTTGTTACAGATGCTGCCCTTGTTTGTAAGGCAGTAGGCATGTTGGTGCAGAAAAAGTATAGGCATATATTTTGGACACCATGTTGTGTGCATTCGTTGAATAATGCACTCAAAGATATTGGCAAGTTCCAGTGGATCTCAGATCTCATTGAAAAGGGCAGAAAAATACAGATGTTCATATGTAACCATCACCATACACAAGCCATTTATCGAAAATTTGCCAAGGTGGAACTTCTCAAACCTGTTGATACACGGTTTGCTTCTTAATTTATTCTTCTTGACCGTCTCCAAGAAGTTGAAGGAGCTTTGTGTGCCATAGTAGTTAGTGATGCATGGGTAGCTTGGAGACAATCTACATCAGATATTGCAGTTGAGGTGAGAGGTATGGTCCTTGATGAGCATTTTTGGACTGATGTTAGATTTGTTGTGGACTTTATTAAGCCCATATGTGAGGCGATCAAATTTGCTGATTCAGACAAGCCATGTTTGGGAGAAATTTATGAAGAAATAGATTCCATGTGTGAAAGAAATAAGAAAATAACAGATGCAAGAGATCCTTCTCTATATCACTTGCTAGAAGAAAAGATACATGGAAGATGGAACAAACTTAACACACCCCTTCATTGTGTTGCCTATGCCTTGAATCCTAAATGGTATGACCTACAAGCAACCAATAAGAGGGCTCCATATGAGGATAGAGAGGTAATGAAGGGATTTTGGGCAGCAATAAAAAAGATTTATGGCCAAGGTGACGATGCTTCAGTTATGAGGACTCAATGGAATAAGTTTTCACGTGGGCATGATGACTTTTCTTCCATGGAAGCCATATATGATATGCATGCAAAGAAAGACCCTATAGAGTGGTGGTGGAACCATGGAGGTGAAACCTTGAATTGCAATCATTTGCAATAAGATTGCTCTCACTAGTAGCCAGCTCTTCATCTTGTGAGAGGAATTGGAATACTTATGGTTTTATTCATTCACAGAAGAGGAACCGGTTTAGGGTCAAAGAAAGCGGAGAACCTAGTGTACAATCATAGCTCACTCCGCCTTCTCTCTCGTGTAGAACCTGGGTACAAGGAGGGTTCTTCAGCAAAATGGGACCAAATTTCAGCTGATGGAGAAGCTGTAGCCTTGGTTGATGAAATGGTTGAAGCAGATGGCCTTAGTGATTTACCCCCAATTCTACTACCATCAGAGGAATCTGAGCTTGAGAGTGATGAGTATTTGGAGAGCATCATAACTAAGGACCTAGAGATGGATGACATAGAATGATGACATAGATTTCTGATTTTTGTTTTCTATATGCATATCAGCCTTCTAGGCTATCAACATTTTTGAATTTCAATATGTAATATTGATATGTAGTATGAACTCTTTGACATTTGTGTGTTTAAACTTCAAAGTTAATGTTAAACAGTAAACTTTACTAGTTCTCTTGTTTTGAAAGTTCAATGTCATGATATTTTCAATTTTAATGTTAGCATATTAATATATTTTTAAAATTATTAAATTATATTAAAAAAAAATGGCGTCTCCAAGTGCCATCGTCTCCTATTTTTCAAAAATAGACGTACTAGTACCGGTACCAGTCTCCCGTACCAGTACCAGTCGCCATGCAACCTTGCTTCTTGATGTTTATCAACAATTTCTCTTCTCTCAGTCTTTGCAATACTTGTCTAAGGTGCTGCAAATGTTCTTTTTTTGTCTTATTGAAAATCAGAATATCATCCAAGTATACAATAACAAATTTACCGAAGAATTTCTTAAAAACTTCATTCATCAATCTCATGAAAGTACTCGGTGCATTTGTCAATCCAAAAGGCATCACTAACCATTCATACAATCCTTCATTTGTCTTGAAAGCAGTCTTCCATTCATCTCCTTCTCTGATTCTGATATGATGGTATCCACTCTTCAAATCTATCTTTGTAAATTTTTTTGCTCCACTCAAACAATCCATGATATCATCCATCCTAGGTAAAGGAAATCTATAGTTAACTGTGATCTTGTTGATTGCTCTAGAGTCTGTACACATTCTCCATTCTCCATCTTTTTTCGGTGTTAATACTGTAGGTACTGCACAAGGGCTCAAGCTTTCTCTGATCAAACCTTTCCTCAACAACTCTTGTATCTGCCTATTCAGTTCTTCATTCTCTACCAGTGTCATTCTGTGTGCTGCTTTGTTAGGCAAACTAGCTCCCGATATAAGATCCATGTGATGATTGATACTCTTGATTGGTGGCAATCCTTCAGGTACATTGTCTGAAATGATGTCTTCATACTCTGTCAGCAATTCAGTTATCTCCTTCGGTTGTGATTCTTCTGTCTCCTTCTTCAATGTTTCAGGCTTCTTAGGAATCAAAGCATAACACATATTCTCATGTTTGAAACCATCCAAAATTTTTCTTCCATCTACCAAACAGATTCTAGTATTTCCACATACTTCACGCTTAGGATCATCTTTCAAAGGAATCAAAGTAATTCTCTTCCCATTTGATGTTATAGTGTATGTATTCTTTCTCCCATCATGTATAGCTTTTCTATCATACTGCCAAGGTCTACCCAACAAAATATGACATACATCCATAGGCATAATATCACACAAGACTTTATCATGATAAGATCTAATATGAAATTCACCAAACATTGTTCACTCACCAGTACCTTATGATCATCCTGAATCCATGCTATCTGATATGGCTTAGGGTGTTTCAATCTTTTCAACTTCAACTTAGTCACCATCTCCTCTGAAACTAGGTTATCAGAACTACCACTATTAATTACAACTTTACAACATTTACCTCCTGATTTGCATCTGGTTTTGAACAAACTTTTCCTCTACGGTGGTTCCTCATTTGTCTCTGCTTGAAATAGTGCTCTCCTCATCACAAGTGATTCTCCTTTCTCAGGTTTACCAATTGAACTAGGTGATCCAACAGGTTCTTCCACATAGGCTGCTCTTCCACTGTTTTCTGTCTTCTTGCTTGTAGTTCCCTGATTACATTCAAATGCTCTATGTCCTTCACTTCCACACTTGAAACAGGTTCCTCTGAATGTTCTCCTATCAGGTCCTCTTCCTTCTCTTCTGTATCCTTCACTCTGGTACAGGTTAGGGTTTCCTCTGCAGTAAAAATTTCTGTCATCTCTCCAGTATGCATTATTATCTCTGTCATCCTTCTCGAATGTGTTCTCCAATCTGTTCTGCTTCGCAAATGATCTCTCTCCTCTGAAAAATGTTCTACCTCTCTAAAATTTACCTCCTCTGCCTCTCTATCTCTGATCATGCCTCTTATTCAACTTATCTTCAACTTTCAGGGCAAACTGGTATGCTTCTTCCAGTGTTGTCGTCCTCACCAAACTCAGTTCTTCTTGAATGTTCAATCTCAGTCCATTGATGTATTTAGCCACTTTCTCTTTGCTTGCTTCACTGTGTCTTGTCCTTATGATCATCTTGTGAAATTCTGCAGTATATTCCTTCACAGATTTTTCCTTTTGTCTTAGGTTCTGCAATCTCTTCAACAACTCCAACTCATAGTCAGCAGGTACAAACTGATTCTTCAATTTTGTCACTATCCTATCCCATTTTGTAATCTTTTCTTTTCCTCTTCTATTTCTATCCAACTGAACTTCTTTCCACCATTTAGCAGCATGTCCTTTCAACTTTGTCTTCGCAAATTTCACATTCTCCGGATCTTCAATTTCTTCATACTCAAAGTATTCTTCCATGTCATTTATCCAATCAATCAACTCTTCAGGGTTCAAATTGCCAGTGTAGTTCGGTACATCCACTCTAGGTCTTTTCCCGATCTTTGAAATAGCTTGCAACATCTTCACTCGATCTGATTCTTCTTCTTCATCACCTCCTAGGGTTTCGCCAATTTGTTCAACAGATTGAAATTCCTCTTCATCATCACTTTCAACATTAGGTCTAGGTGTCAATCCTCTTCGCCTATCTTCCTCGACAACATCCAATCAGATTCTCATTGTTTTCATCATTTCCATCATCTCATCCATTCTACCAGCCATTGTTCCAACAGTAGGTACTCTCCTCGGCGGCATCTTCCTAGGATCAAGTGCAAACTGCCTCAATTCGGCGATCGGGCTACAAGGTGACAACTGCCTCACAATCGGTGATCGGTTGCGACACAAGTAACCTGCCTCGGATTCGGCGATCTGTTCATAGCAAGATCTTACGGAATTCCTTCGCCAACTTTGCTCAATTTGCTCCCAAAGATTCGAACTTTCGCTTTGATACCACTTGGTGCAGTCACGGTTAGGAGGGTCCTCAAAGAGAACTATCCAGATCGTGCAGCGAGAGTAACCACAACGGAAACAACTTAAAGATATGAAGCAAATGCAGTTTTAGTCATTTAGTATATCATAGAATTCAAATACAAGTTGGCTGGCAACATGCGGGCTTACAATTAGGGCTCTTAGGCCTGCTTACATAATATCAGAATATGCACAAGATATAGCTTTGAAGTTTCTTTGCGAAAGAGCCAAACTATCGATTTTTTAAATTATGCGAACTGCTTTCCTAGGCATCTATTACATCATTTTATATCATCTCCAGAACCAAAGATTCCTCTAGGTTGGCCAAGGAAGATCACAAACTCCAATGAAGAGCTGTAACATGTGTACACGGATAGGTCAAACCTAAATGAATGGAACTCCTCCGCAAATGAATGGAATGATGTGCGGATCTCGGGGAAGGTCGGCCACGAACCAATAAACATTGAATGATGTGTCATTTAGCTCTGCAAGTCGTGAAATGCTCCGCAAGTCTTCTCCTTTAGCTGATTGTTTGAGACTATTAGGATGCTCTGTTATGACAAAATAGTCGATCTTTTGATAGCGATATCTTACCGTTACTTGATCCAAATGATTTGAATTTTGGATATGATGTGCATGAATGAATGCAGATGCTAAGTCCAGCTCCGCAAGATTTGAAATACGACTGCGGTAGAATGCGGATCAAAATACAGAAACTGCTACTGACTGAACTAGAAAACAAACTGAAATGCAAATGTTTTTGGTTGATGCAAGATTGCTCTTGAACCAGGGATGCTCTTGCATCATGTTTGGAACATAGTAGCATTCCATTTATAAGACAATTGACACAGTGTGGCAAAAGTACAAGTGGAATTTGTTTATGTGGGATTTAAATAGGAAAAACTTGGCAAACTAAAAAATGAAATATTTACAAAAGAGAAAAAAATTGACAGTTGTATTTAAAAAACAGTATTTTTTTTTCGA
Organism: Cunninghamia lanceolata; assembly: GCA_027924645.1. Taxonomy (NCBI): domain Eukaryota; kingdom Viridiplantae; phylum Streptophyta; class Pinopsida; order Cupressales; family Cupressaceae; genus Cunninghamia; species Cunninghamia lanceolata. The sequence goes on along the minus strand of BSBN01001616.1, from coordinate 1,280,889 downwards.
AAAAACTAGTAATAATTCACAAAGTAAATCCTTAGTTATTGAATAACTTTCAAACTATTCCTGGGTTTTCAAAACAATCACTAATTTTTCCTGGTGTTTTTTTGGGTTTGACTATAGAACGACATAGGAAAACTGGCGAACCACAATAAGTTGTGACTTTTTCTTGATCTTTGCTACCATGATTTGGAAAGAGATGGTCAGTTTACTTGTGCATTAGATTCACATTGACTGTTGTCCATATTCCCACAATTTGGTAGGAGGATGTCAAAAGGCTCAAAACGTATAGGTATAATGAATATTGATATGAGCCCAAGGTGTTAGGAGAATTTTTATGGAACTAGATAGACTAGGCAGATTAATGCTTACTCTAAAAAATCCATAAAGTGGGGATGATAACTTTAACTCTAAAGTTAGGTGTTGTTGGTGAGAAAGGCAAAGACGACAATACGATAATTAGAGGGAGTTGTTGTGGAGACAAAACAAAATATGCTTCAACTAGGTTAGTCTATGTTTCTAGCACCAACAACAAGCAACAGAGCATGCGTGATGCACCATCTGCAAGTATGTCCTTCGACTCTCCCGACTCCTGAGTATCACATGTTTAAAACATAGATTGCAAACTTGGCGAGTCGCTGAGTACTCGCTATTTTTTTGCTTCTGACCTTTTTTGGAGTAAATTTGCCGAGTCTTAGGCATAAAATTTTTGCTGAGTCTGCGTGCGTTTTTTGCCAAATACTCGGCGAGTTCGAGGGTTTGACTTGCTTGCATGCCAAACACGCTGAAAACTCTGAAAAAATGCTGAAAAAAACACGTTTTCGTGGTTTTATAAATCCTATCCACCCATGTTAGATAAACACACAAGCTTTACAACATTGTTTCTTGCTTTTTAAAAAATTATGAAAATGGTTTGCGCCATGAAGATTTGTGTGATTTTGAAGGTCTTCATTTGGGCTTGGTGGTGGGGGCTTTGCCACTTGACCCTGCCCTGTATCACAATAGGGAATGTGCGAGGGGCACTACCCCCTAGACCCTCGCCAAACTCATTTGATACATTTTGTAGCTGTATTTTGCATACAATTTATGTTTTTTTTCAAAAATTCAAATATTTTTTAAGTTGTTGAGTTTTGACAAGTTTTGGCCAAGTCAGAAATTTTTGGTCTGCCGAGTCCAAGTTGAGTTTGAGTTTGTGAACTATGGTTTAAAATATCGAAGTGCACCCATATTCCTCTATTAGCACTAGGTGCAGAGAAAAGGAGTAAATTTTGTGAATGGTTAAGGAATATGGAGAATGACATGGAGGTTGGAAGACCCTCCCATCAAATGGAAATTAATAAAATTGATGATTCTGAGGAAGACATAATTTTTTTTTATCAAAAAAAAAAATCTCAAATTTGAAATACCAGTTCATACAGAGGCTGGGTTTGATATAATTAGGATTGGATTGTGCACAAGTTAATGTACCGTGAGCTTTAGGAGAGCATACCAATTAAATAATGTGTTGAAAAAGGAGTCAATTGAGTATGAGATTGTGGTTGTTAGTGGACTTAGAAGACCTTGGTAATAATGACAATTTATAGGATATGTTGGAATTAATTGCCCAAATTATGAAGTTGTCACAGGAGTGTTTTGGAGATTTAAAAAAAAACTCGCATTGCTATCACTGCCTATTATAAATTTAAATTTCATTATCTGCCATTGATAACCAGACCACACTACACAAATGAAGTATTGATATATGTCTAACAAATTTCATACATTTTATATGGAGGCAAGGCGGTATCATACACATGTACTTAATCTGGAAAAAATGGGTAAAGGAATAACAGAAAACAAATAAATTCAAAGAAACTAATTATCAGTTGGTGTGAGAGAAACATGGTGGGGTCAACAAATAACATACTTTTGGCGGAAAAACAGGAAATGCAGAATGTGATAGAGCAACAAAATGCAATGCTTGGGATGCCTACCAACTACCATAAATGCCTATGTTCAGTTGACAATAGAACCAAAGTTGGGGGCGTAAAAATTGTAGAAGTCATTGGTTCTAGGCAGTAGCTGATAAAGAGAAGCAACATTTGAGGTGATACAGAAATTGAAAAAACTGACCAGAAAGAGGATTTTCATTTACCATGCCAACAACCGGGGATATGATTTGGATGCCACTCCTGCAAGGGATAGAGGGGATTGGAGCAATAATTGCAACACAATCTAGGGGATAAGAAGGTTCACAAGGAAAGCATGTTTTAGAGAGGAAATAGGAGGGCACAATGGTGACAATCCATATTACTATTCTGCCAACCATGGATCCCCATGGGACCACTTGAATGAAGATCTTAGTTCAGTTGCCAAGGCGGATTTAGTTCTAGCAGATTCAAGAAACTAACGACACTGCCCTAGTTTTGAGGAGCAAGTCTAGCCAGTCTGCAGATTGGCTATTTCTTTTGGGGGTGGGGGGATCATTTAGGGAACATAAGGGGCACTTGGTGCATTTTGCATAAATATTAACACAGAATAACTTAGTTCATTTATGCTGCAAGATGTTTATATTTTAATCAACTAGAATGTTTTTATTTTGAAATGGTATTGCTAAATAATTAGCCTTTGGTGATGACCCTTTATATTTTTTAATATTTATATAAAGGGTTGAAATAGTGAAATGTCCATCCATTGCAATCAATAGCTGTTGTTTTCTTTTATTTTGTTATCTGTTGCTTGATGTTAGAAATTACTGTGAAATCTGTGTTATGCTGTACTTCTCATATGTTGTTAAAGACATGTTAGCAAACAAACTTGTTGTTGCGGTGTTTCGTAGAATCAACGTGACTCACCCAATGGGCAGCGACAGGTGCTTGCAATAGTTGGAGAAATCGCGAGTGATTTTCTTTTGTGTTTGAGAGGGGCAACACCCTCATATGATGGGAGAATTATTAGGTTTTTGTATATTTTTAGCTGGAAAGTACAAAGGGGCACAAAAATAGAAAATGGTAAAAGCACAGAGAAACCCTAGATAGACTTGACATGAGGGACTATATAGGATTCCTCAAAAATGAACAGGGAAAACCGTAGTTGAAAAACTCGGACTCGACAAAAACTCGGTAGACCCAAAATTTTTAAAAACTCGGGACTTGCCAAAAACTCGGGGAAAAACTCGGCAATAACTCGGCAAACCGAATTTTTAAAAAAATATTCTTAAAAAACACACATTTCTGAAATTGTAGAATGCATTGCTCATTTCCTTCATATATAAATCAAAATTAAGAGTTTAATACATATCATAGACAAAAAAAAGAGTTCAACCTTCGAATACATATGAAATTCCAGTTTGATAATACATATCATAGACCAAAAAAAGAGTTCCATCATCACTAGAAAATCTAAATCATAAATTTCTTCTACGACTAAAGCTCAAAAGAGTTTTGTTTCTCTATGTGGGTGGTACGGAAGTGGCTGGTATAGCCAGGGTATGCTCAACAAGATCCTCATCTATAGGATCACGCGGTACATGTGAGGAACCCGCCCTTGATGGCACATCAATATCATCTGACTCTGTCTCTGAATCCTCATATGCTGGGACATTTGCTTGCCATTCAGCTGTATCCCTCTCCATAGCATCTATATCATCATCATCAAGTGATGGATCAACATCAACATCCGCAGCAATCCAATCTGAATATGGATCAATGTCGTCAAGGTCCAATGCTTGATATGATTCTTGGCCTTCTACCTTCTTCTCATGCAATTGAAGGTTGTACTGCACATAGACAAGGTCATTCAAGCGCTTTTGAGTCAACCTGTTGCGCTTCTTTGTGTGAATGGCCTCAAAAACACTCCAGTTGCGCTCACAACCAGATGCACTACAAGGCTGGGATAAAATCCGGATGGCTATCTTTTGAAGATTAGGCGTTGAGGAACCATAATCATCCCACCATAAATCTGCAAGGATAACATTTATAACTTTGTAAGGATTTTAGTAAACTTAAAAATTAAAATAAATAGTAAATGAAAAATAAACATATGTTTTTTACCTGGTTGTAGAATGGATCTCCTACGAATGGCATCTCTTGAAGAAAAAAAAGGCCCATCCGCATTCTTATAGGCCTGTAACTCATTGAGTATGATGTCTCGAAGGTTATCATCAAAGACCAACCTCTCCATGCATGTGTTCAAGCCAAGCTTAACCTCTGCATCTGCTTTGAATGAAGAGGAGAAGAAAAACGCGGGGTTCAAATAGTAACCAGCAGCATGAATACGTTGGTGGAGTTGTCGATTCCACCTCCGGTCAATAATGCGCCATATGGGTTCATATTTTGTTTTATTCGACCCATACAAATGCTGAATGGCCTCTTTGGCCTTATCCATGGCCTCATATAGATACCCCATGGGCTTTTGATTCCCATCCACCAATCGTAGAACCCTAACCAACGGTTCTGACACCTAAATCAATAGTGGATGAAAATAAAATTAGAGAATTATAGTAATTGAAATTCAACAAATATAAATATAATTTTTTTACAAAATCAGCAAATTTTAACATTAGCAAATAAATAAATAAATAAAAATTAGTGTTTGAAAACTTACCTTGATGATCTCCTCCATGGCTTTTTCCATGCCATCATCATAAACTGCCTTCTCGACCCTCTTTGCTTCCGGCTTCCTATGATAAGGACTCTCTATCCACCTTTCGGCCACAAACATGCGCCTAAGGTGGGGCAATAATGCTGCTATACTTTGCAAGGTAAGGAAATTAGTGGCAAAGTGTGTGACTCCTGATCGTGTGAGCTCCTTGCCACCAGTGTACTCTCTCATAAGATTTAGGACCCATGTGTGGTTGTAGATGTATTTTGTGATATTTCTTGCCTCTTCAACCACATTCTTCACCCAACTTATTTTTCCAATGTCCTCAAGAAGAAGGTCAATACAGTGGGCAGCACAAGGGCTCCATAAAATGGTCGGATGCCTTGCCTCTAGAAGTCTACCGACTGCCACATATGCAGCTGCATTGTCAGTCACTATTTGGACGACATTTTCCACTCCCACCTCCATCACCACCTCATTCAACATGTTGCACAAGGTTTCTGCATTTTTTATTTGATTGGAGGCATCAACTGACTTTGAAAAGACTAGCTGCCCTGCTGAAGCCACTAAAAAATTGATGAGAGTCCTGTTCCTGCCATCTGTCCATCCGTCAGATAAAATAGTGCAGCGTTTTCTTTTCCAAATTTTCCTCTGATCCTGTACTAGTAGATGTGTGTGTTCGACCTCCTCCTGCAACAATGGGCCACTCAACTTATGACGACTTGGGGCCTTGAACCCCTTACCTGCCACAGTCAATGCAGTGACCAAGTGCTCCCAATAAGGACTCGAAGCGACATTGAAGGGAATATTGTTATAGTACCAAAATCGTGCACATGCCAACTTTGTCTCACAATGCACCTCTCTATTCCATGTATTTGTAAGACCATCCAATGAAGGTTGCACACCAGGAGTGTTCTGAGGAACAAAAAAGCTATCAAGCCCTTTTCTTGATCGTCGTATCCGTGGCCCAATGGAAGGCGTAGAAGAGGCCTCTACACTTGCACCTCTATAATCTGACCTTGTAGAACTCAAATCTCGGTTTGGGGCTGCCATTGCCTATGCTGCTCTCTTTTTAGCTTCTTTCTTTCGTTCATAATCCATAAGGAGGACGTGTGCCTCCCTCTGAGCCTCCACAGGAACTTTGTCACATATCTCAACATCATTGCAAGGGACTTGTGCAAGGTGGTATTTAAGTCGATTAATGCCTCCGGACATATGTTTAGTGCAATGGTTACAAATGACATCTCCTCGCTTTGGACCTGGGGTCCCATGTTTCCAGCAAGGGTCTTTAGGTTTGCCGCCGATTCTTCTACCTCCAGTTCCACTTGCAGAAGCCATAAGTTATAACCTGTTACCTATCAAAAAAGAGACAACAAAAAAGGTTCAATTAAAAATTTAAATTGACAATAACACAGTTGTTGTATTTTGACATTTTTGCTATAAAAAACAAACGAGATTCGAAATTATAAAAAGACTATCATATGAAAGGAGAGATTTTGGACTGTATTATAATTTATTTATAAAATGTGTTTTATAATTTATTTATAAAATTTTGACAGTAATTTCCTATTTATTATTAAATGATTGGTCACTGTATCATAAAAAATAAAAATTAAAAAATGACTGTATCATATGAAAGAAGAGTTTTTGGACGAATTGTTAAAATTTATATAGGATTATGATGATTTTAATTTTCAATTTTTTTATTTAGTGACTAATAAAAAAACCGAAATTTTAAAAAGACTGTATCATATGAAAGGAGAGATTTTGGACAAACTGTCAAAATTAATATGGACGAGTCACGAATTGTTAAAATTTTTATAGGATTATGATGATTTTAATTTTCGATTTTTTTAGTCAATGACTAATAAAAAAATCGAAATTTTAAAAAGACTGTATCATATGAAAGGAGAGATTTTGGACGAACTGTCAAAATTTATATAAATTTTGACAGTTCGTCCAAAATCTCTCCTTTCATATGATACAGTCATTTTAAAATTTTAAAATTTATAATCGATCCAAAATTTTAAAATGTCATAGTTCGTCGAAAATCACTCCAAAATTTGGACAGCTCGTCCAAAATCTCTCCTTTCATATGATACAATCTTTTTAAAATTTTTTAATAGTTCGTCCAAAATCTTACCTTTGCCCTTCGATTTCACCTCTGAATGAGAAGATTTCGCTTGTAAAAGAGAAGATTTCGCCGCTGAATCGCGCCGCCGGGTGGGAGAAAAGTTTTCGCGCCGCCGGGAGGGTTTCGCCGAGTTCACAAAATGCAAAGTTACGCTTTAGGGTTTTCGTTTTTATGTCTTTTAAGTGTTTAAAATTTAACATGTTTTTATGTGCCGATTTTTGGAGGTTTAACTCGCTTTTTTTGGCGATTTTTTGCTAAACACCTCGCTGCGAGTTTTTTCAAAAACCTAGGCTGAGTTTTGCAGAGAAAAACTCGCCCCAGGATTTGCCTCGCGAGTAATCGCGGGTCAAGCGGTTTATTGGCGAGTATTTCAACTATGGGGAAAACAATGGACGAAAGGGCAGCTTTGTAGAATTAAATAAAAATGCTAAGTCTAACCCTACATACGCGAACAATAGAAAGTAAAGGTTTAACTGTTTATTGCTTTTCGTAAAATATGCAAGGGAAAGGATGAAGAAATGTATTTTCATACCAAACTTGAGAATAGCGTAAAAACTCATGAGGAATGGAAAGGAGACACAAAGTCCTGCAAACCATTCATCATATTCCTTTGAAACTGAAAACAAAGTTTCAATTCTTTCCATGCACATAAAATATGGAGAATAAACAAAGAAGAGATTTTAGATTAGACATAGGAATGACATAAAATCCCAAGAAGAATCTGAATACACAAAGTTCTGTAGAAATCTTCTCATTTCTTCACAAATGGGCTCAAAGTCCCAGGTTATTCCTTGTACAATCTGCTGTGTGTATTTGGCAAAAAGTAGTAATCCTTTACAATGCCTTCACTTTGCAATTTATTATTTATAGAAAAATCAGTTTTCTCCCCCACATAACTGTATAATTCCCTCTCTTATTTTAACTTTATACACATTTGGAATAAAACATAAAAGTTAAAATGAGTGTGCAATCCATGACTTATTAAAATAATTACATTGCAAACTTTGGAAAAATGTCTTTATAATAAAATATTAAATCTTTGTTGAAATTTGATGTGGGAGTGCTTGTTGCAGCATTTTGTCGAACATTTGGCATGCACTGGCTGTAGGTGAACATTCTTCAAAGCATTTTGTCAAACATTCCACATGTATGTCTTTGTTGCCTTCACACAATACCTGCATTAGTCAAACGGTTAATATGTTTTGTGTCATGTCCCTATAATGATTTATAATTGAATCATTTATTTAAATAATAAGTTAGCCTTATGTAAACTAAATATATAATATATTTATTTAAACATATTATTAATATGTATTATTTAATAAATAATATATTATAAATATATCTAATAATATAAATACAAATATTATTATCATTATCTTATATTGTAATATAAATATAAATAATATAATATAAATTATATATCATTTATTATGATATAAATGATATAATATAAATAAATAATAATTTAAATAAACATCTTTTAACCTATCCTCTTATGATAAGGGAGTTACGTATGGTTAGAACTAGTTTTACCACAAAAGGGAATTAATATAAAGTAATAAAAATTATAAGAGGGTAAGTATGTCTTTTACCACCGAGCATAATAAGAGACGCGCCTCTTCGAACATACCCCTTGAAAGGGAAATAAATAAAGGTTGTGAGATAGAAGGAAAGGATCATCGGAAAAAAATATAAAAAGAGAATCGGATAAATACATATATTTAGATCTGCATTATATATATATTTCTGAGTCATAAGTAGGAAAGATATCATAAATTAATATGTAGAGATATCTACATCAGCAGTAAAAGGGAGGAACGATTCAAGTAAATATATATATATAGTAGATAAAGGATGTGATGTATATTTATGATAATACTATAATAATAATGATATTATAATAACAATAATAAATAATATATAACTATTATGGGTGGAACAAGTTCTTCCATTCTTGTTTATGGTCTTTCTTGGCTATATGGTCTAGCTGGAGTAGAGATTGAACTTCAAGAAATAGCCAATGCTCTTATAAATACACAAATGTATAACTCTCGAGGAATTTGGATTGCACTTGTATCTATAACGGTAGGAATTGCATTCAAGCTTTCTCTAGTTCCTTTTCATCAATGGAGCCCCGATGTATATGAAGGAGTGCGATTCGTTTTACAAATTATTACATTTCTAAATCTCTTTTTTAGAGATGTTTCTATTTATAAAAACTCTATAGATATGTGGAAGAAAAGACTTTTATTCCCACTTGGACTAAGACATAACTTTTACCAAAATTTTTTTGCATTAAATTAAAGTAAAGAAAAGTAAGAAACAAATAACTTTTACAAGTTAGTTATTATGGGTAGTTTTTACAAAGGATCAGATTAATGACGTGTACAATATTTTTATTCTTAACATAGATGCTACATAGTAAGTTTTAATTCTTCAAAAACTATGAGTGTAAAAAAAAACCATTCGTCGACAAAAAGATTACCCTAAGATGAGTATCTCATTACTATTCAGAACGAATTAAATCAGATGGTTTTACTTTTTTTCTTTTTGACTCTTTCATAACTGAAGTTTTAAAAATAAGAAATAATAAATGATTTACCATAAGAACCGCTGAGTAAGGATTCCTCGAAAAGTTAAGGATTAGCGATTCTTTCTATCAATTGAATAGATTCAATCTTATACATACACGAGGAATTATAATGATAATGAATAAGTAATATATTATATAGTTATGTTAATAATAAAATAACAATAGAATTCAAGTGCTGGCAAGCAATCAAATATATATACACATATCTACTGGGTGTGAAATATATATTATAATATATATAAACAACAACAGTTAGGAAGAAGGAACAATCTGCAGGTAAGTCTCTTCTTTTACTTAATTAATATTCAAGTATATATGAACTTATGACTGTCATACAATGGATATTTCATAGATGATCTTGTAATTAGCATATGTTGATTTTATATGAGGGTCCAACTAGGAATGCCAATAATGAATAATATGAGTACAAGAAATTTATAAGTTCATAATATGAATATGAGAAAGATAGTATGAAATCTTATATTTGTTTAGTCATGTTCAAAATTGAGATCAAATCTGAATATAGAGTAAACATATGCATAACATATTATACTAGAATATGCATTTGTAAAGGCTAAATAACTGGGTTTAGTCAAATAATATTGAAACATGAAATTATGGAATAGATAAGGAGAAATTATACCCAAGAGATAAGAGGACTTAGTGTTAATCCACCCAACACTATGAAGAGGAAATCAAGGTTAGGGTTGGCAATTGACCAAGGATGGGTTAGATGGGTCTAGGGTACCTACTTCAAGAAAAGGCCCTTATCTCCAAATGGTCTAGGGTACCTTATAAGACAAGTGGCTAGGCCTTTGATTCGTGTGGTCTAGGGTACCCCGAGTCAAAGGAAGGCCTTAGGATGGCCTATGGACTCGAGTAGGTCTAGGGTACCTCTCGTAGTCAAGGAAAAGAAGAACCTAAATCTGTTGGATTGCACCCTAACAAGTTCACTCTCATAGGGTGGAGGGTTTGATTAACAATAGGCCCAAGTATATGTCTTCCATGGTAACATGAGACTTACATAATAGATCTATGATAATAAGAAAGCATATAGTTTATGTTTAATTGTCATAGAAAGAGGAATTGAATAATAATGTACTCTTTTACAAGTTGAAATTGTTTGCAAGGTTGCGGAAAATTTGACTTGCTAGAAGGGGACATTACATTTTGTTTATGTTTCCAAAGTTCTCGTGCTTCTACTTTCAGTATACATGTTAATCAAGGCACTTGCAACTTCAACCTCTGACAAAAATCTGCTTCTGAATAGTATTCTAATAGTTCTTCATACACTTTACTATTATATTGTAACTTGAATGAAATATTCCCTGCAACCATTGCACTTGAACAACATACCAACTCATAAGTGCTTTGCTTTGTAACACCCAATGCATTAATGTCTGTATTACTTCTATATCCAGAGGCAAAGTCCTCTATTGGGGCAACATTAACCAAAGAGTCCCTAAGGGCAAATGACAAGGTCTTCTACTATAATGAATCTGAGTTATTGGGAGTTAAGTTCTAAAGAGAAAGTTCCTCTCCAACATCATCTTGTGAAATGTCTGAAGATGCCTGGCATAATCTTTGCACTAAAGGAGTTTCTCCATCAATATCACCAATCTTTGCTTTTGACAATCTTGAACTTGAAGAAGAGAACGTCAGCTCACAATTGAACATAGATACACATGATGCCAAGTCAGGAGCCTTTAACTTTGATAGTTCCAACCTCTGTATAGCCCTCCCATCATAAAAAGGGAAAGCAAAATTATATTTCTTGCTTTTGTTGGGAACAGTGCTACACTGCTTGAGATCCATGTTGCACGAGCAACATCAAGCTCTACATCAATATTGGACCTTGGTGTCTTTAAGCTACTTTCTGTAGTCATTGCAAAATCATTTAAAGGAAGCATACATGATACAGACTGACTATGATAATGGAGACTATAAACACATATTACAATAACAGCAGCAGTTGGAAAAGGTACAACCAAAAGTCTATAGGTGTCATGTGGAAGGTTAGGAGTAGACCAAATAAGAGGATACTGCTTTAAAGTCACGCTGACACTGTCAGCTAAAAACATGCATGTGTGATGCTTCCATGCTACATGTCCTGCCCATGCTGGCTCCCTTTCATTAAGTATGACCATCATAGGTTCGATATATCCTTTTATAAATGTGAAATCTTTCACATGCTTCATATCCAAATACATGTTCCAGCGTGCCATTTTGGAGGTCTTTCCCTTGAGATAAGAACAGTTTTGAGGTACAACTCATCGAAATCTGTCCTGTGTTCTTCAAACAAAGGAGAAATGTTTGTATGATATTCTAATAATACTACAGTTAAACCTGAGCTATTTTCCATTTTGATAGCATTCTGCAGCTCTCTAACATAAAGTTTGAAAATATTCAGCACTTCATAAAGGAGACGAATAAGATTCTCTTGGTAGCCCTACATAAGTGTATTGATGCCTGATGCAGAGTAGGGGTTGATTTCTTAAACTCCACAAACATGACCTGACTGATCAGACTTAGGGTGGACAGCAAACTTACAAAACATGGCACCAAGGCCTTCATTTAGGAACCCAAATTGGTTTGGGTATGTGGGATGACTACCAACACTTGAGGAGGACATGAGACATGTTCTTTTGACCAATGGAGGCTTACCAAACTCATAAGTTAGCCTAGCAAGTTGTCCTACCCAATGTTCCTTCACAAAGGGCCTATTTCCCTTGTAGCCCTAGAAATGAGGTTCATAGGGCTTAACTCCTAAACTTTCCAAACAACTCCCAGAACTCTTTAGCTTTTTAGATACCCATTAAGGCCCTCTGTAACATACTTGACATGCAGGTGTTTTGGAACACATGCCTTGAAAAATGACTGTTCCTGCTGTTCCAAGGGGCAATTAGCCCTAGGTTTACAAAGGAAGTACCCTACCAGAGTGACCCAGAACTTCCTAACCAATTCCAAGACTTAGTATGGATTGCAAATGGATGGATTCAATAGGTTTTGGACCTCCTTGGGCATTTCAAACTAGTTTTCTAACTCAATCTTCCTCTAGCTATCACCAATGGCTTAATACATAGAGATATCAAGCCATTTCTTCACCAAATCTTGTCTTAGACTGCTCCCCTGCATCTGCACACAAAACCCAATACAAAATACACCTAACTAAAGCCAATGCATCCATTTTGGGGCCCCAACACAGTGATTTGGGTCAGAACCCCATCGATTTCTTTAAACCCTCCAAAACCCTCTTAGAAACAGCAAAATGAGGACAGTGATTAGAAAATTCTTTTGCAGCAATGTCAAGACCCCCAAATGGAATGAAATGAAAGGTAAGACACTATATTACACCATCCAAAAGCTTAGAGCCCTTGACCTGACTGTACGGGCATGTACTGCAGCAAGGAACAGCGAATTTCACAGTAAAAAGCAGCAAACAGTCTTTTACTTCTATATTTTCTCTTCTCAAACTTCAATACATACCTTCCCATGAGATAAAATGGGATAAATATAATGCAAATCATCTCTTCCCATTGTGCAAGATTTCTTTTCTATCCAAAAGGCAAAAAGGATTACTAATTTCCCACTAATTTCACTAATTTTAGCCTTATGAATGTTTTTTCTAAACATAGCACATGCTATTTGGAGTTCCACTACTAGTTTGACTTCTAGAATAGAGGGAATGGTTTCTAAAACAGAGAGAGTGGTCTGACTCAGACCTTATTGCAATAATAAACTAATACATGACTCCACCTAGGCTCAAAATGAGCACAAAATCCAAAATTTGAAGGCTCTTAGTGAGCATACAAGTCAAAATTAACTATGGTGGTCTCTGCACCATACAACCGGGGTGAAAAGATTTCAATCTCTTGATGAAATGAGCTCTTGGACAGAGGTTCCATGTTGCTTGATATCTTCTTCTGTCATCCATGTAGCATCTTCAATTGGCAAACCAAGCCATTTCACCAAATGTTTATTGTAGACTTTGTTTCTTGTCCTCTTAACCTCTCTTGTGTCCAAGATAGTTTCAAGCTTCACTGGCTGACTAGGTGGGAGATCCCTTATCCAATCCTCATCAGCAACCTCCTCTGTTTCTTCATCTGCAACATTGGGTCCTTTGAAAGGATACAGGTCTGCAACATTGAAAATGGGTGAGAGAGCAACTCCAGGAGGGAGTTCTATCTCATAAGCATTCTGACCAAACTTGTGGACCACCTTGCAGGGTCTTATCTTCTTCATCATCAGTTTTGTATATCTGCCCTTGGGCAGTCTCTCCTTCCTCAGATGAGCCAGCACCATGTCACCTACTTTGTATTGAACATCTCTCTTTCTTAGATCAGCTTTCTCCTTGTACTTGGCAACACTCTTTTCAAGAGTTTCTCTTACTTGGTGATGTATCTCCTTCATGGCTGTGGCAAAATCTTCTCCTTGTGCACTCCTGTTGTCTACTCCTCTTAGGTCTCTCAGCTCATAAATTCCTCTTGGCTTCATACCATACGCTACTTCAAAGGGTGTTCTTCCAATGCTCCTGTTAATAGAGTCATTGTAGGCATATTCGGCTTGGGGCAGCAGTAGATCCCATGACTGATTATGCTCCTTTGTTAGGCACCTCAATAGGTTTCCCAAAGACCTATTTACAACTTCAGTTTGCCCATCTGTTTGGGGATGGTAGGCAAAATTGAAAGTTAGATTTGTTCCCAGCTTCTTCCACAAAGTTCTCCAAAAGTGACCAATGAACTTGGAATCTCTGTTAGACACTATTGTCAAAGGCAATCCATGGATTCTTACAATTTCCTTGAAGAATAGACCAGCAATATGAGAGGCATCATTAGTGGACTTACAAGTAATGAAATGTGCCATCTTACTAAATCTATCTACAACAACAAAAATGCTGTCATAACCTCTTTGTGTCTTGGGCAGACCTAGAACAAAGTCCATGCTGATTGACTCCCATGGCTGATTGGGTATTGATAAAGGTTGATATAAACCTGCATTAGAGCTTGATCCTTTAGCCCTCTGGCATATCACACAACTCTCCACAAACTTCTTCACATCATTATGCATCTTAGGCCAATGGTAAAACCTCTTGACCTGCTCCAAAGTTTTGTCATAACCAAAATGACCACTCATGCTACCACAGTGCTTTTCCCTGATCAGATTTGCTCTTATGGAGCATCTTGGCACACACAACTGAGCTCCCTTGAATAGTAAACCATCTTGTACTACAAACTCAGAAAATTCATTGTGAAAGACATCTTGGGACTGATTGCAAACAACAAAAACATCACTGAAATCTTCATCATTCTCATACATACCTTTAAGTGCATCAATACCTACACTCTATAACTTGATCTCCTGCACCATCATGGACCTTCTACTCAGAGCATTAGCAACTTTGTTTGCTTGCCCTTTCTTGTGTTTGATGGTGAATGTGTAGGCCTGCATATACTCCATCCACTTCATGTGTCTGTGACTCAACTTATTTTCGCTGTTCAAGAAACTCAAAGCATGGTTGTCTATGAAGACAATAAACTCCTTAGGCAATAGATAGTGCCTCCACGTCTTGAGCGATTGTACCATAGCATAAAGTTCAAGGTCATAGGAAGAGTACTTCCTCTTAGCTTCATTGAGTTTTTCACTGAAGAATGCAACCGGTCTCCCATCTTGACTTAGGACTGCACCTTTGGCATATCCACTTGCATCACATTCAATTGTGAACACCTTGCTGAAATCAGGGAGTGCAAGAATAGGTTGTTGAGCCACCCTTGTCTTCAAGTATTCAAAGCTTTTCTCAGCTTCCTCTGTCCATTGAAACTTTCTCTTCTTATCTCCTTTGATAGTATCCAGAATAGGAGAACAAATGTGATTGAAATTCTTGATAAACTTTCTATAAAATGTGGCCAAACCATGGAAACTTCTTACCTCTGCTGCTGTTCTAGGAGTTGGCCAGCTGAGTATGGCTTCTACCTTGGATGGATCCATCTTTAGTGTACCTTTGGAGATCACAAACCCAAGATAGACAAGCTCCTCTTTCATGAATTCACACTTCTTGAGGTTGATCATCAGTTTGTCCTCATTCAATCTCTTCAACACCATGTCTAAATGCTGCAAGTGTTCTTCTTTGGTTCTGCTGTACACAAGAATGTCATCTAGATAGACTACCACAAACTTGCCTATGAAATGCTTGAGAACTTCATTCATAAGTCTCATGAATGTACTTGGGGCATTTGATAACCCAAATGGCATTACTAGCCACTCATAAAAACCTTCATTTGTCTTGAATGTTGTCTTCCATTCATCACCCTCTCTTATTCTTATCTGATGATAACCACTCTTTAAATCTATCTTATAAAAGTAACATGCATCACCCAAACTATCCATTAGATCTTCTATCCGAGGTATTGGGAATCTATACCTGATGGTTATCTTGTTGATGGCTCTAGAATCAGTGCAAAGTCTCCATTCTCCACCCTTCTTAGGTGCTAGGACAGTTGGAACAGCACAGGGACTCAAACTCTCCTTGATCAGCCCTTTGTCCAATAGCTCTTGGATATGATTTTTGACCTCTTCATTTTGCTGTGGTGTCATCTTGTATGCTGCCTTGTTTGGCAAATTTGCACCAGGGATGAGATTAATGTGATGGCTTACATCTCTGACAGGAGGTAGTGAGCTTGGTAGGTCTTTCACCACTATGTCTTCATACTTGTCCACTAGGACCTGCACCTCCTCTGGTATCTTTTCTACCTCTTTTTCTGCCTTGATTGTCACAGGCTTGCCAATGATGGCATAACCAACTTCTCCTTCCTTTAGTGTCTTCAAAAACTCTTTCTCTTTCACCATCATCACGCTTGGTCCTTCATGGATTGCTGCACCATCTTCTTTTATGGGTGTAAGATTGTAGGTCACTCCATCCTTCACAATCATGTATGTATTCTCTTCTCCATCATGTTTGGCCTTTCGGTCAAATTGCCATGGTTTGCCTAAGAGCAGATGGCATACACCCATAGGGATGATATCACACAAGATCTTATCCTTGTAGCCACCAATGTTAAACTCCACCCAAGCTTGTTCATTCACAAGTACTTGCTAACCCTTGTTGAGCCATGATACCGTGTAGGGTGTAGAGTGAGGAATCTTCTTTATCTTCAACTTTTCTACCATTTCCAGAGACACAAGATTGTCAGTAGAACAAGAATCAACAATTACCTTACATACCTTTCCTTGTGCTTTGCAGAGTGTTCTGAACAAGGCCTTTCTCTGTGGGGGCTCTTTGGCTGATGGTACCTTCAGCAATGGCCTTCTTATCATTAAGGATTCTCCTGCCTCTGGGCCTGCATGCACAGAATGTGAGTTTACACTCTCTTGGTCCTCCTCTTGCACTATGTGGACTCTTCTATCACCTCCATGTGAACTTGATGCTTGTTTGTTTGGACATTTGAATGTCGGATGTCCAACTTGATTACAGTTGTAGCACTTGCCTGTGAAGGTGCTTGACCCTCTACCATGGCCTCCAAACCTGCCTCTACTATTTGATCTCCTTCCTCTGAAGCTGCTCTTTCACTTGACTCTCCTCTTGGTTCATGGTTCTCCTTGTTGCTGTCATTTGTTTCTCCTTGCTGCTTCTATACTCTTCCACCAAAGTTTCCTCTTCCTATGAAGTTCTTTCCTCTACCCCTTCCATTTTGTTCTTGTTTCCTCTTGATCTTCTCCTCAGCTCTTACTGCCAACTGGAAGCATTCTTCCACATTCCTAGGTGTAGTGAGACTTAGTTCATCTTGGATATTGAACCTAAGCCCATTCATGTATCTAGCAATCTTCTCAACTTCATCCTCATTATGGCCAGTTCTCATACTGAGCTTATGAAACTCCTCTGTGTAGGCCATTACATCCATCTCTTTTTGTTTCAAGTTCTGCAACCTTCTGAAGGTTTGAATGGCATAATCTTTTGGAAGGAATTGACCCTTCACCTTAGACACCATCCGGTCCCATGAACTGATTTTGGTTTTTCCTTGTCTTATTCTTTCTGACTGAACATAGATCCACCATGTCAGTGTTGCTCCCTTCAACTTGGTCTTTGCCAGTTTGACTTTCTTTTCTTCAGGTATCTCTTTGTACTCAAAGTAGTTATCTAAAGAATCAATCCAGTCTAGTACCTCCTCACTGTTCATCTTACCCTCATACATGGGCAACTCCATCTTGACATCAGTGCTTTCTCCTTTCACAGTTTGTAGCATCTTCATAAACCTTTTTGCATTTGGATCCATCTCTGTCTCATTGGATCCCTCTTGAGGGTCTACATTCTCACCCTCACACTCTTGGTCATTGTCTTCCTCAATGACCCCACCTCTTCTCAGGTTTGCTTCAATGGCTGCAAGTCTGGTTAGGACTCCTTCTTGAGATTCCTTCATCAATCTCACTTTTTTAGTGAGGACTGGACTGTTCTTAGGAGGCATCTTGTACTCATTCTTCTTCTTCACTCTTTCCCAATCAGAACTTGTGCTCTGATACCACTTGATGCAGGGCAGGGGATGATTTCTTAAACTCCACAAACATGACCTGACTGATCAGACTTAGGGTGGACAGCAAACTTACAAAACATGGCACCAAGGCCTTCATTTAGGAACCCAAATTGGTTTGGGTATGTGGGATGACTACCAACACTTGAGGAGGACATGGGACATGTTCTTTTGACCAATGGAGGCTTACCAAACTCATAAGTTAGCCTAGCAAGTTGTCCTACCCAACGTTCCTTCACAAAGGGCCTATTTTCCTTGTAGCCCTAGAAATGAGGTTCATAGGGCTTAACTCCTAAACTTTCCAAACAACTCCCACAACTCTTTGCTTTTTAGATACCCATTAAGGCCCTCTGTAACATACTTGACATGCAGGGTACTTTGTTTTGGAACACATGCCTTGAAAAATGATTGTTCCTGCTGTTCCAAGGGGCAATTAGCCCTAGGTTTACAAAGGAAGTACCCTACCAAAGTGACCCACAACTTCCTAACCAAGTCCAGGACTTAGTATGGATTGCAGATGGATGGATTCAATAGGTTTTGGGCCTCCTTGGGCATTTCAAACTAGTTTTCTAACTCAATCTTCCTCTAGCTATCACCAATGGCTTAATACATAGAGATATCAAGCCATTTCTTCACCAAATCTTGTCTTAGACTGCTCCCCTGCAGCTGCACACAAAACCCAATACAAAATACCCCTAACTAAAGCCAATGCATCCATTTTGGGGCCCCAACATAGTGATTTGGGTCAGAACCTCATCGATTTCTTTAAACCCTCCAAAACCCTCTTAGAAACAGCAAAATGAGGACAGCGATTAGAAAATTATTTTGCAGCAATGTCAAGACCCCCAAATGGAATGAAATGAAAGGTAAGACACTATATTACACCATCCAAAAGCTTAGAGCCCTTGACATG
Source organism: Cunninghamia lanceolata (assembly GCA_027924645.1). Taxonomy (NCBI): domain Eukaryota; kingdom Viridiplantae; phylum Streptophyta; class Pinopsida; order Cupressales; family Cupressaceae; genus Cunninghamia; species Cunninghamia lanceolata. The sequence goes on along the minus strand of BSBN01001616.1, from coordinate 1,262,152 downwards.
ACTGTACGGGCGTGTACTGCAGCAAGAAACCAGCAAATTTCACAGTAAAAAGCTGCGAACAGTCTTTTACTTCTTTATTTTCTCTTCTCAAACTTCAATACATACCTTCCCACGAGATAAAATGGGATAAATATAATGCAAATCATCTCTTCCCATCGTGCAAGATTCCTTTTCTATCCAAAAGGCAAAAAGGGTTACTAATTTCCCACTAATTTCACTAATTTTAGCCTTATGACTGTTTTTGCTAAACATAGCACATGCTATTTGGAGTTCCACTACTAGTTTGACTTCTAGAATAGAGGGAGTGGTTTCTAAAACAGAGAGAGTGGTCTGACTCAGACCTTATTACAATAATAAACTAATACATGACTCCACCTAGGCTCAAAATGAGCACAAAATCCAAAATTTGAAGGCTCTTAGTGAGCATACAAGTCAAAATTAACTATGGTGGTCTCTGCACCACACAAAGCAGGGATGCTTGTACAGATGCAATTCTCATGAAGGCATTCTTTGATGTGGTAATGAATGTGCTCAATCTAATCAGCAGGCAGGACCATCTGAAAAGCTTGCAACATGCTAGATTTAAACCAGCCTTTACATGTTTCTCGGCAGACTGAACAAGAGCTCCAGCAAAGGCTTTTACAATTATAGGTTCACTTAGAGCCTTTGATATGACATCCTCCACAGCTACTTGAGATGGATGATCATCATATATAAATAATGTTTTTAAAAATATCATCTTTCAATAGTGCAGCACAATCAATACTTATCCAGAAGAGGGATAATGCTGTCACAGAAAACTGCTATTTCTGCTTAGTTGAAGAAGTATAAACCTCCTGGCTGGCAGCCTGCCAATGGGATTTGCTTTAGAGTTTCTAAAAATGTTTTCAACAAATCTATTTTATGTGTAACCTGCGATCATTGCAGTCCATGAGGCCACATTTCTTTGTGGCATTCTGTCAAACAGTTTGTTGCATTGTCAATATTTCCATGTTCTGCATACATTTCAGGCCTGGGCAGTTGCAACAGCAGTGTCAATCTGTGCATTTCCAAATATAACAGTTAACAAAAATCCCCCTTCCCTTACGCTTCGATAGATGTCCACACTTTGTTCCAAAGCTGCCATTTTGGCATAGACATGGGAGGATGCTGGTAAAGGTTACCTACAGGCTGCGTAGATGCTAGCGAAGCTTGCGGATTTTGGCTTTACACATGCCAACTGCATTTGTTTGCATGTTTATAAAGCCCTTTTAACAAATCCATTTTGTCCATATCTTGCAATCATGCTGTTCCATGCTGTCAAATAGTCCATGCGCCTTATTTAATGAATTCTCACCTTGCATTTATAGTCAGCAGGGCAGGAAGGATCTATGGTGGGCTCTTCGAATGTATTTGCAGATGAATTTGCATGGTGGGGTTGCATAAGACAGGAGCAGAGAGCTGTTTTGCAAGTTTTGAGAATGTGTGAAGGCGTAGGAAAAGTCTGCATGCCTGTTTGTTTTTTGTATTCATTATGTTTTGTGTTGCGTGGAGAAACGGGGGGCAAGAACGTGAAGGTAATTTGCAAGCTTTAAAATCTATGCGCACAGAGGAGACATCCGTGCATCAATTGCCTTTTGATAGCTTTTGCGGAGTAATAAGGGGTGGAAGTACAAAGTGGGAACACAGGTATCCTTTGCAAGATTTTTATTATGTGCACATATAATGCAAAAGTCTGCGATTCACTTTGTGTTCCTTGCTTTGCGGGATTGCGGAAATTGGAGACGCATATGCAATTTGCAACTTTATATGTAAATGTGCATTGCAAGTCCGTCTCTTCGCTTCTTGCTTTATCAAATGAACTTATAACTTTTTCCTTTACCTTTGCGGCGCATATGCAATTTGCAACTTTATATGCAAATGTGCACTGTAAGTCCATCTCTTCGCTTCTTGCTTTATAAAATGAACTTTTAACTTTTTCCTTTACCTCTGCGGGATTGCAGAAATCAGGAACACATGCAATTTGCAATTTTTTTTTTGTAAATGCGAGTTGTAAGTCTGTTTCCCACTTTTCCCTTTTAATGTAAAATAATTGTATTTATTATGTTTTGTGTTGTGTGGAGAAATGGGGGGCAAGTACATGAAGATAATTTTCAAGCTTTAAAATGTATGCACACATAGGAGAAGTCCGCGCATCAATTACCTTTTGATAGCTTTTGCAGAGTATTAAGGGGCGGAAGTACAAAGTGGGAGCACAAGTGTGTTTTGCAAGATTTTTATTATGTGCACATATAATGCAAAAGTCTGGGATTCACTTTGTGTTCCTTGCTTTGTGGGATTGCGGAAATTGGAGACATGTATGCAATTTGCAACTTTATATGCAAATGTGCATTGTAAGTCCGTCTCTTTGCTTCCTGCTTTATAAAATGAACTTATAACTTTTTCCTTTACCTTTGCGGGATTGTGGAAATCAGGAACACATATGTAATTTGCAATTTTTTTTGTAAATGTGAGTTGCAAGTTTGTTTCCCACTTCCACTTTTTAATGTAAAATAATTCTTTTTTGCCTTGTATCACGTAGAAATTTGAGCTTGATTTGCAATTTGCAATATTTGCGGAAATGTGTGCCCATCTGACATAAGCCCACACTCTTATTATGTTTCACGCACAGTGCTTTGCTGAATGGCGAAGATCAAGAACATTTGGGCAATATGCAATTTGCAAAATTGTGAATTAAGCTAGCAACACCCATTTTTACATTGAATAATCAGAATTTTTGCCTGAATATGCATATTATACCTTTGTGACCTGAAATTGCATAAATCGACTTCTGGACTTTTGCTGACAACCTTGCCTAACACTTTTACTTTTTAATTTTAGATGCAAAAAGGCATTATAATTCTGCATTCCGCTAACCAATTAACTCAGGTAATCAAGCAATTTAAAATTCTGGCCGATTTTAATGTAGTTGAACTTGCAACTTGTGTGAAACTGCAAAGTGCAAATTGCATTAAAGTTTGGTGACTATGCCTACTTATCAACTGGCATAGCTTCATTCATGCATTATTTGATTATAAATCAGTGAGAATAAGTTAAAATGTTGCTGCGAACCCATTTCGTTGAGCTTTTAGGGGAGGATGTGCACTGTGTGGGAACTTGTGACCATGTGTTGAAACTTCAAATAACTATAAATTCACACTTGCGAAACAATTGTAATTGCACTCAGACTTGAAATATTCTTATACCAACATGTTCGAACCTCAAAATAGTCCCTTTTAAGATCTCTCATCAAACATTCTAGGCTATTTGCGACTTCGTGAAGGTGACTTTGTGAAACTGCAAACTGTGGAAGAACAAAAATGCTGAAATGTATCCTAAGATTGTATTCCTGCCAAACTGCATTGAAACCCTTTGTATCTCTGCCATTGAGATTTGATCAAACATTTAATCACTTTTGCGCAGATTAGGTTGATAGGGAAGTTGCAACTCAATTTAGACCATCCTGTGACTCTTTCAGGTGACCGAACTTACCTTCAGCTCACTTGCGATTGTGACTAACAGTTGATATTTTTGGCTTGATAGGCAATTTGACACTTCAAAACGACTGAGAACATTAATGACACTTACTCATTGATGTAGACATTAATGTTTTCGACTCGGTCAAGCCAAGGTGACAAAGAACCCTCACATACGACTTAGAATATGCCGACACAACTTTTGAGAAAACAACTCGATGACACATATTGATTTAGAGAACTCAAAAAGTTTTAAATTTGCCAAGGTCAAAAACGAGGATAACAAGACACAAGACTAGGCCAAGTGTATGTTATCAGCTTACAAGTAAAATGCCTTCCTATAAATGTAGGGAAAGGAAACACTTGGGCTTGAGCACCAACTAGAAACAAATCAACATCTTTACTCCGAGTATTTAGAAGCAACTTGTTTTGGATTTGAAACATTTCATATAACAAGGTTCTATGGCTTAGGAATATGGTGTTTGGTTCTTATAGACTAATTGGAACAATACATTCTATATAATAGTGTAGCCTTAACTTTCAACACCAAGTCATGTTTGAAAGCTTTTGATTTTCCTAGATTAAGTTGCCTTCCTAAGTTACCGGTTCTTTGCAGGGGACTGCTAGGTATTGGTTCAGTTTGAATGGGGTCCTACTCCTGGTCCGGTCCTCCAGGGGATTCGGACAGGGTCCTTCAAATGCCCCGTGGGTTCATCCGAGACGAACTCGGGTGAACCCAAAGCGAACTAGGGGACCCAAAGCGAACCAGGGGCAGATTTCTTTATTTCTTATTTATTAAAGGTTTTACCTATAAATTATGCATGGCATTAGATTGTTCTGGTGATCAACTTTCACCTCAAGGAAGGCAATCTCAACACCTTTTTATTGCTCCATGTTTGCATCTCCCACAAAAACATTTGTCAGGTTTCTTCCCTCATTGGCAGATTTTGTGTAAGCTATTTGAGCATTTATTAGCAGATCTCTTCCTAGGACTCTTTCAAACAAGGTTTCAAGGATTGATCTTCACAGATCTCCCCTTCTCTGATTAGAATGTGATCCATAATAGTATTCTACAGCTCTCAAGGGTTCCAGATAAGCTTGATGTTTTCAGATCAGGTACACAGTTTGTTAGATCAGGCATTGGGAAGCTTTGGACTTGGATCTGCATTTTTGAAGGTTTTGAGGCTAAAAGCCTTATGACAAATAGCATTATATCTTGATCTTTTAAACAAATCTTGATGACTACGTAGTACAACTATAATTAGCCTGCCCTATTCCATAGTAGAAGCTATAGAGCTGATTTTCCTCTAATCATATTGACAAGTGGTAATTATCATGTCTAGACTGATTATATGTGATCTAGGTGGTTCTCCAAAGGATGCTAGATTGTGGTCATTTCAGCTATATATGCATTGTATATTAACATAGTGGAAAAATATGTTAATATATTTATATTAATATATCTTTTATTTCTTATTTATATTTAAATATCTACATAATATATTTATAATATATATAAATGGATATTAGATACGTTTCTTATTTTAGAGATATATATAATTGCTGCTATATATATATATATTTTAGTAAAATAAATAGCAGTAATGATATATATACTTAATTACTACTGTAAATATGTGTATATTTTTTATTTTTATATGTTTTTGTATGGACGAACCCAAAACGAACCCACACCAAAAAAAAAATTGACCGAACCCTTGAACTGAACCTACGAACCTGAGCCCGAACCAGTATCAGGATCGGTAACTTAGTATGCCTCCCATGTTGACCTCCACAACAAAGCAATACCAGCTAGCCTAATGGTTTGCCAAACACATTTGTAGCTGTCTCTAATCATCCAAGAGTACTCCAACAGAGGACTTTCCAGTAAAGGGGAGCAATGAAAAGAAAGCTATATTCAACTTGAAACCATTTCCGAAGATGACTCAGAGTAGGGCTTTCCCAAAGGAGATGACAAGATCTCTTGTCCCTCTTACAAGTAGTACAGGAAGGGTTCAAAATAGTAGATTTATGGAATCTAATTATGACTCATAGACCCAGATGGATCAGCAGCCATTCATAACTCTAAAATGTATGCCGTTGTTATGATTTGATAAACAAATGATTTTGTAATTTAAAAATTCTTGCTACCATTTTCTTCTGGCTTGCCCTAATACTTTGAATTCCCATTGATCTGCATTGTTCATTTGTGTAACTAACTCTCTCTCTCTCTCTACTTAGCAATAGAACATTGAAATGGCTATGCAAATGTGATTATGTGAGCTTTAATAGCACTGCACAAATAGAATTACAATCACAATGGAACAATTTGAGATGGCTTTTGTGTAGAATAGTGAACCTTCAATCGTGAGTGTTGTTGAAAAATTAAAAAATGAATGGCTTTTGCAAACGATGTTGGGCATTTAAGCTCATTTATTAGAACCTCTGAAGCAATCTCTAAATTTTTCTATAGAATATTTTTGAAAAACTTACTACTTTCTGATCAAGTATTTAGATTCAACAACATTAGGCATATTTTGCAAGCTTTATGCTCACAATAAAAGTAGATTTGAAAAAGCTTCTATGTTTCATGGTATTAGCTTGGCATGTAAGAAATAATTTTTTATCTTTTTGAGGGATTGTTTTCTTAATCAAATATGGAATAGTCCCAAGTACATCTTAGGCAGTGTGTTCTTTCTTATGTCTTCATGTAGTTCTCACACGATTTTTATGCAACTGATAGCAGTTGGTTGTTCAAATGTGGGGTTTGGATGCTAGATTTGTAATGCATCTCATCCAATTCATGAGAAAAGCATTTTTCCCATTTGCAAAAGTGTGATCCATCCAAAAATGTGAATTATATAGAAGATTAGGAATGCTTTTGAGTCTTTAGAAATTAAAGGGAGTCCTTATTTTTTAATTGATAAATACCCCTTATAGGGGTGTCTTTCGTTATATTCACCACGGGCTTGCACTTGGCCTCATTTGTTAGGTATGCCATACCTAGGATTGGATGTGGTAGTTTACCCATTCAACATTCAACATTTATACATTTAAACTTGTAACATGTCTCTTGGGAATTTGAACATGGGGCTCCACTATGAATGCCCTGTTGATTCACCACTTGAGCTCATCCTATTCTATTTGTTACCATCCCTTCTCAATTTCATTGTTCTATGGACTTAGATGATATCAATTAACTCATTTGTTTTCTATAAGTATTTAATCTTGCTGCAATTTTATGTCTTCCAATTTGAGTGTTACCTATTTGTTTGCTATGGATTGAGCTATGTGATGCTTAAAATTGGGCCAGGATCCAGATTAATGTTATATGGATGGTCAACGTGCTTCTGTAGACTGGATCTGGAAAGACTCTTGCTTACTTGCTGGCAATTTTTGCTGTTATTGATGCACGTCGAACAGCCGTGCAAGCGCTTATTGTTGTGCCAACTAGGGAACTTGGTATGCAGGTAAGATTAGTGATTTAGCTGGCTTAGATCTATAGATAATTGTGTGTGCAGTTAATTTTTGAAGCTTTTTCTTATGTTTTTTGATCTCCTTCACTCATTCCCCTTACAGGTTACAAAAGCAGCCCGTTTGCTTGCAGTAAGCTATCCCAAGAATGTTGGATCGGCTAACAAGGAGTCTATCAATGTCATGTCTCTACTAGATGGTGGATCACTGCATAGGCAAAAAATTTGGCTAAAGGTCTGCACTTTTTGTTACTATGGTACTGTATAGGTATTTTTGTAATATGATTCTTTAATATCTTTCAGTGTTCTATTTTCATTAAATTCCCTATGACAAACATGTTCACTAGCACAAAAATGTCCTTGTATTAGGATAGATATGTAAAAATTGTTCCAGCAGTAGCTGGTAAAGTTTGATTATTCCTTAGTAAATCATCCTTGCTGTCTTGTGATGCGGGCCAATCTACCTTAGGTATCTATTTTTCACTTAGGAATTTATCTTCTTGTACATGGCTCGACATTATGTATTAAGTCAGCAATGGTTCTCCGTTCTTATTTATGTTAATGTACGGACCACTTCTAATTGTTAGTTTAGTCTTGATCAAGTCTTGGATAGAGATGTGGTGCTCTCATGTGCATTCTCCCAAGTGGCCTGCCCTTTGATGTATTTGTGTTCATATGAATACTATGTTCCACAACATTTCTGGGATGGGGGCTGGCATGAAACACAAGGACGTGTTTTGGGGATGGTAGTGACAAGAGGCCATTTTTTGGGGACAGCAGGGGATGACAATACATTAACTTTTAAAATATAAATAGGCATAAATTTTAAATATAAAATTCAAAATACAAGAAATGATAACAACACTTGAATGTTTAAACAAGTATAGCAGTACATGAAAATTAAAAATTTCATTGATTTAAGTATAGTAATGCATGAAAATTAAAAATTCCATTCTTTTCATTACAAATATTAAATATGTAGTGTCAAAATGCCCGAGGTCTGCAAAATGTCCAATAATAGGTATAGCATTAATATATGTAAAAAAATACAACTGGACCTCCTATGGCTGTGGCTCATTTGGGATATTTGTATCAAAACTGGCCTTTGACTCGAGTTGCTTCCAATAGCAAATTGTGGCTCATTCAGTGAGACCCCAACCAATCTTTACTGCACCTCCTCACCAATCTGTTTAATATCTTCTAGATCAACATCCAAATGTGCAGTTGTGGAGTCTGTTGATACTTATGAGCATCAAACTTGAAGTCACATGGCACTATGTACGGCAACCAATTTCTTTGCTTGTCTAGAGGTAAAACCTATTCCTCCTCAGAAAGTGAATGAAAATGTATGTGGACCAATCCTCTTTGTAGTAGATATACTAGCAACCTGTGAGAGTAGGTGAGTAGCAAGGATCCTTAGCTCCATTGTATTTTTCCCAAGCCATGCCCACCATCCAATGGGGTCTATTTGAGTAAGGGTAGCCCTATTCATCCCAGACTCTAGTTATTGAATGTTGGACTCATTTACAAATGCAATCAATTGCTTCCAAGTCCAGATACATCCTCACTATTGACCAAATCACACATCACCCCATTTACAAATGGGGACCCCCTCTTTTTTTGCTTTAGGCTAGATTGGGTCTTTCAGAGTTCTGCTTTGATCTTGTTTTGAGTTATGAAGAGGATTACATGAGGTATCCCTTTTGCCTTTTATTGGCATTTGATCTCCAATCCAATGTCTTCATCTGATTGAATCATCACATGATGGAATTGAGATAGAATTGGAAGTCTTCATGAACATTCAAGATGATTCCTCCACAGGTTATGGTGTTTGAGAGTCCGATGTTGTAAGGTGTTGACAGAGCAAAGTGGCCAAGTTCTTCAAGAAAATCCAAAACCCCTAACCATTGTGCCACCTTATGGAAGAAGTTGACTCAAATCTCAGTAAGATCCTTTCATCAAGGTTCAAAATGCGCCAAGATGGAGAGATTCATTTTGGAGGTTCAAATGCAAAATTTCAAGTGAAGATCAAGATCTTATCCAACGCCCTACCTTTTGATGAAGTTAGATTTAAATTTGGCGAAGTGTTTTGAGAGAAGATCAAAATGTCAATGTGATGCGCCACCATTTGAGTGAGGAAACTCAGAATTTTCAGACTCTTTAAACCGAGGATCAAAATGCTGAACCATTGCGCCCAAAGATAGGGGGGAGGCTGTTAGGATATCCAAAAGATGTGATTTCAACCAAAGATCAAAATTCTGATCTAATGCGCCAATTTCAAACCAGAGTTCAAAATATTGATCTAATGCGCCATTACTAGGGGAAGTTTGGTTCAACTTTTTGGTGATCATTCAACCGGAGTTCAAATTCTTCATCTAATGCGCCCTTGTCAAGAACAGATAATGATGATTTTTAGAACACATTTCAAGCAAGGATCAAAATCAAGAACTAAGGCACCCAAAGGTGGATGGATGAAATATCTTGTTTTAAGTTTTGAGTGATTACTAAACCAAGCATCAAACTTCTAAACCAATGCGCCATCTTGAGAGAAGGGAGTTGAATTACGGGTTTTAAGACATCATTCAGTTGGAGCCCAAAACCTTGAAGCAATGCGCCATGATTGAGGTAGTTTAACTTAAGTTTCTTGACCTTCTTTTAAAGAGGATCCAACATCCCCAACCAACACGCCCAAGGATGAAGTGATAGTTTGAGTTTAACTTTGAATCAAGGAGCAACCAAAACATGAAACCAACCCGCCCTAACCAAAGCGCCCTTATGATGAAAGGTTCAACCGGAGTCAAAAAACCTCAACAGATGCGCCCAAGGTCAAAATGCGTCCTTCAAAGTGGAGATCAAGATTCGTGACCAAGATAGGGGAGTGTGAATTGTAATTCCTAAGAAAAGGATCCAAAACCTTCAAGTAATGCACCACCTTATGGGAAGGAGTTAAGATTAAGTTTTGAAAGCATTTTAACCAGAGATCAAAATGTCTAACCCATGTGCCTTGTGGGAGTGCAACTTAATTCAGATTCTAACATCTCTTAAGTGTTGAGCCCATTTGTTATTCAATGCATTTTTATTTGGAGGATATTACAACAAGGATTCAAGGTTATGATCAAATGCGCCTAAGATTGTAGTGATTTGCTTACAACTTCAAAGAGATCTTTCAAGGAGAGATCAAGAACTTCAACCAATCCGCCAACTTCAAGAGAAGACTGAATTTGTTATCTCATGCACACTTATGAAGGAGAATAAATTCAAGTTTTATGAGAGTCTTCTAAACAAAGATCAAAAGCATCAACCATTGTGCCAAATACTAAAGCATCATTTGAAGATCAAAATTCAAATTTTTTAAAATCTTGTCTCACTTACATAGAAATCCGCGCCACATTCAGTAAAGAAGGTAAATTAAATGCTTTTTTTGGCATTTAATGAGGTTGGCCTAGGCAGGTAAGTCAGTTTTTAATGCAAATTATATATATATCTGCCTTTGTTTGTCATTTTATCACTCATCAATCAGCTAATTCGCCTCAAGGAGCAGAAGCAAAAGTAATTCCCTAGTAAAGACAAGTCTGATTTTCATTAAAGTAGATCTGATTTTGACTTAGTGCTGGAGATATTCATCTAAATCAGTCCATTGATAAGTCTGATCTGAAGGTAATAGTTTGGTTTTTTTTCATTTTCAGCAGATTTATTGGGTTTTAAACAGAAAATTGTATAAGTGTTGATAAAATTTGCATGAAAGGATAGTAAGTTATAATGATAGAAGTCTTAATCTTCTTGTTAAATTTCATTCTAGATCCTTGAAAATCAGAATTTCAATACACATTTAATGCTGAAGTAAGTTGTTTTATCATTCATATTTGAATTTACTTATTCATGTATAGTTTGTAGGATCATGGCGATGACGTCAAAGGAAAGGCAAGCGAAGATTCGCATGGATGCTAAAGGCAAAGTCCTGGAGTCAAAGCTTGTTTCAAGATGGACGAATATTGGAGACACGAACATGGGCAACAACAATCTAGAAGATATCAAGACCGTGCTTCTAGAACCTACTGGGAGTAGTCTTGCTAGAGCCATCGCAAGGAGTGGAGTCATTGAGGCCGCTTGCTTTCCGCCGGTTCTACCTTGTCCGGAAATGATTATAGAATGTGTTAAGAAGTATGACAAGGATACTAGACAAATTGTGGCCAAAGAGGGAACAGTGTTAGCTTATTTACAAAAGGAAGCAATTGAAGACACACTCAATATTCCCACCAAAGATAGGATGATTGGCATCTCCATACACCAGGGTCAACAAGAATATGATGCTGATTCAAAGAAAAGATTACGAGAAATGAAGAGGGAGTGGATGGTGAATCTGTCAATGAAGATCAATACAAACAATCCTCCACAGTTTTATAAATCAGATTTTCATCCGGAGATTAGATACTTGATCATGTTCCTCAATAGAGTAACAGGTATGCCGCAATCAGCAACCTTTCAGTCATGGATGTATTCCTTCATCAAGCTAATTCTCAAAGGAAAGATGATTGATTGGGCCAGACTCATCAGTCAAAGAATGCATGAGCAACTCATTAACTTTTCAAGTACTAAGACATTCCATATGAGTTCTTATATAGTATATCTTCTAGCAAGGAATGAAGTTTATCCAGGTTTGACTAAAAAAGGAGAAGTTGGGATTGGACCGGATAAGTACTTGTCACATCAATGTTACCCTCAGTTGCATCTCAAGAACATCAATCACTATATGCGATTCAAGGATGCATTTGCTATGTTCATATTGAAGAGATTGAGAGGAGAGCTCCACAAGAGATTGTCAAATGCAGCGAGGGAATTCATCGGAATATATGGACATTGGTATGCATAGCATGAAAGATATACATACATAAGGATCCAAGGTTTCACATCTTATCCATACAGATTACCGAGATATCCAACCAATAGGATGGTGATGTTAGAAGTTTCAAGACAACTTCTAGAACTCATCAGGCTGCAAAAGTTAAGGAGGAAAGGAGGGATTTAGTTTCCACTTGTTCTTGGACAAAACCTTGAGTGTCCATCATTCCCAGCAGCTAAATATTCTGAAACGGAGCTCCAAGCATATCATCTACAAACCCATGGCACTAAGAGGCTTAATTTTGATCGTTTCAAAGTTTGCTGGAAATAGAACAGAGAATATAAACATGACATGCATTTACAAGATCACTGGGCAAATGCAAAAGATCAAGATGATCTTCGAACATTCAAGTGTTCAACACTTACATGGGATCTAGTAAGAGCAACTAAAGTAGTTCGAATCCCAGATCAGTTTATAGAGGATGACACTATATTGATAGATGAATTAAAAAGGATAAAGGATTTGCCCTATACAGTTGATTGGTCAAAGAGGGATGTCTCTGATGGAGCCAGTCTTAGCTATGACACAAGCATGTATAAATCAATTGCTACAAGAGATGAATGAGGGAGGGCAGATTCTTACATATGATAAGATGGATGAAGAAGAATTAGGACAGCATAGTGCACATAGTGGACTCCAGCACACTGGAAGTGATAAAGGTGACAATCAAGCTAGAAAGAGGAAAAGACCTAATCAAGATCAAGGAGAGTCAAGTCAAAGGCCCAAGAACAAGAATAGTCAATCTACTTCATCTAGTTTACAAGAAGGGACTTCAAATGCTAATATTCCAGTACAAGAAGTTGAAGAGACTGTAGTAGTTCCATCCGAAGAGATTCATTCAAGCCCGACTGTTGAAATAGAAGATGATGATGTTGTGGATCAAGAAATAGAAGGACAAGCGGAATCTGATGAAGATGCAGCACGTGTACAATACAAGCAAGCACAACGACAACAGGATCTTTCTTCATTTCCATCTTGGTTAAGGAAGAGAATTGAAGAGAATACAGTCATAGAAACCTATCAGCCTGCTCCAGTAGAAGAATTGCTTATGAGTGCACAGAAAAATAATCAAACGAAGAAAGCAGCGGTCTTTTCAAAAATTACTCAAGATCCTTCTGGAAATAGAGGACATGTAGCTGTTCCTAGAGTTGAGAAGAATCTGGAAGACATGGCACCTGAAGATTACAATGTGACTACTATTGATATGGGTCCGATCATAGGAGATCAAGTAGAAGAGGAACTTCAAGAATTAGTTAACAGTGTAAAAATCATGCTAAGACAGGAAAGAAAAGCTAAGCATAAGGTGGAGCAAGACTTCAATACACTAAGGCAATACATTCAACAAGTCATGCAACCCATCCGACAGAAGGAAGCCGCTCCAGTACCCCCATCTATTCTTTCACAGGAAATAGTATCGTAAGTTGAAGATATGAGAGCTTCATCTCACCTAATGTGAAGGGTTGGATAGAGAAAACAAAAGAGAAAGCATACACTTATCTTGAGGAAATTGTGCAAGTTTATAATAGAATCCTTAGTCTCAAGGATAGAGTTCAATCTCTACTAAAGATATGTGCTGAGTTCAAGCCCATCAAGGAACAATACATGCCACATCTCAAGAATTTGATGGAAGCTTCAATAGAGGATCTAGTTCAAGATAAAGTGATTGATCGAGATACTTCGCATGACTTCACCACTTGGTATTTCTCTTTTCACAACAAGGGACAGCTGGTTGAGAAGATTGAGGTGGATATGTCAAGGATAAGGAGTGTTCTTCTAAGGACACAAAATTATGTGCATACTTCATTGACCACAATATACAATCCATATGGAGAAATCACTATTGAAAACATGAAGCAACAGGTCAAGGCATTCTACTTTCAGAAGGATAGTGTTGATGAAGAACAACTGGATAACATATTCACACTTGCCTTCAATCTTGGAGCAAACAAGTCCTGGACGGTTGACTGGGAAAAGACACTTGGGATTTATGAGTCAGATGTGACGACTGCAGAAGGATCCATTAATGCTGCGACAAGTGTACCAATGGGAGATGTTGCTCAAATTGTGTCCAGATTCATTGCACTTCATAGTATTACTAAGGGATAGGATATGATGTGTCATCCTTATCTTCTTGGGAAATGTGCCTTTGTTCCCTCTTTTATATGCTAAAAATAGAAGTTTGTTGTAACTACCTACTTAGGTGGCATCATCTGGTCCATTGGCTTTGCCAATCGATCCTAACCACTCACGTATTCTTGAAGCCTATATAAAGGCTCTTTTGCTCTCATTTGTAAGGGGGAAGAGTCTGAAAATTGTTGCAAGAACTCTTTTGAAATAATATAAGACTCATTGTTTGGTGATTCTCTATATGTTTCTAAGTGTTGCATGGTTTCTGATTTCTTCAAGTGAATGTTAAGTTAGATTAAGTTTTTCTTTTAAGTGTTATGTTAGTTGGTGGAAGATTTTACTATTGTTTCATGGTGAAATCTTTATGTTCACACCATTTGTAGTTTGTGGCTTGCAAATTGCAGTGTATGGTTAGTCTGAACGAAGTGAGCTTAACTTTGATCGTTTATGTTTGTTGAATTTTCATGAGCATAAGTGATTTGAATATCTTATATAACCTTAGAAGATAGCATCAACTTTGTGTAGTTGTTTAAATTGGCAAAGCAAAGTTGGTTGATTTCACCTAAGCAGTAATCATCTCTTACATCTAGGATTAGATCAGTTTCACTGAACCCTTTATCTTTTGTCTTTTTTTTTTTTTTTAATCCATCTCGTTAGAATTTAGGATCAAGTACTTCATCGCCATATCATACGCCATAAGTTGTAGTACGTAGATATTCTAAGTGTTTGCCTCTTCCCATTGAAACGAGTTGTTTGAACAATTGTGTAAGTCCCTTTGTAATTATCGGCAAAATCACACCAAGTCACTGAGTTATCCATCGTGAATCATAAGAAAAGGAACCTTGGAGTTGTCTCGATTGATCACTTTGTTTAGCATTCGAGAGGCTTTATTCAAGAGAGAGTTGGATACTCAGTATTTTACTCTATTGTTGACTTGTCGAAAAACAATCATCAACAAGTAAGGGTAGCCCTATTCATCCCAGCCTCTAGTTATTGAATGTTGGACTCATTTACAAATGCAATCAATTGCTTCCAAGTCCAGATACATCCTCACTATTGAACATCTTCAAAACAGCCTTCATAAATGCTTCCTTCACCTTATCATCATTAGAAAGAGGCACTCTCCAAGCATTAGGTGCCATACCACCTAAGGTTCAAAGCATAGGCCACTATATGAAGTGGGATGTTCATTGTGTTCCACCTTTGTGTCACAATACGCTTAATGTGCTCATAAATTTCCAAATCAAGGACACTACTATAAATTGCGTGCTTCACTTGGCCAAGACGCTATTAAATGTCTCATAAGTGTCACTGAGGCAAGCAGAATTTGTATTAGCATATGTAATTACCTGCATAATAGGTGAGATGATAGAACAAATATGTTTGCAAGGAAGTTTTCAAAAAAGAGTGAATGCTAATTTTTTCAAAATTAAAATCAAATGTAATATGGAACTAAAAAATAAAAAAAACAAATAACTTTTTAAATTTCTTACCTCATAGTGGACTGCCAAGCATCATCTAGGACCTTTTGCTTAACCTTCTTCCCTTCCTTCATCTTAGCCTTACACATTTTCCACTCATAACAAACCACCATAGGTTGTAGAGCTTGGAAACATAAAAAATAAAAAATACTTTAAAAAAATAAAAAATAAAAAACATTTTAATTTTTTACTTTCTTACCTCATAGTGGACTGCTAAGCATCATCCAAGACCTTTTGCTTAACCTTCTTCCATTCCTTTGTCTTAGTGTTACACTTTTTCCACTCACTTCAAACCACCATAGATTGTAGAGCCTCTTGCACCTCAAGCATCTGCTCTAACAAGATGAAGTAGCTAGCCTATCTGGTCTTCACTGGTTTGAGGGATTCCTTCTTTGAAAACACCCCAAAGAGAAAATGAGGTGTGATGATTGCAAACCAACATTTATTGTCTCTAGCTTTTGCGACCATCTTCTACCAATCTATCTTCCTAATCTCTTTCAATTTATAAACACATGGGGTCCAAAAAATGTGTTTTCAAGCACTCTCCGCTATCATACCAGCTAGTTTACAAACACAAGCTGAATCTGTCACAACTTGCACAACATTTGAAGTCCCTACCTCCTCTATGACCTCCCTCAAAAGATGTAATTGGAAGCTTATGTCTATGCACTTCCTTGACCAATCAATAGCTCTAAGAAACTATGAGCTAGATACACCGATAACAATATTGATGAGTGCATGATGTCTAATATCAATCCATTGTTAGTGAGAAAAAGGTGTTTTACCTACTAATTCATATTAGGTCCTATTCACACTTACATACTTAAGCTTACTTAGGTCACTTCTATTTTTGCCTCAAGCCATATAATTGTGACACTTGTCATGATCTTAGTATGACTTAGGGTTTTAACCTTGTCTTTATAACAAGTTTTCAGCATTGCGCATTATACCATTATGTATGCATCTAATGCAATTTCTTGGCTTCATAGAATTTCAATTGCTTCTATCTTGTGGAAGGTTGTTTTGATTGTAAGTTATTCTTGGCTCCTGTGGGGTTTCTCATCAACTCTCACATGGTATTAGAGCTTCTAGATCTGCAATTTCCTTCCCTCTACTTGGAGAGTTTTAGTCAAGAGCTTTCATACAGTGCATTGTGGTCCAAATTTGACATCACAGTTGAATTCAGAACAACTAAGAAAGTCAGATTTGACTTTTGTTTTAGCAAATTTCGATATCGAAGGCTAAATCTATAAAGGTTTGAAGCGGGTGCTTTTTCTTTTTTCAGATCTGACAGGTAGCTGCAATTTTGGAGCGTTTTTGGTCAAAATAGGCTTAGAAGGCCCAAAAACCCTAAGATCGACTATTGATTCGACAAAAACGGGCTTGGGAGCATTTGAGGCAAATTTATTGGTTTCAGGTCCATATGGTCTTTGTACGAATTGTACTGTACGATTTAAAAAAAAAATTATTGGGTTGATGTGTGCCTTGGTCGAGACACAGGCTTGTTTTTGAGTAGAGTTGGTCAGGCCTTTGGGCCAAATTTGGCTCGATCCAGCCCTATCGGGCCCAAAATAGAGCCCAAAAGGGGCCTCGTGGATAGGAATCCAGCTCGCTGCTCACTTTGGAACCTGTCGTGCTTCGATCGCCCGAACGTCGCTCCACCGTTGTCAATCAGCTCCAGCCCCCTATGTACTAGACCTAGGTCATGTGGGGAATCAGGTGTTGTGCCTAGGCTGCCCAACCCCCTACACCTAGCCACTAGTCCTATTGGCGACCAAGGGTCTATTCTAGGGCCTTATTTGGGCTTTGCTTGCATAAAGGAGCACTTTTATGAAAATTGCCATAACATGGGCATACAGTATCAGAAATTCACAAACGAATAAGCATCGAAAAGATGGTTTCGAACTTTTGAGCACTTTCCAGTGGTGCTGGTATTTTTCCATATTTTGCTGCCTGTCTATTTTATTGTTGTTTGAAGTCAGATCATCTTTTTTGGCTTTTGAGCTCATAACTTTTTGCCGCAATCTCCATTTTTTGTGATTCTTGCAACATTGTAAAGGTATTGAAGAGCTCTATAGAACCATCCATGTAATTTTTCTAGATTCAACCCTTGGTATTTTTTAATTTAGTTTGTCAGTTATTTGCATTTTGGTTGATATCCTGGATATTTTAGCACATGGAAATGTTCTGTTTTCTTGGGTGAGCTTCATTTATCGACATGAATATGTATTGAGATTGTTGATCTCTAATTTTATCATTTGAGGAGATATTATGGGTTTTTCTTTTCATCCTTTTGTGGTCATTCTGACTAAGGACAATTATGAGTCTTGGCGAAAAGCCATCTTGACACATCTCAGGTGGCTCAATCTTTTTCCTTATTTTTATGGACTCATACCTGAACTAGATACATGTGGGAGGAAATATGCATGGCGAAATAATATCAGTGTTTCTTCAAGTTTCCAGAATGGGGGGATGGAGGGACACGGGGACGAGTTTATGGGGATGATAATTTTTTTCAAAAATTTAGGGGATGACAAGGGGACGTCTATATATAATTATAATATTTAAAATCTTATGTATTATAATATATTAATAGAAATAATAAATATATTAATATTTATAATAATATTATAATAATCTTGTGTTATAATATATTAATATAAATAATAAATATACTAATACTAGATATTTTAATATTTATAATATATTATATAATAATATAAATATTGGGGCCGACCCATTTACAAATTATATCCAAATCAAAAGCCTGATGAAGTGAATCAACATAGCCTGACTTGTCGGAAACCCGTCCCCAATATTTTAGCGAGACCTTTGATTCACTCAATCGTTTTTATTTTTGCAAATTACCAAACGCATAAGGTGTAGATTCAATCCATAGAGCTTTCACTGCATTCTTCCTAACTCTTTCTTATTTGACAATCATTTCATTGACCAATGCTTTGGCATTTTTTTTTTGATCCAGGAGGGTTTGTAGGGCGTCCCTGGGACGTGTTGAAGTCCTTGATCATTGGGACGTTCCCCTTGTGCAAGGGGCGTCCCTGGGATGTCCCCAAAACTGACTGGAAAATAGGGACGACGGGGGGACGTTTTGTCCTCATCCTCATGTCCCCAAATCATTATGTTAGGCAGGAGCAGGGGAAATCCTTGGGGGACGTATCCCTGAGGATCACTGAATAATATTGATCATATTGTAGGATTGATTGGTTCCAACTATGTTCCATCTCACATATTGTGTGCCCACACACTCTTTGGATTAGAATTTGGGAGATCTATGAAGACCCACATATCTCTCCATTCCTAGATGATTCTACCATGGATTGCCTCATACCCCTTGATGATGCAGATAATATACCCACTGATGATGATACAAAAGAGGAACTTGAATATCTAGTAGGTTTTGATGTGATCATATCTCCATCACCTGTTGCTACTTCAGAGTTCATAGTTGCTTCTTTGAGAGATTCTAGTGATTCTTTGTAGTAGGATCATTTTAGTCTTCCTGATCCACCTCATTGGGATTCCTATTTATTAGACATTGCATCCTTGTTTCTGGAGTCCCAAATTTAAGATTTGGAGGACATTTGAGGGTTTATCTCCTTGTTTTTGGAGTCTCACATTTAGGATTTGGAGGACATTTGAGGGTTTATCTCAACTCTTTGATGGCAGTGATGTCCTCACATCTTTAGTGTATTCAGATGTAGTTCAATATATTTCCTCTCCTGGTTCTACTTCTTTGATTGGGCATTTAGTTCCTGATTTGGAAGAGACATCCTTTTTCAGCATGAGGGCACTTGAGTTGTATTCTGAGACACATTTGGATTTGGATTCCCTATTCATCGAGATTGTGGGAGTTGCTTCTACATCTACCTTTGGATTTGTATCTTCCCAAGGGGAGAAATGTTGTTTGTAGGTAGTGGATTGTGTTCTGTCTTCAGTCATTCACTATTGGCACAAGAGCTACTTCTTTGTGGGGGGGATCCATCATCTCATTCTTTCTCTCCTATGTGGGGGTTATTCATTGTATATTTGTGTTGGATGTAGTCCTTGGGGGGTCATATTGAGGCCTCCATCCATCACTTCTTCCATCACTTCTTTTATGCTTTCTCTTTTTTGGAGAGGGTTTTTTCCTATAGGTTTTTCTCCTTTACTCCGGTTGTGAGAGATCTTTTGTACATGGGTCCCTAACATGGCCTAAGTTGCACTTACAGGGGTTGTTAGTGTGAAAAAAGTGTTTTACCTAATTGGTTCATATTAGGTCCTATTCACACTTGCATACTCGAGCTTACTTAGGTCACTTCTAATTTTGTCTCAAGCCATATAATTGACACTTGTCATGATCTTAATATAACAGGGTTTTAACTTTGTCTTTATAACAAGGTTTCATCATTGTACATTGTACCATTCTGTATGTGTCTAATACAATTTCTTGGCTTCATAGCATTTCAATTGCTTCTCTCTTGTGCAAGGTTGTTTTGATTGTAGGCAATTCTTGGCTCTTGTTGGATTTCTCATCAACTATTACATCCACCCATCCATGATATTGGAGCAGCTCATCCTAATCAGGTATTGCCTCATGTCCTCTATCATCAAGTTCAACTTTGGATATTATTTGTTAAGGAGGGTGGTATATAATTCATAATCTCTAGGGGGGGCATATGAGGATCCAATTGTGTTTTGTCTTTTTGAATATATCCTTGGTGCCACAAGAAACATGATGGCATGGGCATAATTTTTTTTTTGGCTAGAGCATCATTGGTACAACCTTGCCACTGTACCTTGCCCATCATAGCCTTTCTCTTCACTTTATTGTTATCACAACATCCATCCTAGTAGTAGACGACAAGTTAGAATGATTGACAGATTTTGTAGGTACTCCTTTAGCTCTTGCCTCACCCTCCACAAACCTAGCTATTTCAGCCTTCTCTTCTAGGGTTATTTTTTTACAACTTCTAACCCCTTTCCAAGGGCATGGAATTTGTGTTCGTTTAATCAATTTGAGTGTGTGGATATTCGATTTTGTAGAAGGGAGTGATTTTGGTTCTTTTTGTGTGGTCACCATTCCTATCACACATAGTAAATGGTGAGAAACCCTAGTGTAATTCCCTTTGAATCTCTCCTGCATATACAAGACAACCAATATTTACTCCCCCCTGAATTTTTGGTCTTGGTTTGGTCCAAAAGATTCAAATATTGTAATAGATTAATAGGGGTTTTGTGATTTTGAATGGGCCTTGGCCCTTTTGCATAAGATTTCATAATGACAGAAAGGCTTTGAAAAGGATTTTGATTTGCTTTTCCACTTCCTACAACACTTGCACACCCAGATGACCTACAACACCTTTTTCATTCACTTCTTCCATCTCATACTCATCACCCATATGGCTACTCATTTTGCTTTGCGATGAAACATATGACAAATTGAAAAAAAACTTGCCCTAAGAGCTTGACAAATTTAGGAAAAACACTTAAAAAATTCACATTAGGATGCCATAGTAGTTTACCTCCACTAAGTTGACAAATATTGATGGCACATGCTCATCTCTTCACTGTTGCAAATGATTCCAAATGTTGATGCTCCTTTATGGTCTTTCCTTTCTCTTCTTTTCTCTCCTTCACAATTATTGCACTACAATTCAGTGGTGGTTTGCAAATGAAAGTGGATGCTGATTTATAGTTAGAGGTTAGGGTTTTAAATAGGTTGTGGGTGCCTTGTGGGTCCTCAGCGCACCCCTTTTCTGTTTTTTAATTTTCAATTTTTTAAACTTTTGTTTTTTGAAGACTATCGGGGACATCTACCCATCCTTGGGATATTTGAGGGATGTCTGAGACATTTCCAATGTGTTTTGGGTGTTTGCAGAAATTCGGGAACAACCCACGGAGTGTTTCTTGGCTATCCTTGCATCTGTATAGATAAGGGACATGGATGCCTAGGAAAGCCCTAGGGATGCGTCTTTGTGTATCCTTGTATGAATATAATTTTTGTTCCAAATATCCTATGTTATGTTCTTTATTTTGGCATTGTTTGTTTATTATGCTACAATTGTCTGGCAACCACTGAATATTCTAGTTAGACAACCTACATTTCTGGTGCCTATACAAGCTAGCTTGTGTGTGGTAACATACATGTAGAAGATCTGTTTGACAGAGAAGTAAAGGATGACCCACCTATTGCATTGGCAAAGAATTCTATCGTACAAACTCCAATCAAGTATGAGAAGAGTGCTTATGTCATGTCCCTATAATGATTTCCAATTGAATTGTTTATTTAAATAATAAGTTAGCCTTATATAAACTAAATATATAATATATTTATTTAAAATATATTATTAATATGTATTAGTTAATAAATAATATTATTAATTTAATATAATTTAAATATTATAAAATATATGAAATATATATATTTATATTTTAATTAACTAGATATATTATAAATATAATATTTATGTGAGTAATTAATAAGATATATTATTATATATAAAAATAATTATTATGAAGAGTCTTACCCATTAAAGCTAGAAAGTAAAATAATTTAGAAAATAAAGTAATTTGGAATAAGACAAAGTAATACGGTTAAACAAAAGGTTAAATTCAAAATAAAATCATATAAAGATAAAAGTCTAATAAGACAAACATTATCCCACCATATTATATGCTTGGAAATAAAATAAGATAAAAGAGCTCCCATACTTAATAATAAATATATTTATTTATACTATATATATTATATAAAAAAATGTACTTTAAAAAGATTAAGGGGAGGTCGAAGGAGGATATTTATAAGTGCAGCAATTAAGTTGGTTAACACTAGCCATCACATTAATAAATAATATATTATAAATATATCTAATAATATAAATACAAATATTATTATTATTATCTTATATTGTAATACAAATATAAATAATATAATATAAATCATATATCATTTATTATGATATAAATGATATAATATAAAATAAATAATATATCATTTATTATAATGATATAATATAAATAAATAATAATAAACATCTTTTAACCTATCCTCTTATGATAAGGGAGTTACGTATGGTTAGAACTAGTTTTACCACAAAGGGAATTACTATAAAGTAATAAAAATAATAAGAGACATATCTCTTCAAACATATCCCTTGAAAGGGAAATAAATAAAGGTTGTGAGATAGAAGGAAATCATCATCGGAAGAAAATATAAAAAGATTATCAGATAAATACATATATTTAAATCTGCATTATATATATTTTTTTGAGTCATAAGTAGGAAAGATATCATAAATTAATATATAGAGATATGTACACCCGCAGTAAAAAGGGGGAAATATATATTATAAAATATATATAAACGCAACAACAATACAATAAAAATTATATTACGGCAACATAGGTAAGGAATTGCAGGTAAAGCTACAACAGGTAAGTAAGTATTTATATTTACTTATTCAATTTATGATTTGTAAGAATTTATATTTACTTGTTCAATTTATAACTTGTAAGATATAAATGATAAGGTTATTAAGTAGGAACTGATATATGTGTTTACGTATGAAATTTATATTTTAAATATGTATCTTTGTTGAATTATGTAATTGTCCAATTTTTAATCGGATGAGCATTAAGTAGTGAAATTCTAATAATGAAAGTGTTAGTTATTACATGAGATAGAACTTAATAATTGTGAAACATATGAGCAATGAAATTAATTCATTAACTCTATTTGAGAGGTGTGATGCATGGGAATGAACAATTAGCCAACATGGGTATATAGTGTCCCTTGTCTCAGTTGGTACAAAAGGTACCCCTTGGACAAGTGGAAGTGGCCCTTGTCTTAGTTGGTACGAAAGGTACCCCTTGGACAAGTGGAAGTGGCCCTTGTCTCAGTAGGTACGAAAGGTACCCCTTGGACAAGTGGATATGGCCCTTGTCTCAGTAGGTACAAAAGGTACCCCTTGGACAAGTGGAAGTGGCCCTTGTCTCAGTAGGTACAAAAGGTACCCCTTGGACAAGCGGATATGGCCCTTGTCTCAGTAGGTGCAATGGCACCCCTTGGACAAGTGGATTTGGCCTTTGGCTAAAGTAGGTGAGTTATTCACCCCTCGAGCCAAAGGATTGTAATCATTGGCCTTTGGCTAAAGTTGGTGAGTTATTCATCCCTCGAGCCAGAGGATTATCATAATTGGCCTTTGACTAAAGTTGGTGAGTATTCACCCCTTGAGTCAAAGGATGGAAATAATGGACCCATGATAATTGGCATATGGCATCCTATCACATCCTCTCACATGGAATTAATGATTTGATTAATGCATAGATCTACATATAATGGATAATGATGAAAAGTGTGAAAAGCATATTGATCTTGAACATAAGAGTATAACCCTATAAGGGCAATGTGATTATATAATTTGAATATTTCTTGCACAAATTATTATAAGTGGGAATCCAAAGATAGACTAGTGTACTAATGTTCTCTTTTTGTGAGTTGAAATTGTGTGCAAGGTTGAGAAAATTTTGGCTTGCGAGAAGGGGACATTACAGCTTACCGGTGGAATTCTTATTATGGAATTTTGGGTGTGATTACACTAAACAAGAAACTGAAGACTTATAGGTCACACCAATGCAAATTAATATTGTTTTTTAATATCGACGAACCTACATACTTACTCGTTGCCTAGTTGCTCATATTCTTGGCCTATGATTTCTTGATTTTGGAAGATTTGCATGCTGAGTGATGACAAGACATCAATTGAACATAGCCCCTTTAATTGTATGAGCACAAATTCATCCAAGAGAAACAACAATGAAACAAAGGGTATCATTGACAGGGTAGGTAAGATCAAAGAAGGGAGTAGGATAGTCCATGCCTAGGACCAATAGAGGCATGAAAACAAATGGTCTAAGGGGAAAGATAGAAGTAAAGTGAGGCTCTTGAAGGCACTAGGAGATTGCCACCTCTAGAGCTTTCCACTAGAAGAGAGGTGTTGCTTGAAGTGAGTAGTAGTGCCTAGTACAAAGGTGCCTAGTACGGTAATGCCAAGTTCACAGTGGCTTCACCTAATAGAGTTGGCAAATGATTCACCTCATTTATGATGAAGTGCGGGCTTTGGTGAACAAGTACCAAGAATCTACAAAGATTGAAGAGCTTACTTTTTATTATGAAATTTCTCTCGTGCAAAAGGTGCGGCTGGACTTTGTTTAGATGAGTAGAGATATTCTATCTGAGAGAGTATTCTGTGTATTAAGTGTATGGCCATTAGTAGTGAAGAAGAGCAGTTGAAGCCAAGGGGGGATTTTGACCATCACCTCCTATGCCAGATGCCTTGAATGCAGCCAGTTTACACTTTTTTGATGACCAAGCCATAGAGGGTGGCGACGACTGGGAATTCAGGAAAGTGACTGAACAATGTGCCAAGGATGTAGATGTGAGGCCCAAGCTGAGAGGATTGCCCAAGTTCAGTAATAGAGGAACCAGATGCATTTGTTGGTGTCAAGGACAAGAGCTTTTTACAACAAGTGTTTGGAGTCTACTAAAGGAGAATACTGTACTTGAAAGGGGAGTGATAAAGACATAAAAACTTGAACACTCATAGAATAAAATTTTGTAAGGCTCGCAAGTCGCAATCATGAGG
Source organism: Cunninghamia lanceolata (assembly GCA_027924645.1). Classification (NCBI taxonomy): domain Eukaryota; kingdom Viridiplantae; phylum Streptophyta; class Pinopsida; order Cupressales; family Cupressaceae; genus Cunninghamia; species Cunninghamia lanceolata. The sequence continues at coordinate 1,237,033 of BSBN01001616.1, read as the reverse complement.
GTTGCTTGAACCTGAATAGGGCTTAGACAAGAAGAAAAAGGGTGGCAAGTACAAATCATCATGACTGAAAATATTTTTCATGTTTTATGGTGAAGGCAAAGAGGATTCTATTCAACATTGTAGACTTGCTTCACCATATGGAAAGCTGATGGGAAAACAGATGAAAACTATGGGATGACATAATTTCCAACCACCTTGAGGTTTGTGGCAGTAGATTGGTACATGGAATAGATAGAAGTGTTATCTACTTGATTTAACACATGGGAAATCTTGGGGAAAAGTTTGAGGAGTTAATATTCTTGCATGAAGACAATGAGATCATCACAGAAATCTATAACACAATTATAAGGAAACATCCATGATTTGAGGAGTTGTTGGGCAAGTTGGATGTGAAGCTAGTAGATGATTTGCAGAAGTGGTTGTTTATAGGATTCCTTACCAAAGTTGCAAGAAAAGATGAAACCAGTTCCTTTGACAACATATTGGAAATTGTACAAGAAAGCATTTTATCTTGAAAGCAAAAAGATCTGTGCCATATCAAAAGCTTGTGGTGACTTGGAGGAAGAAGATAGAAACTAATCCACATTGGTTGAAGCATTTGAGGAAATATATTACATTGATGATGAAGGAACTGAAGGACACGATAAAAGAACGAACTGAAGTCTATTGTACCAGCTGTCAAATGGATGGCAATACAATGCTAACTATCCAAAGAATGCCTTTGAGATATCTGCCAAATGGCAGGGGACATAGTGAAGGATTGTCCATTGAACGTGAAGAATAAGACAGTGCAAACCTTCATATGCAAGGAAAGTTCTCCAATAGAAGGCTTGAAGGTGTTTTTCTAGTGATGGTTATAAAAACAATTGAACCGGTTAAAAACACCAAAACAATACTTCTAGCTGTAGTTATTGTGAAGATATAGCATCTACATTAGGCTATGACTTTGATTGATATTGATATAGCAATATTGTTTTTCCTCCACAAGCGAACAAACCTCCTTATGTCTCTTTCTATTGCCATGGACCTTGTAATTGTTGTTCACATATATGGGCATACACCTTTTCTCAGGTTGCTATGTTGGTTTCTATTGCTAACATATATAGGTCAATATGCATGTTAAACAATAATGAGAACATTCAAGAAGAAAACAACATAAATCTATGTAGCAATGAATAATGTTAGTGTTTTAATTCGCACCTTTCAATGCAACACAAAATGGAACAGCGTGTACAGTAAATTATTCTTCGAATTAGAAGGGGAAGCTCCCTTTTACAGATCTTTGAATACTAAAGAAAAAATTAAATTGAAACCTATCTTTTTGTTTTCTTAGCTTAAGAGCACAAGGTGTTTTTAGCACTTCTGCACTAGATGAGAAATTTTGGATATTTCAACTCTATCTATTGCAGAAAAAAAAGTATTACAGCTAATGCCGTTTATGAGTTTGATTAAATCCAGAGATCAAAAAACATAAATTGACACAAGATGAAGATTAATAAGTGGAAACAAAAGTACGTAAACACAACACGTGAATTAAATGTGAGTAATTGTGTACAAAGCCACAACAATTCTCCTCACAGTCTTAACAATATAAAACTTCTTAAGACGTAATGGAAATACTTAATTTGCAGTAAACAAACAGTTGCGATAATAATTCAATGAACAACAATTTTTAGCACAAGCAAGCTTGATCATTACCATTAAAAATCTAAGTGCAAAGAAGGCACTTATTTATATTGTCTACAAACAATTGCATGAAAATAAAAGGAGTTCAACTGCTACTCCTATTCTAAGATTAGCCTTGCATGCATGCAAACTTTATTCTTGAATTAATCCTATCCATTAAAAAGAAATATAAAACATGCAACATCAGTTGAGTTGATACTTGAGCTTATTACAAAAATATTAATCAGAGTTTATAATTTGCATGAAAAGGAAGTTCAAAAATAGATTCGATTTTTTGGAACAAGCAGTCCTCAAAAATAGATTTTTTGAAATAGTTGGATTGGGTAAAAATAGCTATCCTACTTTTGTACTCAATTTTCCTAACTTTGAACCTTGCAAACTTTGAAGAAATTCTTCAACTTTGGCCTTCTTAGGTACTGCCATTGAATCCCAAGTGCAGAATTTGTCTTTGAAGAATTAATTCAGCTTCTGAAATCAACTTTTTGAAGCCCTCAGACTCCTTTTCTGCCTTCTAAAACTGCACTGTGATCGTTGACAAAAGATAAATTTTGTCAACCTGTTATTCACTGCAATTTTTTTCCCTTACTAGCTGTTGAAATTCTCCTTGCATTTATCTAAATCGTAAACTAGACCGTCATCATGAAAATACTTAAACGAAATTTGTTGTACAAACTTGGAAACGAACTTTATTGATTTGGAACAACTTTCCTTTCCACTCGATGAAAATAGAGGAAACCTCATTCAAGATTTTCATGAGGAAGGCATATTGTTCTTTCCATGTAAATACTCTATCTTTCTACTCCTTGGTCAAAGTTAACGATTCTATCTTTTTTAATTTTTTAGCAATTTCTTCATATGAAGGTATCATCTCTATCATGCATTTTTGATATCTTCTATACCTTGAATGACCTTTTTTGCATTTGTAAACAGATGAAACAATTTTCCCAATGACTTTGTGCCTTGATTAGAAAAGTCTTCAAGCCAATTCCTTATCTTTTTCCCATATACAACTAGTTGATCTAGTTGTCTTTGGTCATTGGGAGAACCTAAAACCTGAGGCAAAAATAAAGTAGGTTCTGAAGTGGAGTGCAAGAGGTGAGATATATTCTCTCAACTGCTTCACCGTAGCCTTCAATGCTGCCTTATCTTCTCCATCCTTGATGACTCTCTCCTTTATATTTCCCATGATGACCTGCAACATGTTGATATCTATGTGTTGGGTACTTGGGCCCAAATTAGCCTTGGTGATTTGGAAATCGGCGTGCTTCACATCTAGGATGGTCTTATCTTCTGGAGGGACAATTATCTTTATGACCAAATCTCCCTCATTTGTTTTGGTCATCTTCATTTGATGCTTAGGCTTCTTCATCACAAGTTCTCTAAACACCTTATCAAGTTTATGATGGCTTCTTCCTCTTCTTTCCAACTACTTCTTGTAGCCATGTAGGAATAGCCATGTAGGAACTTCTTGTCAAACTTCTACTTCCTCAACTCCCGAGGAACCAAGTGGTGTAGAATTATTTTGTGTCAGGGATGAAAACTTCGGCTTTGATTGCATTGGAGTAGGCATCACCACCTTAGGAGAAGGTTCTATAACTAGCGATAAAGGAGTCAACATGGGCTGCTCATATTGGATCGATTAAGTGATGCCAACCCTTTGCCTTTGAATCTCTCTCAAAACCCTTGACATAGCAACATTTTCAACTTTTTCCTTTTCCTTTTCCTTTTCCTTAGTTTCTTTTTCTCTTAGCTGTATCATTGCCACTCTAAGAAGGTTTGTAGCAACAAGCTGATCTTCTACCTTCAATAGCGCCATTTGGGTACTTTCCACTATGTCCTTTGTTGAATTGAGCTCAAGAGTAAGCTCATCAACCTTTCTCTCCTTTTCTTTGAATGCGCCAATGGCCTCTTTTGCAAATTTGATAGCATGATCACAATCTCTAATCAAATGCAAGTACTCTGACTTCACTAACTCCATTGAATCGTTGATAATTTGTTTGTAGAAGTGACTCTACCCTCAATGCCCCTCTACATGAAGTCTTCAAGGATCTTGTGTGCACTGCCCAAACTTGTGAGGACTTGAATTTCTTTCTCATTTGTGACCAAGAGTTGATTCTTCAATTCACGTAGCTCTCTTAATCCATGTTCAACCAAGTGACTTGGTTCTCCATGTAGCAAAGAACCTGAAATATCTTCATTTGTGGGTGCATTAAGATCTTCAAAACAATGGTTTACATTTTGAACAGATGTCCATACAAAGCTTTGCAGAAAATCACACTGGAAAAAGCTTGGACCGGTCACAAACTTGAGGTAACTTCTGTTCATATTTTTGGTTCAATGGCATATACTTTGGTTCCTAAACAGGTGAGGCATAAATTAGATTCCAAAAGCATCAGGTATTTCTTTGCTGGTTATAGTGAACAGTCTAAGGCATATAGGCTTATTGATATTTCCACTAACAAGGTCATTGTTAGTTGGGATGTTGATGTAAAAGAAACAGAGCCATATTTTTCAAATGTTCAGCAAGAAGTCAATGAAGATATTGAATCTAGTATTATGGTACCATTGAAGGAGGAACCTTCTAGTTCATCAAGTCAGCCTGCAAGTCAATCTATGGTTGGTTTTACACCGCTTGTCTATCAGAGATGAAGAACTAAAAATGTTTCCACTCCAAGTAAGACTTCCAGAGAACTTGCCTTCACAGCATTTACGTGAGACACACTAGAAACCAAAATGGTTTTACTCCACTATGGAAGGTGTACATGTGGATGAACTTCTTACATCAAGTGAACGCCCTTGGAGAAAAGGCCCAACAATAACTAGTTCAGCTATTGAGCATAGTCATTTTGCCCTATCTTTTGATCTTTTTCAGGTTTTTGAACCACAAAAGTTTTTTTGAGGCACAAGGGAAACCAAAATGAGAAGTTGCTATGAAGGTGGAATATGATGCATTGATGAAAAATCAGATTTGGGAGTTGGTTGAATTGCCTCTAGATAAAAAGCCCATTGGGTGCAAATGGGTCTATAAGATCAAATGCAAAGTTGATGGTTCATTGGACAAATACAAGGCACATCTCGTTGCTAAAGGATATTCGCAACAAGAAGGTATAGACTTTGAAGAGACGTTTGCTCCTACTACAAATATGGTCACATTCCGGTTACTTCTCTCCATTGCCGCTCAATATGGTTGGAAGGTGTATCAAATGGATGTTAAAGTGCCTTCTTGAACAGAGACTTGGATGAAGAAGTCTACATGGTGCAACCTGAGGGTTTTCATGTTTCTGGACGTGAACATTTGGTTTCTAGGTTAATTAAGTCCCTATACAGACTTAAGCTGGTTCCTCAAGCCTGATGTTTGAAAATTGATAAAACACTTAAAATGATATTGGATTCAGAAGGAGTCTTTTTGATCCAAATCTTTATGTCAAAAGCGATGGTAATGAGATTGTAATTGTTATTGTATATGTTCAAGATCTTGCCATCACGGGTAGCACAAACATTGCAATTTAGCAAGTAAAATCAGAATTGTGTGCAGCTTTTGACATGTTAGATCTGGGCCTCCTACATTATTGCCTAGGGGTTGAGTTTTGGCAATTTGATCACAACATCTTCATGGTTCAAATCAAATATGCTACGAGTCTCTTGGAGCGTTTTGAGATAGCAGATTGTAACTCTTCTTCTGCACCTATGGAGGTCGCGTTGAAGTTGTTAGCCTTTGATAATTCACCCCCGGTTGATAAATCACACTACAGACAGTTGGTGGGCAACTTGATATATCTGACAACCACTAGACCAGATCTTTGCTTTGTTGTTAGCTATCTCTCTTGGTTTTTGTCAACACTGAAGCTAACTCATTGGATAGCCGCAAAGCAAGTTTTGCAACATGTCAAAGGTACTCTTGACTTTGGCATACTCTACCAGAGGACAAAAGATTTTGGTTTAATTGGGTATATAGACTCCAATTGGGCAGGATCTGTGGATACTCGACGGTCTACAACCGGCTACATCTTCTCCCTAGGTTCAGGAGTAATTTCTTGGCAGAGTAAGCTTCAACAAACAATAGCTTTATCATCCACTAAAGCTGAATACAAAGCAGTTGTGAGTGCTAGTTGTGAAGCAATTTGGTTACGTAGAATCTTGACAGATCTTCAGCTTCCTTAGCATACTCCAAGACCACTTTTCTGCGATAATCAGGGAGTATTGAAATTGGTGAAGAATCGAATGTATCATGCTCGGACCAAACATATCGAGATTCATCATCACTACATTCGGCAACTGGTGGACTGTGAAGACATCTCCCTCCACTTTTGTTCTTCTCAGGAGCAGATTGCTGATTTAATGACTAAACCACTTGGTCTTGGTTACTTTGTCAAATTTTGGGACAAGCTTGGTGTTGTTTCTGGTTTAGTTATTAAGGGGGGGTATTAGTATATGAATGTAATAAAGTGTATTTAATTAGGTTGGTCTAGTTAGGTGTAGTTAGGTATAATTATTAAAGATGGTAGTTGCGGTAGGTTGTACCATTAATGATGGTAGTTGTAATAGTAACTTTCATTACTTAATAAAATGCTGCTTCACCTCATTGTGAAGTTAAGCCTTCTTGCAAATTTCTCTCATCTCTCTTCTTTGCCAGTTTTACTAACATCCTAAAAGTAACTAGGGCAGACTGTCATGTCCCCTTTTGCAATGTCCCAAACGGGATCTACCCTAAAATTCTGATTTCTGCCCTAATTTTCTGCTTATTAGAATTCTGCTCCAAACCCTAGAATTCTGCTCTGAATTTTCTGATTTTATTTTCAGACTCGAAAACATTCTTAGGCAGCCAATAAACATGCTCTAAACATCATATAATGTATATCAAACGTATATAACCATCAACCAAGATATCAACCATGTAAATCAATCATCAAAAAGGCCAAACAAATGTAAGACAAATCTGATTTCTGGATTGTTCAGTCTGCTGCTACAAATCAGAACTTCTTGAAATGCAATTATACCCAAATACATAGGCCATACGTGCCCAAATACAAATCAGATCTCTACTTTTACAAATCAGACCTATAATTAGGTTTGTACATACCAAAATGATGCACAATGGATGCTCCAATGTGAACCCTAGCTGGGCAAATTACATCAGCTAGGCAAAAACACATACCAATGTTGATGAATGACGCTCCAAGACCTTTCCAAGGATGGCGCTTGCTGCTGCTAGGAATTAGGGTTTAAAAAAACCCTAGACAATGAAGAAATCGTCTCCAAGAGAGCTAAATCGCCCTTAACCAAGGTGGCGCCAAGATTAGGGCATGAAACCCTAGTGTAATGTGACATAAACCACCAAGAAATGCTGCTCCAAAATGGTGCTCAGGTCTGCTGCTATGAATTAGGATTCAAGAACCCTAACCAATGAAGAATCCTCCTCAAAATGTCATGAATATGACTCTCCAAGGTGGCGCACAAGTCTGCTCCAAAAAGCTGCTCCAAAAGATGTTCAAATGCTGTTCAAAAAGATATTCAAATGCCTGCTAAAAAATGATGATCAAATGCTGCTCCAAGGTGATATGGCTCGAATGCTCAAACCCTCCAAGTGTGGCACACCAACCTAGGGCAAAACCCTAGCTCCAAGGAAGCACAAATACCACAAATCTGCTGATCCAATCTGATCTAGAAATCTGATTTACAAATCTGGTCTTCTTCTCCATGAATATCTCCAATGAAGTGCAATTGTGAATTCTGTATGAATCCACCTCCAAGATGAGGTTGGGTTTTTGTCCAATCCACCTTATATTCTCAAGGGTTTTCGACCTTGGAATATTGTGCAACAAGTTGCAGCCAAATATGACGAAAATGATATGATGAATGATATCCAAAATGCCTTGAATGACCTTTGTATTTATGCATGTTTTTTGTCTCCTCTTCAAGCTGGCGGACGTAGGCAAGAAAACACTTTTTATTTTATTATTTCTTTTCTCCAAGAGGGCCGACCCTCTTCTAGGCACCCAAGTTATTTATTTCTTTTTTTATAGGCCTTCTCCTGGGCCGACATCCTCCTAGGCAAGATGGGCACCCAATTTACGAATTGATGATTGGTCTTTTATTTCTTTTATTTCTCCCTTTGGCACTCACACAAGAGGTATCATCTTTTATTATTATTTTAGATTCTTCCTCCAACTTTCCATCTTCCATGGGCGAATCCTTAAGACATGTGATATAACATATTTTGCCCTTAATTCAAGTCGTCCTTCTCAAGAGTTCATATAATATTCTTACTTCTTCCATAGGCATTTTTCTTATTTTTCCCTTATTTTCCATCCTCCAATGGGTTGCTCTCCACTAGGGCAAATTATTTGACCAAAATTGACTTCACCAAACTTACCGCAAAATTATGCCAAGTCATAATCCAATATCAATTTGCCCTACAAAATTGGCCAAGTACGAAAACTTGCCAATTAGGTCATCACTAGGGGATCACTCAGAAAAAGGGGACATTGCACCTTTTTCAGGAAAAGATAATTAGGAGCATTTTAGCCTATTATTTTATTTCCCGTAGGCTAATGGGCAGAAGTAAGGGGAATAATTTAACTCAAGTTGTCCTAAAAGTAACTTTATGTTATATTCATAAAAAACAAATTATTTATTATTATTAGAAAGTTGTTTTCAAAAGAGGGACAATACAGTGTCACTAGGATTGAGGTCCAAAAGTGATGTTTAAATAAAAAGGTTGTCATGTCCCTATAATGATTTATAATTGAATTGTTTATTTAAATCATAGTTACGAGACTCGGACTCGGACTCGGCGCCTAGACTCGGCAAAGACTCGGCAAATTGAAAAACCCAAGAAATTCAGAGTTTTTTAAGGATTTAAAACTTGTTTCATGCACCCTTTAATAAATAAACCTTAAAGACACAATAACATCATCAAATAGAAGCTAATTTGATCACATACACAAGTATACATCGATCACATAAGTATAAACGCAAATTGTAGCTGAAGGAAATAACACTTAGATATATAAATATTGTCAAATGTATACAAAACTCATGGAATATGAAATCCATGGCATCAAAAGTTCCAAACAAATATCAAAACAAAAACTAGAAGTCTATGCCACTATGGCTTAGAGGAGCCTGCAAGTGCACCCTTCTTACGAAGGCGTCTAAGATAGGTCCTGGATGATGATGCAGCTATAATATCTGCCTTTGTCTCTGTGCCACCCACACCAACATGTAATGTGTCTGCTGACTCTGCTCGTGCTCTAACCTCCTCCTCTGGCATGGCTACAACCTCAGCCTCTCTATCCGCCTGGTCAACCCAATCAAGGTCCTCATCACTAAAGATAGGATCCTCAGCCTCAGTGATCCAATCAGATTGTGGATCGACCTCCTCTAGCGTGATGGGGGTGGTGTCAGTGCCCAAAATTTGTCTGTGGCGAAGACGAAGGTTGTAATGAACAAAGACTAGATCATTCAACCTCTGCACAGATAGTCTATTGCACTTCTTGGAGTGTATGTGCTCAAACATACTCCAATTGCGCTCACAACCCGAAGCACTGTATGGTTGGCTAAATATTCGAATTGCAATCTTCTGAAGATTTGGTACCTTATCACCAAACATATCCCACCATGCATTTGAGATGAGAAAAAGAAAAAAATCAATCTCATTATCCAACTTTAAGTTTCAACATTTAATAATAATATAAAAAGAGGAAAAGTTTATTAGATTTTAAAACTTAAATTATGCTCTTAATATGATTTTACCTGGCTGCAATGTTGACCGATTCTTTTTGCAAATCTCACGAGAAAAGAGATCTCCTTGTGCAAGTCTAAAGGTCTCAAGCTCATGGACTATCTGTATTGAATTATTCGACATCCGCTCTAACACTGTGTAGAGCCCACCCTTCAAAATACAAACTTACCTCTAAATATAGCTTGAAATCAATAAAGAGCTCCTTCCAATCCTTTGTTTACACCTCTAGATGCACCAAAAGTAACTATGAAGCTGCCCCAATGCGATGCAACAATCGATTTTTACTCTACCTCCTTGCCGGTTTCCCTACAATGCACTCCAAATTTTGCTCACAACTCTCTTTTCTCCTTCCCCTTTGGCTTCAAAATGAAATAATGTTGCTTTTAGGGTGGAGGAGGAGCTATAAGTGAAAAAAAAGAACAAGTTGAAGTGAGTTTTTTTATGTTTTTTAAAACTTTTTGGCATTTTTCTGAGCGGCCGAGTCTGCATGATGGGAATCGGCGAGTTTGGCGAGTCCGGCGATTTTTTGGCAAAAATTCGGCGAATCTGAGTCCGAGCCCCCCAGACTCGGCCAGGGTGCCTCGCCTTGGACTCGCCGAGTTTTCGCGAGTCTTGGCGAGTTTCATTACACTGATTTAAATAATAAGTTAGCCTTATATAAACTAAATATATAATATATTTATTTAAAATATATTATTAATATGTATTATTTAATAAATAATATTATTAATTTAATATAATTTAAATATTATAAAATATATGAAATATATATATTTAATTAACTAGATATATTTAATTAACTAGATATATTATAAATATAAATATTTTAATATAATATTTATGTGAATAATTAATAAGATATATTATTATATATAAAAATAAATATTACGAAGAGTCTTACCCATTAAAGCTAGAAAGTAAAGTAATTTAGAAAGTAAAGTAATTTAGAAAGTAAAGTAATTTGGAATAAGGCAAAGTAATACGGTTAAAAGGTCAAATTCAAAAATAAAATCATATAAAGATAAAAGTCTAATAAGACAAAAACATTATCCCATGATATATGCTTGTGAATAAAACAAGATAAAGGAGCTCCCCATACTTAATAACAAATGTATTTATTTATACTATATATATTATATAAATAATATACTTTAATGTATATTTATAATATACTTTAAATAATATAGTATATAATATAATATAATATATAGTATATTATATAAATATTATACTATATATATAATATAATATATTATTCAAAATAATATCACTCCTTAATATGTAAGGAAGGAGGATATTTATAAGTGCAGAGATTAAGTTGGTTGACACCAGCGATCACCTTAATAAATAATAAATAAAAAAGACAAACATTATTAATATGCATCCTTGTTAATTAAATTAAAGCCGCAACCGTTGGAAAGGGTATATCCTTTACCCACGGTAAACCCTTGGAAATATATAAAAGGGCATAAGGGAGTATGATGGGAAAAGAGGGGGAAATATAGATTATAAAATATATAAACGCAACAGCAATACAATAAAAATTATATTACGGCAGCATAGGTAAGGAATCCCAGGTAAAGCTACAACAGAGAAGTAAGTATTTATATTTACTTATTCAATTTATGATTTGTAAGAATTTATATTTACTTGTTCAATTTATAACTTGTAAGATATAAATGATAAGGTTATTAAGTAGGAATTGATATATGTGTTAATGCATGAAATTTATATTTTAAATATCTATCGTTGCTGAATTATGTAATTGTCCAATGTTTAACCTGATAATATGCTGAGCATTAAGTAGCACATGAGATAGGACTTAATAAGTGTGAAAAATATGAGTAATGAAATTAATCCATTAACTCTATCTGAGAGGTGTGATGCATGGGAATGAACAATTAGCCAACATGGGTATATAGTGCCCCTTGTCTCAGTCGGTACAAAAGGTACCCCTTGGACAAGTGGAAGTGGCCCTTGTCTCAGTAGGTGCAATGGCACCCCTTGGACAAGTGGATTTGGCCTTTGGCTAAAGTAGGTGAGTTATTCACCCCTCGAGCCAAAGGATTGTCATATTGGGCCTTTGGCTAAAGTAGGTGAGCTATTCACCCCTCGAGCCAAAGGATTGTAATCGTTGGCCTTTGGCTAAAGTTGGTGAGTTATTCACCCCTCGAGCCAAAGGTTTATCATAATTGGCCTTTGACTAAAGTTGGTGAGTATTCACCCCTCGAGTCAAAGGATGGAAATAATGGACCCATGATAATTGGCATATGGCATCCTATCACATCCTCTCACATGGAATTAATGATTTGATTAATGCATAGATCCAAATATAATGGATAATGATGGAAAGTGTGAAAGGCATATTGATATTGATCATAAGAGTATAACCCCATAAGGGTAATGTGATTATGTAATTTGAATATTTCTTGCATATATTATTATAAGTGGGAATCCAAAGAGAGACCAGTGTACTAATGTTATCTTTTTGTGAGTTGAAATTGTGTGTAAGGTTGAGAAAATTTTGGCTTGCCAGAAGGGGACATTACAAAGGTCTTTCTAGACACTTTTAAAAATAAAGTTTTGGAGGGAAAAGGGAAAAGAGAATATAATATTCAATTATATTCCCTCAGAGTCTATAAAAGGAGGAGTTTGGGCATAGAAGAAGATCCTCCAATAAACCAAAACCCCATTTTTTGAGATAGAATGTATGTTCATTTTTCTATCTAAGGACGAAAACCCTTTTGGCAAATGGATTTGAGGATGTAAACCGTCCTATTCATATGAGTAATTCCATCTAGGGATTGCTTGTGTGCTGCAAAGATTGGATTTGGGGATGAAAATCCTCATCTCCATTAGAGTGATCGCATTTAGGGGTCATCGGTGTGCTAAAAAGTTACAGAAGTAATTCAGTTTCAGTTGGTTTGTTTGCTTTGTGTAGATTTTCACAGTTTGTTGTGAATTTTGGGTGTTACGCAAAATTTCAGTGTAGTTGTCAAATTTGAGGAGAATATGGCTTATTTATTTACTTTAGGAAATATGATTGCTGATATTTTGGTGTGTGAATGCTTGTCGTACAATTTTGTGAAAGACTGTACAAGTTTTGATTAGAGTTTGGGTTTGTGTATTGCATGAGTTTCAAAGAGGGATGATCATTGGATGAAATTACTAGCCAAACATTACCGCAAAGATCTAATGTTTGTTGGATATTGTTTAGTGGGGTATGCCCATATGTAATGTCCCCTTCTTGTTCATAAGCAATTCAGAGACCATTGCCATATTTTCCAATGTTTTCCCATAGGCTAATTGGATGGTGGAAGGGAAAATTTATTTAAATAATTATTTAAGTTGTCAAAAAGTGACTTTACTTTATATTATTCAGTTGACAACTTTTTAGTTATTTAATAAAGTGACTTTTTAAGTGTGTAGAAAGAGGGGCACTAGGCATGGAGGTCATAAAGTGACTTCAGTGAGCAATTTAAAAGGTCTATATTTTTTATTTTGAGGAGAATATGGAAAAAGTGAATGTAATGTCCACTTTTTCTTAGCACTAAATTTGAAGTGGGGTTAGCCTTTTCCTATTTCCTGGAGGCTAACGAGTTATGCAAGGGAAATGTGACTCTTAAAAAGTTTAATAACAGTCTTTTTTTATATCTTCCCAGCATGCATAATGAAGTTGTTATTGCTTTTTATTAGTTGTGTGTCTGCTGTCAGGTGGGGTCCCTAGTGGTGGGACTCCCTTTATTCCCTCATTTTTCTATTCCTGGATTGTACGTGGGGGTGGAGGAGGTGCTCTTCTGCAGAGCATGCAAAATTGAATCTTTGCTATTATTAGTTGGGCGATGGATGAGTGGCTCCAGAGTATGTCAGACCATATTCTTTGACTATTCTGGGGCTGGGCGTTGGGGTTATTTGGGAAAGAACTCGCTCATTTTGAGGGGCTTGCAATGTTAATGTTTACGCTGTGATGTTTTGGAAGCCTTTGCTGTTTAGCATAGGAATTTGAGGGATTGTTTAGTCTCAGAATCTCTCAGATTTGGATGTGGGAGACCATCCCTAGCTGAGAATACTTTGGAATCAATAAGAAGATATCCTCATGCACTATGGAGTTCGATGTATATTGATTTGTTGGGGTGAATGGAGTTTTGGGTTTGCTGTGTGGTTTATCCAATGGCTTGTTGAAGTGATCAAATCTCATTGAACATGGTTGATGATCGGTTCTGAGCAGTTTTGTGAGTAATATCTGCTGTTACAGGTGCTTCTTGATCTGCTGTACCAGATTGCTAACCTTACCAGCCTGTACAGGCGTGAGGATTTGGAGTCTTAATCACTGTAGCAGAGCCACTGTTTATTTATCATAATATAGTGCCTTGACTGGGTTGTATATGGGATGTTTTGAGAGGGACCACGCATGAAGAATGACTAAATGAGGTCTGAACATCAACATATGCCTGCAACTACATTTTGGGTATGAATTGAAACTGTGGTTCATAATATTTTGTTGTTGAAAAAGTTACAAAGACAATATTGTTTGCATATGTGTTTGTTTTCTTTGACTCAGAGCTGGTATCAGAGCTGGTATCCTGCCAGCCTGTGAAGTTCATTTCAGTAGTATCAGAGCTGGTATCCTGCCAGCTTGTGAAGTTCTTTGACTCTGCATGCAACAATTAAGTGACAGGGAAAGAAGGTACAAGCAGAGAGAGGAAAGAAAGTTGAAAGCTATAGTTATCTCAAATATTGTTGCAAAAGAGACAGTCATGGCAGATAGGGACAAAGAGAACTGTCCACCTGAAAGTCCAGGTAAAAAGATGGAGAGGAAGTTTGACTATATGTATGAGATGATAGCTAGGCTAGTGAGCAAAATGGATCAAAACTTAACTCAGGGCACTAGAAACAACACTGAAGCTAGCAGTTCGCAAAACAATGGAGCATGAAATGATTATGTAAGAACACCTACTAGAACTTCAGTAGGGTCAACTGCAAGACCTCTTCAACCCTTTGCAAATAGAAGGGAAGAAATACCACCTCAGCATGAGGAAAGGACCACTTTCACTGATGATATCATGGTCAATCGTGATGAATATATGACACTTCTTGATTATGTCCGTAGAAGCTTAACATTTGATCAATTCCTGAACTAGAAGAAAAGGAATGGTGGAAGACCGGACAACAGGGAGAATAAGGATTATAAGCATGCTTTGAGTAAAGTGTCTATGGACAGATTTGATTGTAGTGGAAGATGCACTGGAAGAGCTTGGGTTCAAAAGCTTGACACTTATATTACTCTGAAGCCTATGTCAGAATAGACAGCCTTAAACTTTGTAACCTTACACTTGGATGGAGCTGCCTATGAGTGGTGGTATCATGGCCTTGTGACACAGGGTCACAATTTGATTACTACCTACGATGAGTTCACGAATAGACTCATCGAGAGGTTTGACAAATAGGACCTAGAGCAAAGCTTCAAAAACCTGGCACAACTGAAGCAAACGGGTAACATTGATTCATACATCACTGAGTTCCAAAGGCTTAGTGTCGTGGTTCTTGACATTTCTGAAACGAGGCTGATTTTTCTATTTGTTGAAGGTTTGGCTGAGCCAATCAGAGGTTGGGTAAAATCTTTGGATTCTCAGTCGTTACAATAGGCCATTAAAAAGGCCAAAAGTATGGAGTTTTCAGCTCCAAAACCAAAGTTGATGACAAAACCATTTGCATTCAACAAGGATAAGAAGATCTTCACAAAGTTTCCCAATCAGCAGCAACAACCCTTGCAAAAACTGAGTGATGAGGCAAAAAATGAACTCAAAAAGAAGAAACTATGCTTTACATGCAAGGAGCCTTGGGCCCCAGGACATAAGTGTTACAAAAAGGGACATGCAAGGCATTTGGAAGTATATGTGGGGGCTGAAACAAGTTTTGAAATATCGGAACAACAAGGGGAATTTGTGGATTGTGAGGAGTTTGAAGACCTTGAGGAGGTTGAGGAAGTGAAGGAAGATGGTGGTACTTTTGCCCAGCTATCCAGCACACAAAGAAACAATCCATTCCGTGTGAGGGGAGTTCTAGGAGGGCAGCGAATGGTGGCTCTGATTGACACTGGTGCCACACCCAATTTTATAGATGAAGGCTTGGTAGCCAAACGTGGATTGAAGATAGAAGAGTTTGATGGCTTCAAAGTCATGGTGGCTGATGGATTTACTCTTACATGCACCAGAAAGATACCCCAACTAAGCATCCATTTGGGAAACCATGAGGTCAAAGATGAGTTTTATGTGGTTGGAATAGGTGATACAAATGTATTACAGTGGTTGAAATCTCTTGGAGAGATTAACTTCAATTTTCATACCATGGAGCTGAAATTTGAATCCGAAGGCAAGAGAGTTGTGCTTTGTGGAATGCCAAATGGAGGACTTAGAGTGGTTACTGCTAAGAGGATGGAGTGGATTTTGAGGCAAGGACAGGCTGAATGGATTGCTGAATGTGTTGTCCTTCCTGCTCATGATAATGAGAGGAAAAGAGAGCATCATCCTAATGTGCAGAGAATTTTGACCAAGCACACTAAGGTCTTCAGTGGATTACCTCCTGGGATACCTCTTGAGAGGGGGATTGAGCATGTGATCGAATTAGAGGATGGAGCCAAACCTGTTATGACCACTCCTTATTGACATCCAAAATGGTTCAAAGATGAGATAGAGAAAGCCATCAAGGAGTTGCTTGACATGGGTTTCATCCGTCCAAGCAAGAGTCCTTTTGCATCTTCAGTGGTTCTAGTTAAGAAGAAGGATGGGATTATGCGGTTGTGCATAGACTACCGCGAGCTCAATAAACGCACCATCAAGAACAGGTATCCAATCCCCAGGATTGACGAGCTCATTGATGAATTACATGGAGCAGTCTATTTTTCAAAAATAGACTTGAGATTAGGATACCATTAGATATGCATGCGTGAATCTAATGTGGAGAAAACAACGTTTAGATGCCACTTTGTGCATTTGGAGTTCTTGGTTATGCCCTTCGGCCTAACCAATGCACCAGCAACGTTCCAGTCATGCATGAATCAGATTTTCAGCAAGCAGCTCTGTAAGTTTTTATTGGTTTTTTTTTATGATATCCTTATTTACAGTAGAACTTGGGAAGAGCACTTGCATCACCTTGATGAGGTTTTGGGAATACTAGAAGCTAATGCTTTGTTTGCCAACGAATCAAAGTGTGAGTTTGGCATGACTGAAATTTTACATTTGGGACATGTGATCAGTGCGGATGGTGTCCGTGTTGACCAAGAAAAAATCCGTGCTATCATTGAGTGGCCACCACCCAAAACCCTCACTCATTTAAATGGTTTTTTTGGTCTGTACAGCTTCTACAGGCGGTTTGTGAAGGGGTTTTCCCAAATGGCAGCTCCTCTTACTGATTTAACTAAAAAAGGAGCTTTCTCTTGGTCTGAATCAACGCAGATATTTTTTGAAAAGTTCAAGGAAATCATGAGCAATGTTCCAGTATTGGCCCTTCCAGATTTTTCCAAGCCTTTTGAGCTTGAATGTGATGCTTCAAGGGAAGGAATAGGAGCTGCCCTGATGCAACAAAAGCATCCTATTGTCTATGAAAGTAGGAAGTTGCGAGGTGCAGAAAAGAGTTGCTCAATTTATGACAAGGAAATGCTTGCTATCATGCATGCATTAACCAAGTTTCGACAATACTTGGTCGGAGGTAAGTTCATAGTTAAGACTGATCATAATAGTCTTAAATACTTATTAAATTAGAAGGAATTAAGTGAGAGGCAGCAATGTTGGGTTAGCAAGCTACAAGCTTTTGACTTTGACATAGTCTACATGAAAGGTAAAAAAAATGTAGTGGCTGATGCTCTTTCAAGGAGGCCTCATCTCACTTCTATTGTGGGTATAACAGCTGATTGGAGATATTAGATTTTGGTTGAATATGCTAAAGATCCGTTGGCTGTTAGCATCATTGATGGAGACACTTTTGGAGGTAAGTACAAGGTAAACAATAAGCTGATTTGTTACAAAGAGCGAATTTTTCTTGTGGCTAATTCTAAGGTGAAGGAAAAGATTGTGAGATCATTTCATGATGAGCCCTTGGCTGGTCACCAAGGATTTTACAAGACATACAAGCAAATTTGTGAAAGGTTCACCTGGAAGGGGTTAAAGAATGACATCATGAACTATGTTAGGGAGTGTTTGGTATGTCAACAAAACAAAAATGAGCATTCTTACCCAGCTGGTCTGCTGCAACCGTTGCTTATTCCCACTCAGAAATGGGAAAGTATTTCAATGGACTTCATCACAGGGCTGCCTAAGGTACAAGGTAAGGATTCTATTTATGTTGTTGTTGATAGATTGACTAAATATTCTCATTTCTATGCAATTAGTTCAGATTTCAGAGCAACCCAAGTGGCTGAACTATTTTTCAGAGAGGTGTTCAGACTGCATGGGTTACCTCAAAACATAGTTAGTGATCGGGACAACAAGTTTCTGAGTTTGTTTTGGCAGGAGTTGTTCCGTTTGAGTGGGACTGAGCTCACTTCGAGCACTAGTTATCACCCTCAAATTGATGGGCAAACTGAAGTGGTGAATAAGTGGCTAGAGGGATATCTGAGAAACTATGTTTCAGAACAGCAGATGGCTTGGGTCCGATGGCTTCATCCGGGAGAGTATTGCTATAACTCTTCCAATCACATGTCAATTAAAATGTCTCCTTTCATGGCCCTTTATGGTTATAATGCGCCAAACTTCGTAGATCTAATATTTGATGAATGTAGAGCACCTCAAGCCAAAGATTTTCTACAACAAAGTTAGGATATCTTGAGGGCATTGAAAGATAACTTGCTGCATGCTCGGAACTAGTAGAAATTCTATGCTGATCAGCGCCGTGTTGAACGCTCCTTTGAGGTGGGAGACATGGTTTACTTGAGTGTGTAGCCCTACAAGCAGTCCACTCTCAAGAAGAGTGGAGCAGAAAAGTTGAAACCACGATTTTATGGTCCTTTCAGGTTGAAGAGGAGAGTGGGTGCAGTTGCATATGAGTTGGATCTTCCAGAGAGTTGTAAGGTTCATAATGTATTTCATGTGTCTCGCCTCAAGAAGGCTTTGGGACATAATGTGACGGCATCTTCTGAGTTGCCACCATTGGATGAGGAAGGAAATCTGGTTTTGATTCCGGAAAGGATATTGGAGTTCAGGGAACGAATAGTGAGAAAGAGAACTATTAGTGAGTACATGATCAAATGGAAGAACCTACCACTGGAAGATGCTACGTGGGAAGGCGAATAGATTCTTCAACACCCAGAGTTGTAGTTGCTTGAGGACAAGCAACTTCAGGGAGGGAGGATTGTAATGTCCTCTTTTTCTCAACACAATTTGAAGTGGGGTTAGCCTTTTCCTATTTCTCAGAGGCTAACGGGTTATGCAAGGGAAATGTGACTCTTAAAAAGTTTAATAACAATCTTTTTTTATATCTTCCCAGCACGCATAATGAAGCTGTTATTGCTTTTTATTAGTTGTGTGTCTGCTGTCAGTTGGGGTCGCTAGTGGTGGGACCCTCTTTATTCCCTCATTTTCCTATTCTTGGATTGTACGTGGGGGTGGAGGAGGTGCTCTTCTGCAGAGCATGCAAAATTGAATCTTTGCCATTAGTTGGGCGATGGATGAGTGGCTCCAGAGTATGTCAGACCATATTCTTTGACTATTCTGGGGCTGGGCGTTGGGGTTATTTGGGAAAGAACTCGCTCATTTTGAGGGGCTTGCAATGTTAATGTTTATGCTGTGATGTTTTGGAAGCCTTTGCTGTTTAGCATAGGAATTTGAGAGACTGTTTAGTCTCAGAATCTCTCAGATTCGGATGTGGGAGACCATCCCTAGCTGAGAATACTTTGGAATCAATAAGAAGATATCCTTATGCACTATGGAGTTCGATGTATACTGATCCGTTGGGGTGAATGGAGTTTTGGGTTTGCTGTGTGGTTTATCCAATGGCTTGTTGAAGTGATCAAATCTCATTGAACATGGTTGATGATTAGTTCTGAGCAGTTTTGTGAGTAATATCTGCTGTTACAGGTGCTTCCTGATCTGCTCTACCAGATTGCTAACCATACCAGCCTGTACAGGCGTGTGAGGATTTGGAGTCTTAATCGCTGTAGCAGAGCCACTGTTTATTTATCATAATATAGTGCCTTGACTGGGCTGTATATGGGAAGTTTTGAGAGGGACCATGCATGAAGAATGACTAAATGAGGTCTGAACATCAGCATATGTCTGCAACTACATTCTAGGTATGAATTGAAACTATGGTTCATATGTGTTACAAAGACAATATTGTTTGCATATGTGTTTGTTTGCTTGAATCTAGGTAGATCATTTCAGTGAAAATTATTATTATATTCTCACTTGAGTTGCCCTAAAAGTGCCTTTATAAGGAGTTGAACTCACTTGTGAGTTTAGAGACTATTATGTGAAATTGCATTTGCTATTGTTTTGAGAGAGTTCTGAAGCTCTTCCATATTTGTTGAGGATGAAAACCTTCTAGAAATACCAGTTTCGAGGATGAAAACCCTCCTAGCTGGGTTTGGTGATTTCAACCTGAAGTCACAATTGTGCTGAAAGTGGTGTTGTTTCAAGTTGCAGATTGAAGATGGACATTTTTGATGTGTTTTGACAAATTTTTGGAGTGATAGATATCAGTTTTCAGTCCCTGTGTGTTTGTGGTTGTGTATTTTGGGAGTTTGGAGTTTATAGGAGGCCGTACCTATCCTCATGCTGGCTGATATAAAAATCTGATGAAACTATGATTTAGATTTTTTTTGCTGACTGTACCCGACTGTCCTAGCAGGCCGTACTATGCTGGGTGAGGTGTGTGTACCTGCAGGGTGATGTGCTGCCTTTTTCCTGAGTTTTTAGACTCCATTGGTGGTGCCTAGGCCTGGTTTCATCAGGTTGTATAGTTTGGAGGTGGAGATTTTGAGTTTGATGAGTTTAGAGCTGGCCGTACAGGTGAATTGTGAGGGTTTCAGATTATTATCAGACCTGTTCAGATCAGATTAGAAAGGGTTATTTGCTGTTAGAGTCCAAAACAGACCTCCGACATTGTCTGATATCTTCTATCAGTCGTATACTTCATTGTCCTTCAAATATGGAACATTGGTATATGTCTCCCTCATGTTATTTGATGTTTTCTGAGTATATGATGGCCTGATTTGAGTGTTGCAGCAGACTGAAAATTATATCAGAATAATATCATCTCAGTCTGAAGTGGATTTAATTGCATATTGTTATCTAGAAAGTGTTTGTATACTTGTTTGTTGCAACCCCAGATGGTAGTACCGCTCGAGGATTGTATTTCTTGCATATACATATTGTAAATTGGATGACTTACCGCCAGTTGTTATAGCATGATTCAACAACATGCATGGAGATTTTTTTGTCTTACGAGCTTGGTTGTTGGAGCATTTTCTTCATCTGTATCCCAAAGATCCCAGTAAAATTATGCTAGCAAGGCAAGCAGGACTGACTAGAAGTCAAATTTCTAATTGGTCCATGAATGCATGTGTATGCATTTGGAAGCCCATGGTAGAAGAAATGTATATGGAAATTGCCTGGAACCAGATCAAAGTATGTGGTGTCTTACAAAGCTCCAAAATTTGGAATGCCTCTATTTTGAGGTCCATCTATTGAGGGCACTTAAGCATGAGAATATTATTAAATTTTACACCTCATGGGTGGATGATAAAAATTACTTCAAATCTTTTAAAAATTTCCAAGTCAGAAATGGAAGGTAAACAATTTGATCGTCTGTTGGATTACCATTCAAAAAATAAGATAGTAGTTGAGAGTTATTGCACCATTCTGGCACCATGTCATTACAAAGTAAACATTTAAGATGGGAACACACTGCAAAAGAAAGATACAATAGAACCCCAACACGCCCTTTGAAAAAGAGGCAAGTGCTAGTCAAGCTCAGAACAGCTAGGTACACTAGCTCAAGCAAGTCACAAAAATGTCAAACTTCTCATCTGCAGTTTATAGATCAGCAGCTGCAACAGCAACGAGCTCTTCAACAATTAGGCATGATTCAACAACATACATGGAGTTTTTTAAAAATCGTCTTACGAGCTTGGTTGTTGGAGCATTTTCTTCATCTGTATCCCAAAGATCCCAGTAAAATTATGCTAGCAAGGCAGGCAGGACTGACTAGAAGTCAAATTTCTAATTGGTCCATGAATGCATGTGTATGCCTTTGGAAGCCCATGGTAGAAGAAATGTATATGGAAATTGCCTGGAACCAGATCAAAGTATGTGGTGTCTTACAAAGCTCCAAAATTTGGAACGCCTCTATTTTGAGGTCCATCTATTGAGGGCACTTAAGCATGAGAGTATTATTAAATTTTACACCTCATGGGTGGATGATAAAGATTACAATACCGATTTTACCACAGAAATATTTACATCTGAGACATTAAGGCAGTATCGGAAAAAAACATGAATGACAATACAAGACTTTCTAAATCAATTGCCTCAAAAGGGCCATGGCATGCATTCTTTAAAGAATGATTTGTTTTATCTCCCAATGACTTCCACCATGTTCCTATCAATACTAATGCATTTAAACATAATCCATCTGAAAATGTGAATCATATCAGCTGTAGAGAGGATCTTGATGAAGCCATAAAACAAAAAAAAAGTTACTTGAAGAGTTTGAAATTGCAGCCTTAGTTATTGGGAAGGATATGAGACATGAAGCTGCATGCAAAGATATCAACATTGAGTAAGCAAATAGAGGTTCAACTTTTAGCTTAAGTGTGCAATATGGGCATGATGTTGGGCATGCTGGATATCTGCTTGATGAGATAGACAGGGAAAATGAGACATAGGAATTTCCTACTTCAGAAGGTATGGGCCTCAGGGAACTTTCATCTACAATGGAGTCTATACCAAAGATGGAAACCATTTGCTGTGAAGCTAATAAATTGAAATTGGACAAGTGCTTCAAGCAGTATTCAATAGGTACACAAATCAGAATGCTAAATAATGTTTCAGAAGTCTCTGCTTCAAATTATGTCAATGGTTCTCCTGGTTTTCATAAGGCTGCAAAATGTGATTCATTTGTTGAATTTTACAAGAGTACATCACTCTTCAGAGATAAGTTAAACACATATCAAGGTGACACCAAACATCTTTGAACATCCAACACTGCATTGCTTGTGGGCAAGCAATTCCAAGAAGGGTGGATTTATGATGTCCTCTTGTTAATCCACAGCACTGAGTGCATCTCCTATCAGCAGGAGCATAAGATGGGATGATAAGAAGTATCACATAATAGAATGAGGTGACTGCTATGTTCCCCCAAGTAACGGGGACGGGGACAGGGACGGGGGGACGAGTTTCGGGGACGGCGATTTTTTTTGGCCATTTTTTAGGGGACAGCAGGGGACGGCTACTAAAAAAATAAGGTTTTTTTTTAAAATATAAGGAAATTTCAAATATTTAGATGATAACATTGATAAGGCATTCATTCTAGACATCATAGAACATTAAAACATGCATACATAACCATAGCATTACACTTGAACTTAGTTTTCAACTTGTCACATGAGAATTGGCAAACAAATAAACCAAATTTAATTGTTTTCAATGACAATCTGCATATATATTATATCAAAATGCTCAAAGGCTGCAAGTTTCAAGTTTCAACAACAAAATGACAAAAACATAGAGTATATGGCTGTCCCTAATCAGCCTCTCCTAATATTGCATCAAAATCAGAATCTGAATCCGAATCACTGCCACCATGAGGGTCTAGTAGACCCTCATCCAATGGAACCCCAACCAATCCCTCCTGTGCCTCCTCCTCATCAATCTGTATAACATCCTCTAAATCAACATCCCAACGTGCAGCTGGAGTCTGACGATACTCATGTCTCTGTCGATCCTGTAGCTGCAAGGCACTATGCACTGCCACCAACTTCTCTGATCGTCTAGAGGTAAGTTTGTTCCTCTTCACTGACTGAATGAAGCTATATGTGGACCAATTCCTCTTTGCAGCAGAGGAATTGGCAATCTGTCCAAGCAAGTGAGTGGCAAGTGTCCTCAATTCTGGTGCATCCATGCCATGCCACATCCACCATCCAATAGGATCAGTTTGAGCTAATGTAGCTCTATCCATCCTCGCCTCTTTTTTGCTGAAGTTTGGACCACGTAGATTGACAAAGGCCATCCATTGTGAGCGAAGTAGAGAAGCCTCCTCCTCGGTATACATTTTTTCAAGGGCCCTCATGAACCCTTGTTTCACCTCATCATCATGAGATGGAGGCACTCGTCCAGGTCTAGAAACATACCATTTGGGATTTAGAGCATATGCTGCCATATGAAGTGGGGTGCTCATAGTGTCCCACCTCCGTGTCACAATGGGCCTAAGATGCTCCTCATAAAATCCCAAAGTAGGATCCTTGCTCTGAATAGCTTGCTTCATTTTCCCAAGCATGCTATCAAATGTCTCATAAATCTCTCCAAGACTAGGAGAGTCTGTGTCAGCATATCTTATGACATCCACAACAAGTGCAATGAAGGAGCAAACATAGCTGCAAGTGAACACAAGTTACAAAAATCAGCAATTTAAGAACAAAAATTAAATTTTTAATAAAATGATAATATGAATATCATAATATAAATAAAAAGAAAATCAGCAATTTGAAATTTCAATTTGAAACAATTTCATACCTTATTGTGGACCACCAATCATTGTCAAGGATCTTTTGCCTCACTTTTTCCTTCAGCTGAATTTGACTCTGGCCATCTATTCCATTCTGCATTAACCACCAATAATTGTAGAGGCTCCTTCACCTCAACCATCCTCTCTAGCAAAATGAAATAGCTGGCATATCTAGTTTCCACAGGCTTGAGGAATTCCTTCTTCGAAAAAGTCCTGAAAAGTGCAAGTGAGGTTTGATGGTTGCAAATGAACATCTGTATATCTCTAGCTTCTGCCACCACTTCCTTCACCCAAGCAATCTTCCCAATGTCTTTCAATGCGTTGTTCAATGCATGAACACAACATGGAGTCCAGAAAATGTGCTTATAAGCACCCTCCACCATCAAACCAGCTGACTTACATACACGGGCTGAATCTGTTACCACTTGGACAACATTAGATGCCCCAATCTCTTCAATGGCATCCTTCAAAATCTGAAATTGGAAGTGAGCATCCTTCCTCCTCCCTGTACAATCAATAGCTCTAAGAAAATAAGAGCCAACTGGACATGTGACAATGATATTGATGAGTGGCCGACGTTTGATGTCGGTCCACCCATCCATGACAATAGAGCAACCATCCCTAATCCAAGTTTGCCTCATGTCCTCCATCAAGATACTCACTTGAGAATATTCCTTGTCAAGTAAGGTGGTGCGTAGCTTATGTTCTCTAGGGGGGACATATGAAGGACCAACAGCTGTAACATCTCTTAACATTTGTTTGAAATAGGGAGAGCGTGCCACATTAAATGGTACGGCATGAGCAAAGAAAAATTTGGCAATGGAAGAGTTAGCCACCTCTCGTGTTTGTGCATTAAACAACCCTGCAACAGTAGTAGCTCTTTTCTTTCCCCTACTAGAAACCTCTTCCACTTGGCTTTGTGAAGGCAATGACTCAGGCATACTAGGCATACTCTCCATTGACAATCCCTTAGATCTTGCCTCCCCCTCCATGTGCAACCTAGTTGCCTCGACCTTCTCAGCTAGGGTAATTTTTTTACAACCTTTTACCTCCACTCCACCCAAGTGCAAAAGGTGAGAATAAACTCTTGTATAGCTGCCCCTATAGGTTTCATTGCAAATGTGACAAAGCCATATTCTAGACCCCCCAGTATTCTTTTGTTTGTCAGTGTCTATGCGGGTTGCAAATTGTAAGAGAGGTTTTTTAGGATTATATGGGCCTTTTGCATAAGTGGCAAGTGTTTTGGAGGGGCATTCAAATGGATTGGATTTGGATGAACTGACATTCTCTGCTGTACCACTGCCACTAGCAGAACCCCCACTCTTTTTACGACCTCTAGTTCTACATAATTGCCGTTGCACTTGAATTTCAATGTCATTTTCAGAACTTTCACTATTGCCACTGCTGCTCATTGTTTTTTGTTTGAAAAAATGCTAATAGACAGCTGCAAGCAAACATAAAAAAAAAAAAAAAAACAAAACTAAAAACCCTCCACATGTGTTTGAAATTGAAAAAAAAACTAAAAAAAATGCAAAGGAATATGAAAACAAAACAAAGAATGTCGATCTTACCTTAAATGGCGATGATTTGATGCCGTATTGCCTTCTCTTCACCGCTGTTACTCTCCTCCAATTGCTATTTCTCCTCTTCAAGCTGCTGTTCAAGAGTGCCAAAATGAGGTAATGAATGTATGTTTTTTGTTTTTGCATGATATGTCTTTTTTAGGTTTAGGTAAGTTTATGAGGGATGTGGGGGTCCTTGTGGGCCCCCCATCCCTTTTTTTATTTCATTTAAGTGAGTTTTTATTTTATTTTTGAAGTGCGAAAGTTGCTGGGCCGTAGGGGACGGCTAGCCGTACCCGGTACGGTCGGGGGACGTCCCAGCCATACCGGGTACGGCTAGCCGTCCCCTACGTTTCCTAAAAAAAGGGGATGTCCCCGGGAAACGGGAACGGCCAGGGGACATCCCCGCGTCCCCGGGACGGGTACGGGCAGGAAAATGCAGGGGACGCGTCCCCGGGGAACATAGGGTGACTGTAGTTCTTTGTTCTGTTGGATTAAGGTAGTTGAGTCTGTCAGTGGAATAAGTGGCTATATCTTTAGTTAGGGAGAGGTTGCTTCAGTTCTAGCCAGTTAACCCCTAGAATTGAGGGAGTTAGTTGCCAACAATTTGAGGAAGTTGTTCAGTTAGCTGCCTATGATTGAGGGAATTAGTGGTTAGTTACTGTCACACTCTGTGGTACTGATTTCCTATGATTGTGGATCTTTGGGAGCTAGGCTTATTAAATAGTGCCTAAGGTAAAGAGAAATCATCTTTTGAAATTATAAACGCAAAAACTCTACTTCAGCTACAGGGAGGTAGCACTGCTATAGCAGCTTGCTTGGTGCTTGAGGATGAAACTCTTCAGGCATAAACTTGGTTCTCTTTGGGATGAAAACTCTTAGGAGAATATGTGGCATAGGATGTTTCAGATTTAAGCAGAGATTTAAGGATTAGCAGGATGAGCAGTGGCATGACTACACGTGTGTTAAGGATGCTTTGAAGTTTAAAAGTGTTTGTTGGCTGTTTTCCCAGTGGGTTGTATTAGTTATTTGCCCTCCATTTGCATGCATGTGTTTCATGAAAATAATGAAAAAAATCTGTAGTTAGAGGCTTTCTGGGTGTGATTAATTTGTGAGCATTTAATTTAGGACATTACATGTCATCTCTCTTTTCTCTCTTTTGTCAGGGTTTGAGGAACAACCATTAGTTCTATACAATGAACCATCAGAGCTTGAGGAACAACAATTAGTACTCTAGAGTGAAGAAGAAACCATTGCAGAAACCATGGGTGATTGAGAGGGCAGGTGTAGTAGAGACCATCATGACGAAGGAAGAGTTGATATGGCCAATATGTTGCATGCATTGAATGATTTAGCTAGAGGGCAGCGTGACATGTTTGACAAGATGGATAGGTTACAAACATAACTGATGCAAATTCTTGCCTGTTTAGTACCTAGTAATAATGGGAACAATGGCAATAACAATGGTGGAGTTGATCAGAATGCGCGAGGAAACAATGGAAATAATAATAATAATAATGCAAACAATGGTAATAATGAAGAACACTCGGTTAATAATCAGGTTACCCTGCAATGCTCCTTTACTGAATCAGCTAGTACGAGGCCTCTAATGCCTCAATTTATACAGGAAAACAACCCACCAGAGGAGGTTCATGAGCCTACTGAACAGGTTCATCATGCACAGTATTGGCGGGATTGGATCGCTATGGACGTAGGGTTCCGTGCTAATATGCCTTTTTAGGCTTACTTGACTTTCAGGGAACGTAGTAGACTTCAGGGAGGAGTGAGGCAACAGAACCAGGACCTACAAAAGAAGAAGGGTAAGATGAGCATTCCTTACTATGATGGCTCGGGCAAAACTTTAGCCAGAGCATGGATACAAAAGGTAGATACTTATTTGCGACTTAATCCTATGACCGAGTGGGATGCTATTGAGTATGCTACTTCGCATTTGAATGGAAGTGCACACGAATGGTGGTACCATGATCTTGTTACATTGGGCCACAATCAGATTGTTTCCTATGCAAAGTTTACTGCCAGGTTAATAGACAGATTCGACAAAGAGGATCCTGAGTTGCATTTCAAGGAGCTAGCCCAACTCAAACAGTTTGGAGGGGTAGATGCATACATTTTAGAGTTTCAGAGGTTGTCAGTCATGGTCACTGACATTTCAGAGCAAAGGGTTATTGTGCTGTTCATAGATGGACTATCTGAGCCCTTGAGAGGAAGGGGTTCGATCCGCCTACCTTACAGGAGGCAATGAAAAAGGCCAAAGATAGGGAATTCTCTTCCTACAAGAGGAAATTTCAGTCAAAGAGTTTCTTGCACAAGAAGGATAAGGACAAGAAGAGTTCATCTCTTGATATAGTGCAGCAAAAGAAACCTTTTCCGAGACTTGATGATGATGCTCTTAAAGAAAATAGGAGGAAGAAATTGTGTTTTAAATGCAAAGGCCCATGGGACCCAAATCATAAATGCCCTATGAAGGGGCAAGTGAAGCAACTTGAGTATTTTTCAGCAGAAGAGTCCCCCTTAGAGAAATCAGATCAGCACATTGATTCAGAGGAAAGTGAGGAAAATAGCACAACAGAAGAGTCACAAGGTGAGCAGAATGAGGATAGGCCTACAACACACCTTTCAACTATTCAAAAGGAAGGTTGTTTTAGGATTCGAGGAGTCCTGGAGGGGCAACGAATCACTACACTTTTTGACATAGGGGCCACACATAATTTCATAGATAAGGGACTAGTCGCTAGAAGAGGGCTCAAGACAGAGGAGTTTGAAGGTTTCAAAGTCAGGGTAGCCGATGGATTCACCATAACTTGCAAACGGCGAATTCCTAACTTAACCCCATCAGGATAAGTGATTATGAGTTTCAGGCTGAGTACTATGTGGTAAGCATGGGTGATATGGATGTAGTTCTTGGCATGAAGTGGCTTCATGCGATCGAAGAATTCTTCCTGAACTTATGAACCATGGAGATGAAGTTCTAGGTAGATTGCAGGAAGCATGTACTCAGAGGGATGTTAGATGGTGGACTTCGTGTGGTATCACTCAGGAGGATGGAGAGACTGCTCAGACATGATCAAGTTGAGTGGGCAGCAAAGTGTGTCATTATGCCTGCAGCTATAGAGCAACCCAAGTAGAGTTACCACCCGGATATTTAGAAACTGATAACCAAGCACAGCAAGGTTTTTAGTAGCATACCACTAGGGAGGCCTCCTGATCGAGGCATAGAGCATGTAATAGAACTGGAAGAAGGTGCCAAACCAGTCATCATAACTCTTTATAGGCACCAAAAAGATTGAAGGATGAAATTGAGAAAACTATTAAGGAGTTTCTAGAGATGGGGCATATCAGACCGAGTAAGAGCCCTTTTGCTTCTGCAGTAGTCTTGGTAAAGGATGGAACATTGAGAATGTGCATAGATTACTGGGCTCTAAACAAGAAAACTATAAAAAATAGGTACCCCATCCCGTGCATTGATGAGCTACACGGGGCTTGTTACTTCTCCAAGATTGATCTGAGATCAGGATATCATCAGATAAGAGTCAGAGAGGAGGATGTGGAGAAGACAACATTTCGTTGCCACTATGTGCACTTCGAGTTCTTGGTTATACCGTTCGGTCTAACCAACGCTCCAACCACTTTCCAGTCCTGTATGAACAGAGTCTTTAGAGAGTAGTTGAGGAAGTTTGTCCTCATATTTTTCGACGATATTTTGATTTTTAGTAGGACATGGGAAGAGCACCTCCAACACCGTGAGGAGGTACTTAGCATTCTTGAGAGAGTCTCTTTATGCCAAGGAATCAAAATGTGAATTTGGCATGACAGAGTTACTCTATTTGGGGCACATCATCAATGCCAACAGTGTTAGAGTAGACCCTGAGAAGATCAGGGCAATTATTGATTGGCCACCACACAGGAATCTCTCACAACTCAATGGATTCTTCGGGTTATGTGGGTTCTATCGTAGGTTCGTCAAGGGATTTTTGCAGAGTTCAGCACCTTTGACAGACTTGACGAAGAAGGGGGCTTTTTCTCGGTCAGATGAAGCACAACAGTGTTTTGACAGATTCAAACAGATCATGAGCTCTTGCCAAGTTTTGGCCATATCGGATTTCACCAAGCCTTTCGAGCTTGAGTGTGATGCCTTAGGGGAAGGCATTGGAGCAATGCTGATGTAGGATAAGCACCCAATTGCTTTCGAGAGTAGGAAACTAAGGGGTACTGAGAGAGGTTACAGTATAGACAACAAGGAAATGTTAGCAATAATGCATGCACTAGCAAAATTTAGACAGTATTTGGTGGGAGGCAAATTTATAGTAAAGACAGATCATAACAGCCTCAAGCATTTCCTCAACCAATGTGACCTCAATGATAGATAGCAGAAGTGGGTTAGCAAGTTGCAAGCCTACGACTTTGACATAGTTTATGTCAAAGGGAATAAGAATATTGTTGCTGATGCACTTTCATGGAGACCACACTTATGTTCTTTGGTAGAGATCACAACTGATTGGAGAGAGTGGATTACAGTTGGGTATGCTAAGGACAAGTGGGCTTCTGGCATTATTGATGGTACTATACAGGATGATCATTTACAAAGGGAGGATACTGTTGGTACCAGAATCGGCGATGAAGAAAATTTTGAGAGCCTTTCATGATCTTCCTATGGCTGGTCACCCCAGGTATTTCAAGACATACAGACAGGTTAGGGAGAGGTTTACATGGAAAGGTCTCAAGACTGAGGTGTTGACATATGTGAGGGAGTGTCCTACTTGCCAATAGAACAAACATGAGCACTCCTTTCCAGTGGGTTTGTTGCAGCCTTTACCCATTCCTAACCAGAAGTGGGAATGTATTTCAATGGACTTTATCACTGGATTACCTAAGGCTCAAGGTAAGGACTGTATATTTGTTGTGGTTGATAGGTTAACAAAATTTGCACATTTCTTTGCAATTTCAACCACTTACACAACAACACAAGTTGCTGATTTATTTTTCAGAGAGATATTCATGCTTCATGGGCTATCACGAAGCATAGTTAGTGATAGGGACAACAAGTTCCTGAGTCATTTTTGGCAGGAACTTTTCAGATTGAGTGGGACATAACTCACTCCGAGCACTAGCTACCACCCACAAACAGATGGGCAAACAAAAATTGTAAATAAATGGGTGGAGGGATACCTGAGAAATTACATTGCAGGGCAGCAAAAGGCATGGGTTAAGTGTCTACTCTTGGGAGAATATTGCTACAACACCACATTCCACATGTCTATTTAGATGTCACCATTCATGGCATTATATGGGTATGAGGCACCCAACTTCCTTGATCTGTTGTTTGGGGATAGTAGAGTGACTAAGGCCAAGGACTTGCTCCAGGAGAGTCAGGATATTATGAGGTCCTTGAAAGAAAACATTCAGAAAGCTCAGAACCAGCAAAAGCAGTATACAAATCAGCGCAGGATTGAGTGTTCTTTTGAGGTTGGTGACATGGTTTATCTGATGTTATTGCCCTACAGACAATCTACTCTAAAAAAGAGGGGTGTTGAGAAACTGAAGCCACGATACTATGGTCCATTTAGAGTTTCTAAGATTGGAGAAGTGGCTTATGAGTTGGAGTTACCGGCAGGGAGTAGAGTGCACAATGTTTTCCACGTGTCTCACCTCAAAAAGGCATTGGGACATAATGTGACACCTTCGATGGAGCTTCCCCCTCTCGATGAAGAGGGCAAATTGATTTTGGTACTTGAGGCCATAATTGATACCAGGGATCGTACTTTGAGGAAGAGGGTCATCAAGGAGTATTTGGTGAAGTGAAAAAACTTGCCGGTAGAGGATACTACATGGGAGAATGAGCAGATTTTGCAGCATCCCGAGTTGAAATTGCTTGTGGGCAAGCAATTCTAGGGAGGGTGGACTGTAATGTCCCCTTCCTAAGCGGTTCAGAGGATTAGGGTTAGTCTATCAATAGGTTCCCGTAGACTAACACGGATGGTTAGGGGACCCATGTTGGGATTTCCTTTTCTGGTGTAGTTTCGAACCTCGTGGCCGAACTTACTATTTTTAGTAGGGGGCTCGGGGCTCGGAGCGAGTCGGTGCAAATCAGTTGGACTTCATTGGTTTTCATTTGATCAATCTAGGGGTGCTACGAAATCTCAATTCAAAGGTCAAATGAAATTTATTTTAATGATATATTAATTGCCTAAGTTAAATTAAAGTATTTAACTTAGTGAATTATAAGGGGCAAAGTGACTTTATAATAAAGGGACATGTTTTAATGAAATATTTCATAAATCATAAAGTCACAAAGTTTGGGCGCCCAAGTACAATGAAATAATAAAATATTTTATAATCCAAAGTGGGCGTTGGGTTTGGAGGAAACAAAAAGAAGAAAAAGAAGACTCATATGCATTCATTCACGGATATCAAATTTTATGAGTTTGAGCTGGGTTCTTGGAGAACAAGGGTTTGCACTAGCTTCATTGGAGATGGAATCCTCCTTTGATGAGAGTATCTGCAGGGTTGGAAGACACTCTAAGGATGCTGTTTGGTGTGGCTTCATTCAGGAGTCACTTTCAGCTTCATTGGAGACATTGAGCTTTGTCGCAGAAGTGATAATATTGCAATATCTTCACCATTTTGCATCTATAATTTTAGAGGCAGACTGTAGAGCAGACTGCAAGAGTTTGCTGTGGGTTTGAGTGTTTTTGTGGAGTTATATTCCCCATTTGTTGGCCGTACATCCTCCCTACCTGGTTGTACCAGCTGTGAGCATTATGGAGTGGTTTTGTGGCAGATTTCTCATGTTTTCTCCTTCTACCTTGGGCGTAAAGGGTCTGCAGACAACTTTAGGTTGATATCAGCAAATAGAGAGCATTTTGTGGTGATTTTGAGGAGTTTACAACTTGCATACAGGCCGTACCATCACTACATCTAGCCGTACTTGCTAGAGGAGTCATGGGAAGCTATTTACATGACTTTCTTTCATTGTTTTTCATTCTTGTGGGGGCATTTAGAAGGCTGTAAGGGATAACAGATCATTTTAGAGTAGATCCATTGATACATATTGCTGTACTAGCAATTTCCAGCATTGTATTTCACTTTTCAGCTCATGGGTATGTTGGAAAACTAAACTTCTTGTATATCTTCATATGGGTATTGCTTCTTTGTGATGTGTAATGCATTTATTTTGAAATAAAGTATCTGGGTATTTCCATTCCATTGTATTTTCGAAAGTACATACATATGCATATTTTTTCTATGTCAAAAATGCAAAACACCAAAATGCAACAGGTATCAACTTAACCACATAAAACAAAAAAAAATGGTCTCAGATTTGGGGTGGGATATTACATTTGCCGATCCTCAAGTTCGCCAACAGGGCGACTCGCCAACGAAGAAAACGAAAGAGATCAAAAGATGGTTCGTGAAAGGAAAAGTTTGTCGATAGGAAGGAGAACGGAGATGTAGCAACATAGATAGTTCATGATCTAGAGTTTGCCGA
This sequence comes from Cunninghamia lanceolata, assembly GCA_027924645.1. Lineage (NCBI taxonomy): Eukaryota > Viridiplantae > Streptophyta > Pinopsida > Cupressales > Cupressaceae > Cunninghamia > Cunninghamia lanceolata. Next base: position 1,203,816 of record BSBN01001616.1, on the reverse strand, counting down.
TATAAAGAGGGCCCAATAATCAAAAGATGGAAACATAAAAATAGACTAAGACAGGAAGTCAAAATGGCAAAGGGTGCCAAAAGTAGATTTAAAGGTCAACACTTTAAAGTGTTGTAAAAGCTTCTAAAAGGCACGATTTTTTGTATGCCCTAAAATCACACGATGGATTTCTTCTGATGCCTTTTCAGCAAAATGACAATTTTTGCAGGTGAGGTCAAGTGCAGTGAATCGTAGGTATTTGGAATAGTGAAGATCTTCAATCCCCAGGTACTTGAATTTAATTGAGTGGAGGGAGTGTATGGGTCTTTGCAGGCCCAAGCCAAATTAGCATGCCACAAGGCATGGGCATCCTCAAAATATGAAGGTTCTTTGACATGGGCCATGGACCGAATTTATTGCAGTATGGGCAACCTGGGTACCCTAAAAAAACGTGTTGACTGGGTTTCTCACGCCCAGGGTTGCACAGTGATTTGTAAAAGATATATAAGCATGATAAGATGTATTTTAAGGGGTTGGTTAGTTGTCTTGGGTTATTATTCAACAACAAGATTGGCTTGCAAGTTCAGACCTTGTGGTATAGTGGTTGCACAATGATTTGTAAAAGATATATAAGCATGATAAGATGTATTTTAAGGGGTTGGTTAGTTATTTTGTGTAATGTCCCCATTTTTGGATTCTCTTGGAGTTCAGTCAGAGCTGACTTTCTGGGTTGGTGACAGCATAATCAAAGGAGTATTTTGATGTCACCTTGGTGTTTGGGTGATGCAATGGAGTTGGTTGACACTTTTTGGAGAGATTTGGACCACTTATCCGTACTTACTATTTATAGTAAGTGCTTGCATGTCGGCAATCTTTCTGGGTTTTTTCTGGGTTTGTTTTTTTTGGTCCTCGAAGAACACTACTATTTTTAGTAAGTGTCAGTTTGACGTTGTTTTGGTGACTCGATAGTCAGCTATTGGCTTTTCCTGGCGTTACATTGGGCTCAGAGTTTTCAGATGGTTGGTGGGACCAGTTGACACCCTCTGTGTGGGCTCAGTTGCTTATGGCCGTTACTATTTTTAGTAAGATCGGGTTTGGTGTTAGAACAGGGTTTTCAGAGTGGGGTTGTGTTCATCTCGTCGAGACCTTTCCAGCGAGCTATAGAGCATTATATTTTGACACCGTCTTGGCATTTATTTTAAAGTCTGAAGTTATATTAATTATTTAACGGGACTTTATAAATGTTAAGTAAAGGAAATATTATAACATCACTTTATGGATTAAAGTTGTGACTTAAAAGTGATATGCCTAGGAGTTGTATGCCTCATGGAGGGATAAGGGGATCAATTAAGTGAAAATCAAAATACAATATTTCCCTCTTCTTGGGCGCTGGGTTTTGGAGGTCTTTATAAGAGGGCTTTGAGCCTCATTTTGGGTATGCTTGGTTTATGATATTTTCTCTCTTATTGAGATTTGCTTGTGAGGGTTTGAAAGTTTGGGTTCAAACAGAGAATAAAGGACAGATTTTGTATTGGGATTAAGTTTTATTTGCTGCTGTAGTTTATTTCTAGTAGGCCGTACTCCTCAAGAAGGGCCGTACCATTCATAGGTGTGATTTTATGAAGCTTGGGGCTGATTAATGTTGATTATCCTTGGTGTTGAGTGCTGATATCAATCTGCAGATAGATTGTGACAGATTTCAGAGGGTTTAAACATTTGCAACTGCTAATACATACTGCAAGCTAGCCATACTATCCAAGGGAGGACGTAGGTATTTGGTGTTTGCAATCTTTCATTGATTTGTGGCATCTATCTTCCCAAATCTTGGCGTTTGGAGCTATTGTTGTTGCTGCTACTAATTGTAATACATTTTCTCTTCATTTCTCTGAGTTGTGAGCATTTTCCTTTGGCCTTGTGGCTGGTCCGGCAGTGTCCTCGACATGAAGTTGTAAATCGTGATATGGGTATGCTATAGAACTTCATATTTTGATATAAGACAATCTGGGTCTTCATTAGTTTGTGCATATCTATCTTAGTTTTTCTAGGTTTTAGTTATATGCTTCATATTATATGTATTTCATGCAGAAACACATGCAAAAGACATGCTATAAAACCCTAAAACAAACAATCAGAATGACAAACAAAATTGGCCTAGAACAAACATATATCCGAGGGTGTATGTTACATTTTGGGTTATTATTCAAACAACAAGATTGGTTTGTAGGTTCAGACCTTGTGGTATTTTCCAGAACTGGGCGGATTTGATGAGTTGTGATGTCTTCTAGACCTTCTATGTCTCTATACCAGTTCAACAATGAAGGAAAGCCTATCATTTTGTGTTTATTTCACATCGATAATGAGTCTTTTCTCTCTTTGTAATGGCTATTTAGCCTTTGTCATTAATATAAGCAACTGATTCTGCCTCTTCTCATATTCTTTTGCACTGTGTTTGTTTGAATGCTAGTCACTTATCTTGTGGATAAAATGGTCCCTTTATAGGTTTCAATATTCTATTTTAACCTCTGTTAAATACTGTATGAGTCTATGTTGGTTATTTCAGCCTTTGAGATCATTACTGTGTTACGCTAGTCCCAACCAAACACTCTAAATCTGATGCATCACTCCCTTTCCTTTTAGTTCTTCTTCTCCCCTTTTCCTTGTGATCAATAGCATTAGGTTTAGTTTATTTTCTTTGAATCTTCAATTCAAAAAAAGGAACCAACCTTCTCTGGAGGTTTGATCTCATCCGCAAGGTCCCACACCTTGAGATCAATCCTATTGTGTCATTGGAACACCTGAACCCAGTTCAGGCACGACGCAATTCCAAGTGATAACAGTTACCATCCATGATTTTTGATAAAGTATTTTCTGCCCCTACAATGTTTGCACCTTAAATTTTTTTGCACAGTGATTTGTAAAAGATATATAAGCATGATAAGATGTATTTTAAGGGGTTGGTTAGTTGTTTTGGGTTATTATTCAAACAACAAGATTGGTTTGCAGGTTCAGACCTTGTGTGGGCGGATTTGATGAGTTGTGTTGTCTTCCAGGCCTTCTATGTCTCTGTACCAGTTCAACAATGAAGGAAAGCCTATCATTTTGTATCTATTTCACATCTGTAATGAGTCTTTTCTCTCTTTGTAATGGCTATTTAGCCTCTATGATTAATATAAGCAACTGATTCTGCCTCTTCTCATATTCTTTTGCACTGTGTTTGTTTGAATGCTGCTCACTTATCTTGTGGATAAAATGGTCCCTTTATAGGTTTCAATATTCTATTTTAACCTCTGTTAAAAACTGTATGAGTCTATGTTGGTTTGTTCAGCCTTTGAGATCATTATTGTGTTATGCCAGTCTCAACCAAACACTCTAAATCTAGTGCATCACCCCCTTTTCTTTTAGTTCTCCTTCTTCCCTTTTCCCTGTGATCAATAGCATTAGGTTTAGTTTATTTTCTCTGAATCTTCCATTCAAAAAGAGGAACCAACCTTCTCTGGAGGTTTGATCTCATCCACAAGGTCCCACACCTTGAGATCAATCCCATCGTGTCATTGGAACGCCTAAACCCAGTTCAGGCACGACGCAATTTCAAGTGATAACAATTACCATCCATGATTTTTCAGCCCCTACAATGTTCGCATCTTTAATTTTTTTGCAAAGGAATATCAATCTTCTTGTTGCTATATCACTGCCAGTTTGTCAAAACGACCATTATCAGTCATGAACAACTGCAAGTTGGCACAATTTAAGAGAATATTCTCGATGGAAGAAGTTGAAGTAAGGTTGCAGCCAAAGGGAATCATCATTGCAACCACCATGGTATTGAATTGGGTGAGA